>JAKJMR010001018.1:332986-385886 GCA_024449315.1 Daboia siamensis
CTCGACAACCACCTTGCTCCCAGACTGGGAGCAAGGTGGTTGTCGAGCACTGTTTTCTTTTAATGTGTTGGGTTATCTGTCCCAGATATACATGTGTTTATTCTTTCATTTCATTGTTTCATATGTGTACACACACACACACACACACACACACACACACACACATATGGCTTGTGTCTTTGGCTTTGTGCTTGTGCATGGGAAAAGACCCGAATACGCCAAGATATATGAGAATTGCCTGCCACTGGATGTCTGCTGCTTGTGTATGGGGAAGGAAACTAGTGCATGATATTCCTTTTTTCAGGCTGCAGGAGCAGAGCTCAAATCACCAGGATTTAAGCTCTGTTTCGACACCCTGCAGGAGGTTGTCAGATCTCCGTTCATTGAAGGGAACACCTTCAGTGGATGTTCAGGTGTGAGCTCTTTTCTCCTCACTAACGGAGTTCAGCCCTCTTCCGCTTACAGAAGGGAAGACCGTTGGGTGGGTGCAGGAACCGAGCTCTGATCTTCAGGATCTGAGCTCTTCTTTCCACCCTGCCAAAAGAATTCAGCTCCCTTCAGCAGACCCCAGAAACAAGAGGGAATCCTCTCAACAGGTGGCAGCAGCTTGCGACCTTCCCTGCCAGCCTCCCTAATGACTTTCTGGGAAAGCTGCCTGAGAGGAGTGCAGATGACGATCATGTGATCGCGGGATGCTTGGCCACCTGTCATAAGTGCAAACGTTTGCCAAGCATCCAAATCACAATCGTGTGAGCCCTAGTGCAGACAGTGTAACATTTTACGACAGCCAGAGGTGCTTTAGAGGCCCGGAAGCACCCATTCCAAGGCTGTTGTAACTTCGAATGTCAACCACTCATAAGTCAAGGACTTCCTGTAATAGATGATATTCATGCTGTGTAGGAAACAAGTAACTTAGGAGATTTTTAACTCCTCTCTGAAAGACATTGGGATACACAGCAGGAGTCAGTTATATTCTGCCATTCTCTCTCCTTCACTCTTTCCCAACCATGCCAAAAGCAACTTCCTGGGGCACATTGAACTCACAGCTAACCAAAGAACATCTGTGGAACTGGAAGCTTAGATAAACTGTCTTCATGGTTAATTGTCCATTGACTCACATTTCTGGCTTTGTAGTTTACCTTTCAGTTTTTAAGTTTTGCCCTTTGAAAATAAAGCTTTTGCTTACCATTTTTAAATTATTTTTCTGTTGCAGGATTCTGGCAAAGATGGGGATGACAATTCAACTCAGGAAGATGAGGGCTTTATGGGAATGCTGCCTCTCCTCCAAGCCCACCATGCAATGGAGAGAATGGAAGAATTTGTATGCAAGGTAAGATGTTGTAAAGCAAAAGGGCATCATGCACTAGTGAGTTTTACAGTTTGTGGTTCCCGTGGCTAGCAGTGCATGCCCTTCTGGCAACAAAGAGGAAAGTCACAGTGGGTGGCCATCAAGAACTGCTGTCATCTCGGTGGTTACTTCTGTTTTGGTAGGTGGTATCTTCAGATATCACACCTTCCATAATTGGATAAATTAGAAAGTTTAATATGGTGTGGATTACAAGTTGAAATGTGGGATTAAATATGTGGCAGAACTGTTGAGTCTCCTTTTATAAACATCTGCAGAAGTCAGAGCAGAATAATACTGTGTGGTTCACATGTTTCTGGGTCACAGGACTTTAACTTACAAGGTCACATTCCCCCCTCCCCCCAATTCTTTCTTTTAGTCCTTACAAATCTTTTCAAATCACCATATGCCTCTCTTGTATTGGAATCTCATTGTCTCTACAGTACAAAAAATAAAATCCCAATTCTATTGAATTGCTACGTTGGGCAAATCTATTGTATAATTCTTGGAGCAGTACTTGTTTTGATTTTTCTTCAATTCTTTAAAGGGTAATAGTTCATACTATTTATTTATTTATTTATTTTATTTTATTTAATTTCTATACCGCCCTTCTCCCGAAGGACTCAGGGCGGTGTACAGGGCAATAAAAATACAACATACAAAAATTAAAAATAAGATTAAATTAATCTAGCCCTAACAATAAATAATTACAAATTACAAATTAAAAATACCCCAAACCCATTAGACCAGGCTGGCTTGTTCAAATAAGTAAGTTTTCAGATCACGGCGGAAAGAGTGAAGGTCAGGAGCCATCCGGAGCTCAACTGGTAATTGATTCCAAAGGGCTGGTGCGCCCACAGAAAATGCTCTCCCCCTGGGGGCCGCCAGCCAACACTCTCTGACCGACGGCACCCTGAGGAGGCCCTCTCTGTGGGAGCGCACAGGACAAAGGGAAGTTGACGCCGGCAGCAGGTACTCCCATAAGTAATCCGGACCCATGCCATTTAGGGCCTTATAGGTAATCACCAGCACCTTGAATCTCACCCGGAGGGCAACTGGAAGCCAATGCAGCTCGCGAAGTAGAGGTGTTACATGGGAGTATCGGGAGACCCCCATCACAACTCGCGCGGCCGCATTCTGCATCAGCTGAAGCCTCCGAGTGGTCCTCAAGGGCAGCCCCGTGTACAGAGCATTGCAGTAGTCTATGCGAGAGGTCACGAGCGCATGAGTGACTGTACGCAGGGCATCCCGGTCCAGATAGGGTCGCAACTGGTGCACCAGGCAAACCTGGGCAAAAGCCCCCCTGGTCACAGCTCCAATATGTCTTCCAAACTGAGCTGTGAATCCAGGAGGACACCCAAGTTGCGAGCCCTATCTACAGGGGGTAACACCTCACCCCCTATGGTTAAAGATGGAATGGCCTGAATTTCCTGAGATGCCGGCACATACAACTACTCAGTTTGTCGGGATTGAGCCGAAGCCTGTTTCTCCCCATCCAGACCCGAACCGCCTCCAGGCAACGGGACATCACATCGAGGGCATCACTGGGGTGGTTTGGGGTGGAGATGAAAAGCTGGGTATCATCAGCATACTGATGATATCCGACTCCAAAACCACAAATGATCTCACCCAGCGGCTTCATATAGATGTTGAACAGGAGAGGGAGAGGACTGACCCCTGAGGAACTATATAGTAGCCTAAATATGATGCATCTATTATTAACTTCAGAAGCAAAACAACAGACTAATTTTGTCCTTGTTTTGCATTTCTGTATCTGCATCAGTGGAATGAGAGATTGAGCAACTTAGTTATCTAACACAAATTCTATTAAAATATAACCCCAATGTACAAATGTGGCAGAGAAATCTGCTTCTTTTATCCAGTATTGAAGCTATTTAAGAAATTATATTTGATTCCTGTTTGGGAGGAACCTCTTCTGTGTTCATTGAATAAACTGGATATATTAGGTTGTCATTGCTTTCATGCATTATACATACCTCAGGTGATCTATTATAGACACTTGCAGCCCAGTGAATTATCTGCATGATACATTCGTGCTTATTTTTTTGTTCCTATTTTTATCACTTACAAATGAATATTGTGAAAGAACACTTCCTTATGGGGAAAAAATTCACACTAAGCAGCATTATAACCGTTATAGCACATAGCGTATGCATAGGTTCAAGAAATAATAAATATTTTCAAAATTTTCATATCTATCATTGTGCCCTTGAACAATGTTAGAAGATGGAAGCATGTGGAGTAGTAGGGCTGCATTTTGAGGGTAGTTATGTCCTTATTCTTTCCTTTTGATATAGTTCAACTAGGAGGGAATCATAATCATGTGGAAAATCAAATGGGCATATACTGTATAGATGCAACATATATGTAGATTTCCTGGAGTGGCAGGATTTTTTTCAGCAGATCTGTTCCATCACACCATAATCCAGAATGTAACTTCCTATTACTTTCTTCAGGTATGGGAGGGCCGATGGCGTGTCATTCCCTTCGACGTCTTGCCTGATTGGTTAAAAGACAATGACTACCTGTTGCATGGGCACCGGCCGCCTATGCCTTCTTTCCGGGCTTGCTTTAAAAGCATTTTCAGAATACACACAGAGACAGGCAACATCTGGACGCATCTACTAGGTACCCTTGATGAAAATGTGTTTTTTTTTTCTTTTTTTTTATAGTTCATATTGGAATAGGAATGAAAGGAATGTAAATATAGCCACTTTGGTGATTCTATTAGAATAAATAGTTTTGGTCCAGTATTAATTTTTGTTGACTTGAACCCAATATTCTGATACATACAGCTCAGATAACAAGTTGTAATATGCTTTTCTGCCCAGCTACGGCTGGTAACAATTTGAAGATTGCTGTTGACGTGCCTGATTGTCACTGTTGATCTACTAGATCCATGTGAATGGTGGTACTCTACTTCCCGTTCCCTGAAAGAATCATTTTCATTAAGATCACCCTACCCTTTTCTATTATAGCCATCCAACCTATGCATTATGTGGTTTCTTTAACAAGCTTGAGTTACAGTGTCAAACTAGTGGTGGTTCTTAGTTAATATCAGTATTGTTCATTGCATCCGATAGGTTTGTTTTGCTTTTGAGATATCTTTCATTCATCAAACTTCTGAATCAAGATTTCTGGTTCCAGGCTTTGACACGGGCTATCTGAGTTGCAGTGATGCAGACCAACATTATCCATTGCAACAATCTGTGTTGTCTTTGAAAGTAGTTTAATTACTTTTGCTTTCTGACCTTTGGGACTAATGTTAGACTAGCAATTACCTTGAATTGCCATTGCAGTCAGCATATACTACTGATCTGGAACAAAACTTGATTTGCTGACATTTTTAAAGTATGTAAATTTCAACTATTTTATCTGGTAGGTTATGCTTCAGTCAAAGTACTTCTGCCCCAAGCCTTAGTGGCTCACTGATTATATCTGTGTGTCAATGCCACTTCCAGTGCGTAATTACACTAAGCTAGACCTAATCCTGGCTTTGTCAGATCACTTGTTTTGTTGGATTTCATAATCTTGCTAAAATGTTTATTGCACCAAGAGTAACCTTGAAATAGGAAGGGAGGACTGTAAGCAGGTATTAGTTTGGAAAAGCCAGAAATTCTAGTAGGATAGACTTGAAAATCTGGAAGGAGCAATTAGCATTGTTATGAATTTATTGGAGAATTTTGGCAAATCTTTGCCTCTTATCAGAAAATAAGCCAACAGAATGTAGATCAAAACATTAGCTGGAATATACGCAGTCATAAGATAGATGATTTAGAGGCAGTATTTTGTGGTTGAGAGCTGGACCATAAGAAAGGCTGAGCGCCAAAGAATTGAGGCCTTTGAACTATGGTGCTGGAGAAGACTCCTGCGAGTCCCTTGGACTGCAAGGCGATCAAACCGGTCAGTCCTAGAGGAGTTCAACCCTGACTGCTCTTTAGAAGGCCAGATCCTGAAGTTGAAACTCAAATACTTTGGGCACCTAATGGGAAGGAAGGACTCACTGGAAAAGAGCCTAATGCTGGGAAAAGTTGAGGGCAAGAGAAGAAGGGGACGACAGAGAATGAGGTGGCTGGATGGAGTCACTGAAGCAATAAGGGTGAGCCTAAATGGACTCCAGAAGATGGTAGAGGACAGGAAGGCCTGGAGGAACATTGTCCATGGGGTCACGATGGGCCGGACACAACTAATAACAGCAACAATTTTGTGGTTATGCCCCCTTTGCCCATCTTCCAGTAACCATGTCTTCCTTTGTCTAGGATGTGTTTTCTTTCTGTGTTTGGGGATCTTCTACATGTTCCGGCCAAATATGTCCTTTGTAGCACCCGTTCAGGAGAAGGTGGTGGTTGGAATGTTCTTCTTGGGAGCCATCCTTTGCCTTTCCTTCTCATGGCTTTTTCACACAGTTTACTGCCATTCAGAAGGCGTTTCCAGGCTCTTCTCCAAGTAAGCATCTTAACGATTAATCGTGAACTATAAAATCCCTAGTTTGCCTCTTTTTTAGGTCTGGGCAATGGGAAAGACTGAGGAAATTGGCTAAATTTACCGATTGGACATATGGCAATATGGATTGATTGCTGAGCCCATGTATATAAAGCATTTTGAAAAATGGCAGTGCATTGCATGTATATAGATAATCCTGTAAGCTCCTTAATGACAGGTCGCTTAGCAACCGCTTGGAAGTTACAACAGAGTCTCCTGAAGTTACCGGTGACCTGGTTTCAAAGTTAATGACAGCTGTGGCACCCCTGAAGTCAGTTATTCTTGGAACGGACGGAGGGATGGTGCAGCGCTCACCCACCACCCATCCCACCCGGCTAAGTCCCTGCAGCCACTCGTCCACCTAAGGGAGATCAGGTGGCTCTAGCGAATCAGCTGGACCTTGCAAGCCTCCACTTTCCTTCCCACCCAGCAAGTAAGGGCAGATCAACAAGTTGGAGTATTCAAACTCCAGCAACCAAAGCGAGGCCGGGCACCAAAGGGAGGTCAGGCCTGCCAGAGCTTGCAGGCCTCCAGCTTCTTTCTCACCCAAGGACTTGCAGCATTTAGCCTGCTCCAGAGCCTGACAACACCCAACCTACTTTTCTCTTTTTGCAACTTCTGAGAGAGGCACCCAGCCCAAGATCAGCAGTCTTACAGACCAAGCCTTGTGGCAAAGCAGGTGTTACTCTCATGAACCTGTAGGGGGCTCCCTTTCTATGGAGGTTCCATAAGCCTTGGTGGAGCAGTGGGCTAATGCCTCCTTAAGTAACACCAGCTGCCTGCAATTAGTGCAGGTTCGCATCCCACCAGGCTCAAGGTTGACTCAGCCTTCCATCCTTCTGAGGTAGGTAAAATGAGGACCCAGATTGTTGGGGGCAATAAGCTGACTTTGTAATAATGCCGCTTGGGGTGTGTGTGAAAGCCCTAACAAGCAGGCATATACATAGAATGAAGGCTACTGCTAAGCTTGTAAGCCGCCCTGAGTCTTTGGAGAAGGGCGGGATATAAATGGAATTAAAAAATAAATAAATAAATAAAAAAGCACAAACAAATAGGGCCTGCTTAAAAAAACGGAGCCTCGGTTTTTTTAAAAAAAGCTCTACATACGGCGAGAATAGAACCTGTTGCAAAATAGCAGGATTTTGCCAGGAGGCTGAGTTTATAAGAAACTTACCCTGTATCAGACCAGGTGCCTATTTCAGAAACTGAAAACACAAAATGGTTAATTTGGGTTTGCTGGGGCCTGGAGGAGGCCGAATCCTGCAAGTTCTTGGGTGGAGTCTTCCCCTTGTTGGTTGGAGGCTTGCAAATTCTGACTGGTCTGACCTCCCCTAGCTTGCTGGGTGAAGAAAGCTGAAGGATTGCTGAGACCCTGGCAAGAAGTGGAGCACATGGTGCCTTATGGGGTGGGAATAACCCTCGGGAGGCTTGGCGCAGGCAACCCTGGGCCTGTGTAGTCTTCCCACCCCCAAGGGACCCTATGCACCATTTAACAGCTCTCGCATTTAACGTTTTAAGTACCCTGGTGGTGCGGTGGTTAGAATGCAATATTGCAAGCTAAACTCTGCCAGCTGCCAGGAGTTCAATCCTGATCAGCTCAAGGTTGACTCAGCCTTCCATCCTTCCGAGGTCGGTAAAATGAGGACCCAGATTGTTGGGGGCAATAGGCTGACATTGGAAACCACTGCTAGGGGGCTGTGAAGTGGTATATAAGTCTAACCGCTATTGCTGTTAACATTTGCAACAGGGGGAGCAAGTGGTGGGGGTCATTAAGTGAGGCCAGTTTGCTTAACAACTGTTGTGACATGCGGCTGTAATGGGCAAGCTCCATTGTGATCATATCTCAAAGACTACCTGTACTGAGTTCCTTAGGGCTAGGTGGGAAATAAGGTAGCCTTCACAAGCTGAGACAGTGTCCCTGTTTGGGCAGGTTTGCAAAAGTTTTATTTCAGGGATCAACGGACTACATATGTCTTACATTTAAAGTTTACACAGAGCTCCAGAATTGTTCTTTCCTGTACATTCACCAGTATCTAGAATTTATCTTCAGAATGTAATTTTATTACTGATGAGACCCGGCATGGTTCTTGTTGCTTATAAAGTTAGGTGCATCAGCACCATGACAGGTGTGTGTAATCAGGGAGCAGACAAGGACGCTGGAGTGTGTGAAGTTCTCTACAAGTGACTTTCCCCCCCCCCCTCCTTTGTCTTAGGCTGGACTACTCTGGGATTGCTCTCCTCATTATGGGCAGTTTCGTCCCTTGGCTTTACTACTCTTTTTACTGCAACCCTCAGCCCTGCTTCATCTATCTGATCGTGATCTGTGTCCTGGGCATTGCAGCCATTATAGTTTCACAGTGGGATCGGTTTGCAACCCCTCAATACCGAGGAGTACGAGCAGGTGAGGTTTCTAGAATGGCCTTTGCAACATATTGTATACCAGAGGTAGAATGAAAAATGGAGCTTGCGTAAATGATACTGTCCCCTTTGAAATTACATAATGCAACTGTTAACTTAGGTTTGCATAATGTAATATTCCAGTCATGTCTGTTTCCTTGTGACAACTTTAAAACGTATCTGTTAACGGCCTATGCATATCACTTCATCACACGTATAAAGTGTTATCAATCACTAGTCTTACATTTTGTGTGCGTATAGATAAAACTGAACTCCCAGACATGAAATGTGAACTGTGGATAAAGCTGTCAAATTGGTGGCTACTCTTTACAAACATTTAAGCCAGAATACATTTATTTTTGAAAATATCACAAGATTGTTTTTCCTGCATTATGTGTTCTAATTGTACCCATTATTCAGCATTTTGTTCATGGGACTATAAGTTAAGTAACCTAGCCATTGCGGTCAAGCCTATCTGATGAATAGGATGTAGTCAGTTAGGTCTTTTGTTTTCTCATTAAAAGTTTTACAGTAGAATATGCCTTGGATTTCTTTCTTTGATGTTCACCAGGCATCAAATGAACCACTGTTCGTCGCCCTCTGATAATCCTCCCCTGACAGGATAGATGAAAATCAACTGGTTAGCCTGCCTAGCCAATGAGCTAAATTCTGGCATTGTCTGAATAGTTGGCATTCGCATACAGTAGATGTGAGATATTTAGGTTTAAGACACTTCATTTTAAAAATGCCACATGCTCAGCAAACAATACTAGCTGGTGATTTTGGTGTGTGTCTTTTGGGTATCAAGACTAAAATTAAATTTATAAAATTTTGAAAAGAGAAAGTGAGTTATCCCATGAAAGTTGTGATTGGTTACATTAATTTTAAGAGGCGTTCATAATAACTTTATGTGAATAAATAGGATTTTAGACTTGGTATTTCTTTTGATTTTAGATTTGTGTGCAGTATTGGGTTAGGGCAGGGGTCTTCAAACTTGGCCCTTTTATGACTTGTGGACTTCAGCTCCCAGAATTCCTCATCCAGGCACCTGGATGAGGAATTCTGGGAGTTGAAGTCCACAAGTCATAAAAGGGCCAAGTTTGAAGACCCCTGGGTTAGGGTTTAGTACTATTTATCAAGGGCGGGCGGGGGGAAAATGACAAAAGTTATTTAATGTTATGAATGATAAAGGTGGTGTATTTTGTTAGCCAGTTTTTGTGTTAGAGTAGAATGCCACTGGTTCAATAGCAAAGCAGGATTCATTGGTAGTTAATAATATGTTAACGTAAGTGAATATTTTCACCACAATGGCAGAGAGAACATGGAAGCTCAGTTTTTTGTGCAGCGTCTTTCTATTTAAGTAATGATAAATCACGTTGGCATTCCTCTGTTAGTGATTGCAGACGGAAAAGTATTCTTCTAATTGAAGTTTCAATTGGATTGATCAGGAGAACCGCTTTATTGATAGTCCTCAACTTATGACTTAATGGCTGTTTGAAATTATGAGGGACCCCTCCCCCCAAAATACGGTATTTGCAACAAGGATTCAAAGTTCTGACAGCCAAGCCCCCCCCCCCCCAGTGATCACATGATTGCCCTGATGGATGTTTGTTATGTTCTGTGGTCAACATGACTGCAATTTACATCCTTTTTGTGTGTGTGTGTGTGTGTGCTTGGAACTGGCATTTCCTTACAGTTTCTTTCAAAAAAAAAAAAAAGCCCATTGTGGACAGTGGGTTCACTTAACAACTGTGGCATTCATTTAACAACTGGGCTTCGCGTAATGACCACAAAAATGTTGTAAATGTGGATCAATCACATGAGGACTCTCTTTTAACAACCAGCACAACTTAATGGTTATAATTCTGAGCTCAATTACAGTCATAAGTAAAGGACTACCTGTAATTGATTGGAACAGTTAGTCTTACCCCTTTATGAAAGACCACAACCTTTAGACCAGGGGTCTTCAAACATGGCCCTTTTATGACTTGTGGACTTCCAGAATTCTTCAGCGAGCTTTGGCTGAGGAATTCTGGGAATTGAAGTCCACAAGTCATAAAAGGGCCAAGTTTGAAGACCCCTGCTTTAGACATTAAAGAGCTTTAATATTTTTCCTCTGGGATCCTGAGTTTTAACCATTTGATCTCATCTTGCCCTGGTTCATTTATATGCAGGTTGAATCTGTTGTACTTGCTCTGTCTCCTAGGAGTGTTTCTGGCCTTGGGCCTTAGTGGTGTGATTCCCACTCTGCACTTTGTCATCTCGGAAGGGCTCCTCAAGGCTGCCACCATGGGGCAGATCGGGTGGCTGGCCCTCATGGCCTGTTTGTACATCACTGGCGCTGGCTTATATGCTGCTCGTATCCCAGAGAGATTTTTCCCGGGCAAATGTGACATCTGGGTAAGTACAGCTGTGAACTGTCAGGCAGATGCTACATTGGAAGCTCTAATTCAGTTCTAGTAGTGCCTCTGTTCAGTTCTGTTGTGAAACAGAGGCTGATTAGACAGTTGAAAGCCACAGCCCTGTCCTAGCGCATTCATTGGCTTTCCAGAAATCGGGGGGCGGGGGGGATACTTAAAGCTATCACAGTGTTCACTATCGGAGACAGAGTGACATGTGGCTATAGAAATGCAGTTTTTTGAAATAGCAGATTTGTCCTCATCTTAAGCCTCGAACAGGTGCAAATTGCCACTTGATGCGTACTGGGCCTGAGGACGTGGAACAAGAGTGCTTCCTAGCAAATAAATTGTGTCTTTATCAGGCTAGTCCTGTTTCTAGGAGCTTGTAAGACTGCTGTTATTATTTGGTGCTTGTTCTGAAAAAATGCTTCATTTTCTAATCTTACTCTGTCTTTCTCTCTCTTTCTCTGTGTATCTGTTCCCCCCCCCCCCCCTCTGCTGTAGTTCCACTCCCATCAGCTCTTTCATATTTTCGTAGTGGCTGGTGCTTTTGTGCACTTCCATGGCGTTTCAAATCTTCAAGAGTTCCGTTTCACCCTTGGGGGAGGCTGCTCAGAGAACGAGATGCAGTAAAACCCGTCCCCTGTTGAGGATCATAACTAAAACTGAACCTTGGGAGCAGTCGATCCACACTTCGCCGAGAATAGTGTGGAGGTTTTGCAGGGAATCTTTAAGTAGAAGATGGGAGAAAAATTCATACCTCAAACAATGGAGTGAATTGGTTCTGAAGACGACGTGGACCTTCTTAAATCTTAACTTATTCCTGGGATCTGCAACTGAAGCAAGAAAAAAACAACAACCCTTTTCTTAATCAGCTTATACGTTCAATGCCATATTTATTTGTAGAAAATAAGAGAGGTTACCTTGGGAAAGAGCTTGGCATTTTTTTTTTCTTTTCTTTTTTTAAATCTAGCTTAATTAAGATTTGTATCTTGTTCAGGTAAAGTTGATTTTTAGATGCCCTTTTGGGAGAAAAAAAAATGTAAATAAGATTTCTAACTTTCTGTTTGATTAAAAACTTTCTATAAATGTTTTAAAAGCGGGGGGGGGGGGAGGGAGATGGATTTTGTATTGGTTGCAACATGCAAGTACCACACACTGTTTCTATTTTGCACAGATTCTTAAAAGTGCAAGAAAACTAGGTGAAGCTCCTGAAATCAGGCATCTGGGTCCTGCAGATTCTTCCTAATTCTGGTGTGTACTGATTGGCTCGATCCAGTGGACCCGATCCGCTGCCCACAAGGCCCGAAAAGCAAAGACGCGCTTACTGATCAGCCTGTTCAGAAAGCAAAGGGAAAAGGCGCCAAGGCCGTTGCCTTTGAAGCTCTCTTCTGGGGTGGTCTTTTAGGATTCCTTCATTGGCCTTTTGCTGCTTTGGGGTTGGATGGCTTAAGGCTCAATGTGGCATATATCCTGACCTTTTCGGGTCTCTCATCAGTGTTTCACCATTCTTTTGGGTGTGCTGTCTTGTTTATCCAAGTGCAATTGTTAATGTTGGGTACCAACCTTCTAGGTGGATCTGCCTAGGGTGGAAATGGTCCCAAGGGGGATGGGAAGTACACACAAGAAAGCAATTTTGTTTTTGTTTTTCTAAGAAGAGGACTGGCTGTCTATGTGTTAATCCGTTCTGGGGTTTTGTGTGGAGGTGTGTGTGTGTGTGTGTTGCTGAGTGACAGTAACACTACAGTTGTCTGTATTAAATTCACTGAACTCTGCAGGCTGCAATAGTAACACTGCCATTCTTGTTCCTCTTTCTCCTGGGGTTTAGTCTCCTGCACTATTTTTAATAAGTGAAAAGCAAACAAACCACAGGATAGTCTTTCTTCTGCTTGTTAAAGTAGTGCTTTGTGCCGAGAGAAGGTTGTGAGCGCTTTCAAATATTTCCAGTTGAATTGTATGAGGCCAGGAGTATTCGAAGAGAAGAGAGTTATGACACAACAAAACAGTCAACATGGCAAGTGAGAAGAAATAGGCTTATTGCTGGTGAGCAATACTGAATCTAGAAAGAAACATCTGAGCAAAATGCAGGATTAATAGATTAGCCATTTGTCTCACTGTAAGGACAGATAATTTAGCCTGTAGTGAGTTATCAAGGATCGATTGTGGGGCAACATAATTGGTTACGTTTTTAAAATGTTAAATTTTTATAAAGAAATCCTTGGTCTTCCCCTTAGCTCTTCTTCTGAAATGAATTCCTCTTAAGTATTTAAACCTGCAGGAGGTGCTTAACTGGTTCTTGTAGGCAAATTCAGATACAAATGGGCTCTGGATAGGATCATGATACTAAATGCATATAGGTAAAAATCGCAGCCTAATTCATTTCAATGTGTTGATCCCAGACTGAAAACAGAACAGTATTAACTGAATCCTTTCAACCAAACTGGGAGACCACTTAGGAGAAACTTTGGAGTTTTATAGTTATGGAGTCAGCTGATAAAAGGATAGTTTACCTAAGGTGGGGAAGTGGTAATACATATCACATCCAGACTTACCTGTTTGAGAAGCACTTTTAGAGGTGTATCTCTGTATATACCAGCAGAGACTATATCTCCCTACTCTGGATTACCCATGCTCACTCTGAATGTGGCCCTTGCAATCCAGTCTAACAGCACAGGACCTGTACAGTATACAATGCACCATTTTGCTGTCCTGACTTCTGATCTTCCTGTTGAAGATACTTTTGTGTCCCAATATGAAAACTGCATAGCTGCTGTGCACTTTTTCTGTGGTGCTTGCTGAGACTTCCTCCCAGGTTGGCACCTGAATGCCTTACTCTCAGCAACTGGAGGTTTGCTTGCTTTCTTTTGATGTGTGTGCAGGGTTCGGCATAGCGTAGTTGAGATACACAGCTCCCCCCCCCCCCATTAACTAGTGGCCTTGTTCAGTATTTACTTTTCATTTCTAATTGCTCACTGTTGAAGGCAACAAAGCACATCTTGGATTTTGAAGATTGGGGGAGGGGGGTCTCCAGCCAATGGGATCCCATTACTTGTTGTATTCTTAACTTCTAATAAAAAGAACAAATGTAAAACAGGTTTGGATTTTTGCTTTTATTGTTGTTGTCTTTTCATGCCAGTATAAATTATAAGAGGTAACTGCATTTGTAATTTAACACTCACATACGCCCCCAGGCAGGTAGTCCTTGACGTATGACCTCAGTTGGGACCTGAATTTTTATTGTAAGTTAATGCGATCGTAAGTTGTTGCAATTTTGTGACAATTTTTATAGTGGTTATTAAGTGAATCCAGCTACTCTAATGAGCATTTTTTTGCTGGAAACTGGCAAAAAAAGGTTGCAAATTGTGAATGCATGACTGCGGGATGTTGCAACTGGTGAATGTGAGCTGGTTGCCAAGTGCCCAAATTGCAATCATGTGACTGCGAGGGTGGTGTGACAGTTATAAGTGCGAGTAGGGATTGTATGCCATTTTTTCCAAGGCCATCCTAACTGAACCACCAAGCTGAACCATCAAGCAAATTGTCATAAGTCAGGGACTACCGGAATGTATCAAGTAATTTAATCAGATCTGTTGAGTGGTTGGTTTAATATCAAGGGTTAATTACTGAAAATTCTAGGATAGGTTTTTCCATCACTTAGGAATTTTTATATATGACACCGTTAGCAACCTGAGCTGAAGAAATCTGAATGCATAACCACATCACAGAAACCATATTAACTTGAAATTAAACAAGTATTGTCTATCTTTCATTTTTTTCAAGAAAGCCATGTGTTTTAGTTAGACTGTTTCGTACCTTTTTTCCCTTCTTTTTTAGAACACCAGGTTAAAATAATTATTGTCTTCCTATTATGACCACTTAGGTGTTGAAGAGACCTGTGCATCACTTACTTTACGGAAGATTTTAAAACTAGTTTGTAGAACTATTTTTATCTACCCTGAAGTTTGTTAGGCTGCCTCTTGGGCAATAAACAAATAAAAATAAATGAATGATGTTACAGTAGCATTTAAAAAATATGAATGGCCTGTGCACAGGAGTTTTTCCAGAGATTAAAAAAAGAAATTGGTGCCAAAACTATATTTGGCTTGGAATTGGAAGAACAGATGCATTAGGACAGATCGCCTTAAAAGAGGAGGGCATTCTGTGGAAGAATGACAAATTAGCATGAGGTGTGCATATGCCAGGGTCAATTGATGTGTTATGGAGAGCTTTATCTTTCTGTTTAAATATTCTAAAACAAGGGACTGTACCTTCATGAAAACAACATTTCCAAAATCTATTTCCCTATGGCAACAGAGGAGAAATTACTTATATCTAGGTTCTCTGAAAAAAGACTTAAGTTGGTGATTCAAAGTCCACAGACACGGCATAACTAGGACCAGTGCTTTTTTTGTAAAAGAAAAAGGTGCCAGAACTCACACGTCATACAACTTGCCTTGCCTACCCTACAAAGTTCCATCCAAAAAAGGTGCCGGAACTCCATTCTGGGTGTTCTATGACAAAAAAAACCCTGACTAGGACCATCTATCTCTATGCTTCTCTCTGGACCTGGCACTTGTGGGTTTCTTGTCAAATACTGTTACCTACTGACTGATCATTCCTAACCTTAGTTCTAGAACTGGTGTCCAGCAATATTAAAATGTCCTTAACAGTTGAAGGGTAAAATTTAGACCACATGAAGAAAAAAAATGACAAAACATGCCAGTCAGACATAATAGTTTAACTGTTAGTGCTGTTTTAATATATTTTTAGATGCAATCTTGGTGTTATCCTCTAATTTTCGCTGCCTGCTATTAAGAATTGAAAATCTTTTATTGCATCTTTACACATTAGTAAATAGTCCAATTTATGGTTGCTTCAGCATCAGCGTAAAAATAGCCCTTTGTGCTTGTCAACATGACTATGCAATATATAGTGCAAATACTATATGGGGAAAAGGATGTGGTATGGAAGCAAAACACAACAACCTGTCACAAATTTCTTTTGGGGAATGTATCAGTCAATAAAATTGGACTGAGGAAGAAGTTGGATTTCATAGTGTAAATAGCCTCTTTCAACTTTATGAACTCCTAGTCATCCTGTTGGTGCTTTGTAAAATGATCATTTCTGATGACTCATGTTGAGTTAATCTAACTTCTGTTTTGGGTCTCAGTTTTGAGTAAAAATACCAAGTTTTTTGTTGTGTAACAACTTGGTACTTAAATTCCTAAGGGTGAAATCTATAAACTCTCAAGCGAGCATGAAGAAATTGCCCATAGTTTCTTTCACAAAGCAAAACAGCTTCCAAAAGTAGAGATAGTTTCTACCTTTCAGGGATGCATCCTCTTAGATGTGCATCATGCCCTTAATAACTTAAAGAATTTATTATGCAGCCTTACCTAGGAGGAAGCATTTGTCTGAAAGGGAAAATAAATCTTTGGCACAAAGTGGCTGGCTGGAAGCAAAAATATTTATTGTCTCATTAAGCCTAGGCCAGGGATAGCTGACTCAGGAATTCTGGGAGTTGAAGTCCATGAGTCATAAAAGAGCTGAGGTTGCCTACCCCTGGCCTAGGCAGTAGCCTAATGTCCATGGTTTTTTCCCCAAAATCATTTTTGAAAACATCATTGCCAAATCAGGTGTCTTAATTTGTAAGTTCAGTCTGATACTTACTTCTGTAATTTACACAGGGAATCATAACTCTATAAAATGTTCAAGTGTTTAGAAACAAAATGTAAGAGCCATAAACTCTGGCTGAAAATTGCAATAGTTAAAAAAATCCGGAACACATCCCTGACCTATCCTCATGCCAAAGTTCAATTTTGGAGAAACAATCAATTCTGATATTTCTCACCAGTTTTGTCCAAACATTTAAAATTATTTAGCCAAGCAAAAGGTAGTCCTCAATTTATGACTGATCACTTAACAACAGAAATTCCGATGGACCTACTTGGGGAGTACTTGCAACCCAGATTCAAAGTTCCAATGGTTGCTCCTCCGTGTGGTCGCACATGACCGCACTTTGGGGCTCAGCAGCTTATGGTCACGTGGTCAAAGTGGATTATGGATTACAAGGGTTTTGCTGAAAATGGGCCTTCCAGTTTTCTGAAAAACCAGCCCATAGTGAACCTTTGATTCGCTTAACAACTGCAGTGTTAGACTGTTGCAGAAAAGGTCATAACATCAGATTGGTTATTTGACCAACCTGCTTTATGTCTGTCATGAGTTATGACTGATGGGTGAGCTCCATCATGATCATAACTCAAGGACTACTGCTGTGCAGGTTCTGAGGTTTTGCTTGATAAAAATGTACAGAAACCAGAAGTTGCCTTTAAGCTTTACGTTTTTATTCAGCTGAACAAAGACGGGCTCCTCTAAAAGAGAGAAGCCCCAAATGATAAGAAATCCTTGTATTTATTCTTTCTAATTACATAAGCAATCCACCCAGCAAAGCTGACACACATAAGATAAAGATTTCACCCAGTAAGTCTGGCACGCTAGATAAGAAGGGAGAAAGCAGAAGTAGCTAAAAAAGTTCCCATTTGGGTGTTTCCCTAAAACAGGGGTCGGCAACCTTAAACACTCAAAGAGCCACTTGGACTCGTTCCCACAGAAAAGAAAACACTGGGAGCCACAAAACCCTTTTGACATCTAAAATGAAGATAACACTACATAAATCGTTTTTCACCTTTATGCTATGTATAAAAAAACTATAGTGTGTTGCATTTATGAAATCAATGAACTGCTATAAAGAAAACAAATTTTTATTTCTGCATGCAACAAAAGCATTTTGGAACTCCAAAAAAAAGACGCTGGGTCGAAGGTTGCTTTCAAATAAAATACTCAATGTCTATTTGAGTCCTCCTCGTATTTATGAAATAAAAAGCCGGTGCAAGCTATAAAAACTACAAATAGAAAAATAGAAAAAGAAAAAAAATTGCGGGGGTGGGGGAAAAGAAAAAGACAGGAGAAAGGGGGGGGGGAAAACCCTTTCTCCTTCATCCCAACAGGAAAAAACAATTTTAGTAGCTTATCTACCACCTTTAAATACAGCATAATTATCCCCATACTTCATCTCTTAATTTAAAAAAAATCAAAATATTTCATTAGACATCCTTCTCCTGGGTTTCCCAGAAAATGTCTGGGATAACGCGGGGTGTGTGTGTTACATCTCTCGGCGTCCATCGCTCCCCTGAGGCCAGTTCACATCTGCCACAATCCAAATTCCCTGTGGGGGGAGGAAGCAGAACCCAAAGCTCTTCTTGCTCTCTTCCTGGTTTGAGTCAAGGGCTCCCTCCCAGGACACAGCTGGGCTCTGTGGACCCCCTTGGCAGGGCAGGGGTCGACCCTCCAGCTCTGAGCGGCACAGTCAGCCCCCCCTTGGAAGACCCCTAAAGCCACTCAGCTGGCTCTCTTCAGAGTAAAGACCCGGAGCTGAGCAGAATCAGGAAGAGACACCCAGGGTCTTACAGAAGACCCCAGACACAATTCCCTGCCCTGCCCATCTGGGGACCCCACCGCAGCCCCCCCCCCCCGCAAAGCAGCCTGCAGGATACTTGGGGGGAAGCCCTGAACTGGACCATGGGGGGAGCCAGGGTCCCAGAACTCCCTGCCCAAGGAGAGGTACCCCCCAATATGCGCCAATCCTTCCAGGCGGCCCTTCTTCCCTTCAGCTCTGGGGCTGCTACAGCACCCGGCTTCCTCCTCCCCCAACCCCGAGCCAGCCTCCCCAGGAAGCTGTGACCCCCGGCAGGCTCCCTGGGAAGCTGTGGGCTGGGGAGGGGTCCTGCTCCAATTGGGTCCCCCCCTCTTTTCAGAAATGGCACCCGAAAAGAAAGGAAGGACGGAGCAAGCTTCCTCCATGAGGGATCAGGCACTTGTCGCCTACCTCCCTTTCCCGGGTGGGGGGCCACCCAGCAGATCCATCGGGTTGGCGAGAGGTCCCTTGAGAGAGCAACTGCTGCTGCCTCCCCTCCCATCTCCCATTGGGCTTCAGGGGAAGTGTGGGATTTTGGGGGCAACTCTGAAGGGAGCTCCTGACCCTAAACAGGGCAGACTCCTTTCCTGGGGCCACAGCTTGTGGGAGGGCTGGCCCGCTCAGTGAAGGCTCTGGTGGGCCACTCCCAGGGGGAATCCCAGGGCTACTCTGTGCAGCTCCCCAGCCACGTGCACCTCGGACGGGGCCAGCCCTGGAAAGGGACTTCCTGGCTGCACTTCTCCCAGGGGGCCAGGCACCCAGGTGCAGGGCCAATCAGGAGCCCCATGAGGTGGAAAGTGAGAGAGAGAGAGAGAGAGAGAGAGAGAGAGAGAGAGAGAGAGAGAAGGGAAGCACAAGCACCTTTCTCTGTCTCTGTCTCTGCAAATGGCGGAAGAGGACTGGGAGCCGCAGAAGGCTGAAAGAGCCGCATGCGGCTCGAGAGCTGTGGGTTGCCAACCCGTGCCCTAAAGACATCGTACATTCCCGGGTGGATTAGGACATTGGATGTTTTCCTTGCTGTCCTTTCATAACCCTGCATCCATGACTCTGCAAGTGCCCAAAGACAGCAGGGCCATCTGCACATATTCATAATTGATACTTCTTACGCTGTCTCCTAATTTCGGGTCAACGCCACCTGTATTAGAGGTTTAAATCCAGTAGATAGTACCTTTCTCCAGGTGAAGAAAACTAATTCATTACAGTCTATAGTATACGTTATATGCTAAGACAAAAATCTAATAAACATCATTTCCTCAACACTACCCTTATATGAACATCTCTGTACTGTAGAGATGGAAAGAGTCAGTTGTTAGCTTTGTCTCATAGTTATTATCTCTCTCTTCTTTATCACTTGTAAATACAATGTAGAGTTAGGAAGTCCTTCAGAAATGATGAGGTCACGTTCTGTTTGAGGTCCATGTGAAAATAGCAGCCCAGGCTCAAGGTAAGGACTGCAGTGCACTTTGTCACCGCAGAAGAAGAGCTGTGGTTGACAGCAGAAACAGGAGCAAGGTTGATGAGGCTGAAATTGCTGCAGCTCCTCCACAATCTTGGGCATTTTCCTGAAAAAGAGAAGGCCAGCGGGTGTTCAGCATCCCTAGTACGGTAGTAGAGTAGGATTGGCTCCATGGGAAATGAAGCAGACCTTATGGTTACAAGGGTATTGTTATACATCTAACTCTATAATTTCTGCAAATTATTCTGTGACTGAAAGCTATGGATAACAGATCTTACCTCTGGATGGAATGCATGGCAGGTGTCTGGTCGGCGTCTTAATTTCTGAGAGCGCATCCTGTCGCATTTCACTGAACTGTTATGTACACAGCTGTTAAGGCTAATAGCAGTGTTTGGAAATGGAGAAATAAGGACATCTTACTTAAAATATCTAGAGTCAGGCGGATGCTGTGCTGGCCAATCATTTAAATTTGCAACTAAAAATACTGGCAGACCTACAGCAATGTATTTCCATTGCATACATAGCATTTCCTGATGCTCAAGCTAAGCAGGATGCTTCAGCCCACATGGATAATATTTCAGCAATGGGATAAGCCTACATCCAAAGTCTTGACACAGGCAGAAGATTTCCTAAATGTTTCTACCACCCATGTTAGGCGTTTCAGTTGAGATGAACTGGAATTTGTGGGCATGTTTCGACACAAAATATCCTCAGATCATGTTGAAACTGACAGGACTTCATCATAACTAATCTGGCCCACTTTATGTTTTATGGCTTTCAGTTGGATTGGTTTCCTAGATGGGCAGCAGGCTGAATCTATTGAAAGCAATGGCTTTCATCTAGTCTTGGGACACAATCTGTAAGTTGTTTTCCTCTCTGTGCTGAACTAAAGCTTATCAGCAACAGTCCAAGTGTAATATTTCATTAGATACATTTCCTATTTCTGCACGAGTTATATCTTTTCTCACCAACAGGCTGGTTCAGGGTGAACATTTCCAAGTTATCCTAAGGAGGTGAGAGCTGAACTTGGAAGTTAAGCTTTGAAGGCTAAGCAAGGCTGAGATGGGAGACTACTGGAGAATCCTAGAATAAGCAATGAGCAATTCTATATGATTGTCAAGAAAACGTCATGCATGTGTGCATGAAGTAGTTGGCAGGAGCTGAATCTAACTCAAAAGACTCTTGTTTTTTATCATTGGCATGTTGGTTCTGCTAACCTCCCTGCAGCTTCTAGGTAAAATCGGTAATATGTATTTTAGCGGCAGCACCAGGGCATCTATAGTACTGTTGCAATTCATTATGGATTTCTGGACCAAAGGTTGAGAACACTGGCTTAACATGCTGTGCCTATCCAACCAAGTAGTCAGTCTATATAGTATATCATGTGGATCCAGAAATGTGGCTTAATTGAATACTAAATAATGATTTAGAGTAAACTGTCAAATCTGTAGCAATAGCAACCAACAGCACTGGAGATAAAATCAAAAGTATCTTGCTTTTATTGTTGTAGCCCTTCTGTCCTTCTATATCTCTACTGAAAATCAGAGGCACAGGCTCTTAGAATTACATTTTCATAGAGAATTTGGAAAACAGCAAGACTTATTTTTTCTGCTTATTTGCATAAAAAAGATTTATAGAATGCAAAAAAGCGCATACATTTTACTTTGCCTAAAGGGTATCAAACAATAATAAATAATTGTAAATAGCAACTAGCAATATAGTACTGTTTCGACTTCACTTTTTAGCAGTATTGTTTTCACTCCACATTTAAATGGAAGCATGCTCTATTAATCCCTTCTAAAGTTATGAAGGAAAATGCTAGATTCATACCTCATTTGTGCTAATAAATTGCCAAAGACTTACAATCCAGTACAACCATTGCCAGGGAAAAGATATATTTGACTTCTTTAGCTTGCAGTGCAAAAGATGGGAAGATGCTGCAATCACAGCTGGCGTCAGTTACCAGGAGCAGAAGGTTGCTCTTCATAATTTGCTGCACCAAAAACATCCTGCAGGATTGAGAAGGACATCCATCCCCAAAGACGATGTTATTCTTCCCCCAAAATATTATTTCTATTAAGATTTTTAATTGCAATAGTAAAAACTAATACAAGGTGAACTTTGAGAAAGAAGACAATGGAGAGAATAGAAAGTGTAAGAAAAGAGTTTATAATTAAAAAGAAAATACATCAGGAAGCAACTTCCAACCTTCATCCTAACAATATAAACCAATTTAATAACTTTCTACCCTCTATAAAGTTCAACAAACATCTCTTCAACAATTCAGTTCTGGGAGTTGCAGTCTGCAAGTCTGAAAGTTCCAACGCAATGAGGAGAACCCTAGTTTGGAATAGATCTAATTATCTTAGTATTAACTTAAAAGAGGCAATGTTATAATTTTACAAGTGGTGACTGGCAATGCATCAAGCCCAGCCCTTTTTGTACAGGCATGGATGTCCCTCCAAAAGATATAATGGTGGAAGGGGGGGGCCTCAGATCTTGTTGCTATTCCCCAAATTCTTGTAGATTTTGACAGCCCTTTATTGGATAATTGGCCCCACTTTTGGTTTCCCATAACATGTTGTCTTCCCATTGATTGGGTTGTGGGAACAGGGCCACAGAAAAGCAAAACTACCGATGCAGCATCACCTTAAACTATGAAGTCAGAGATGTTGTAGCTTCATTTTGTTTTTAAGATAAGGTAGCTGACTGGCTACCTAACCTAGTCAATTATGAAACTGACTTCCCCAGTTTCCTCTCATCTATAAAAAAAAATACCTCGGACCCCAGTGTGTCTCAAAGTAAGGAAAGTGAAAAAAAAGGGATGAAATATTGGATCCTGGAGCTCTGTTTTGTAGTTTGAGGAGGAATATATAATAAATAATTTTGAGTGAAGTTGGAGGTTGAGCAGTTGTAAAGGGGTGACTAAATGCCTTATTACATTGACTTGTATTTATTTGATTTCCATAAAATACTTTCTCATATAACAGTAATGTGGCACAGGAGCTTGGTTGACATATAAAGTTAAGAGGTAATTTTAAGTCACCTCAAGGCAGCCATAGTGCTCTGCTGCCCTCTGCCGGCACTTTATAGGTACAATTGAATCATGCGTCAAAATCTAGAGGAAGGGAGACTTCTAGCTTAAATATTAATTGCCACCAAAGATTCTTTGTATCGGCATATTGGTGGAAGTTTCATTTAAGTTTTCGTGTGCACGGGTTTTTCTGAAGACCATCCTGCAAATAGTATTGAGTTGGTAACTTGATGTGAATTACCTGCATTCTCTAAAACTGGTATCTATATACTAGTTTTCTAGCAGCAGTGACAATACATCAACTCAGGGCTACCGTGTTTCAGACAGTTTGTTTCATATCTCAGTGCCATCATAGGTTATAGATCTGTAAGGATCATGGAGGTTCTTTGACAGAATGCCAATCTGAACATAGGATGCAGTTACAGGAAGCCTCATGGATGGTCGGTCCTCAAGCCGCTTATTAAACACTCTGGTCAAAAAGACCCCAAGAACAATAATACCAAGATAGTCACTACAAGGTAGTAATTACAACTACAGGTAGTTTTTGAGATACAATCAGTTGCTTAACGACTGTTAAAAATTCCGTTGGGAAGGGAGTCCTGGTTCCCAAGTTCTGATGACTGCCTCTGGCCTGTGGTCATGTGATCAAATCTGGGCCCTTGGCAAGGGGTCTGCATTTAGGGCTCTTTGCAGCATCCTGTGGTCATGTAACTGGGTTTTATGATGCTTTTTGCCAAAACATGTCCTCTGCTTCCAGTTTTAAGCAAAATTGGCTCATAGCAAACCAATGGGTTTGCTTAACGACTGTGGTATTTGCTTAAAAACTGTGGTGGTTATGTAATGACTGCTTCAGAAAGGGTTGTAAAATTGGGTTGGTCACATGGGTGACCCGCTTTACAGTCAGGGTCAATTACAGTCGTAAGTCGAGGACTACCAGTATTAGGCAGCTCCTTCAACTAGGCATTTGTGTTTGTCTGTCTATATGTGAGCATGTTTGTTAGCCTTTTTGGCAGCTGCACCATACTGGGTTCAAGCTTTTGTTTTTGCTAAAGTAGATATTCGAAAATTATCAGGAATCTTCTCTATCATTTTCATTCATCATACCTCACATGTTTTTATCCCTAATATGTTGCTGTTTACTTTTCTCCCTCAAGAACAGAAGTCATTAGTTCACAACATCTTGATGGAGGATGAAAGTTGGGTTATGTTGTTGCAGCTCAAACTTCATAACATGCATATTGACATCTGTTGGTGAATCACAACAAAAGCCAGGTGCATATTGTGATGTCATAATGCACATTTTGTTCTTGGTATTTTGTGATTTGTATCTGACGTCTGTAACTGTAAACAGAACATACTGTAGCTAATCCTCTTCCTGCAATTTTCAGTAATTATTTTGTTTAATGTTTTTGATGGGCTCCTATAACCACTGCATAGTGGGAAGCCACGAGGTGCAATCACATGAAGTCCTTGCTTAACAACCAGTGCAGTCCTAATCACAGCGAGTGGGACTGCCGTTGTTCAGCAATGCAGTCCTGTAGTATTTTTTTTTACTTAGGAATGAATTGCTTAATGATAGATTTTCCGGTCTCAATTAGTGTTGTTACGCAAGGACTATCTGTAACGACACTATCAATGAGAAAAAAACATCATGCTTTCCTAAGTGTCGTTTTAAAGTTAAAAATATTTATGTTTATCCAGTCTTGTTTACCTTAGCGTCCCCCATCCTCTAGTGGTGTTGAGTGCTACAAGCACTCCACTGTGAGATTAAACAGTCTCACAAAATACAATAATTGCCAGATGGATTAGAATTGTTCTTATGAGAATTGAAATGATTGTGTTTGTTATACAAGAACAGACTTGCTGAGATTTTTATCTGCAACAAGCCCCACAGAATTAAAAGACCTGAACAATGTTTCATCTGATCCTGAAAAGAAAGAGTCCCAATGTGTCACCCTACAAAGTAGACCAGACTATGAAACCATATGTAACCAATTCCATGAATGTCAGGACTACTTTTATTGGGACAGATATAATAACGATTGAAGATAGCTTGCAAGCTGAATATGCTTCCTGCCTTTATGTGAAATAGGAAAGGGCTTCTTCTCTGAGACATTTTCTCAAGTTACTTTCTTGGCCCAGGTTCAAGCCTCTTTTATTGGACATCTGTCTGTCTTCTGTCTGTCTGTCTGCCTGCCTGCCTGCCCCCCACCCTCTTTCTCTCTCTCTCTCTCATCTATCTATCTAACATTTATCTTTTATCATTTATCATCTATCATCATCATCTATCTATCTATCATCATCTATCATCCATTTAATCTCCCTCCCCTTCTTCCCTATTTACCTATTTTGTATGGCTACCTATCTTACTCTGGATAGCAAAAAAAAAAAATTAAAATATAAAAACAGTTAAATTAATATATACAAATATGTGGTAGCCAAAAATAAGTACCCATCATAATGATTAAATTAACCACAAAATGGGCCCCTGCACAAACTTGGGGCTCTAGTTCCAGCACAAAGCTAGGTCTTTAAGGACTTATGAAAAGTCAGCAGGGCTGGGGTCGTCCTGATCCTTGGAGGGAGAATGTTCCAGAAGGCCTTGGGAGCAGCTCTTCCTCCTGTCCTTTAAGGCCATTCTCTCTTCCTTCTACCCAGGGTTAGGAACCAGAAAGAAGATCTGTCTCCAGGTATTACCCATCTAATTAGGGTAGCACAGGGTGATGACTTCTGGAGTTGAACTTAAGTGCCAGGTGCATGTAGAAGGTAATAGTCAGGATCTTAACCAGGATTGATTATTTTGCTTTTTTAGTGCTTGCCATAACAAGCAATGTATATGGAAGGGAGGAAAAGGGTCAAAATTCTTGGTTGCTCTTGAGAGGCATAGATAAAGACCATTCTCTTACTTCTGACAGGCTCCACAGTCAATTAGTCCATTGGCCTCTTTGATAGCAGGCTCGTACACAAACACTGGATATTCAGTGTCACAGGGTTGCAGCGCATCGTGTTTCCTATGTCTGTGAGCTAAAATGGGAAAAATAAATGAGTCAGAGTGAAAAAATCAGGCACAAGAAGTGAAAAATGTGGAGGAGAAACAAAATGCATGGACATCAATGGCCAATAGATGCTGCTGATGAGCCAATGATTGAGGATGTCTTGAATGTATGATGCTAATCTCCCTTCACTCTACAGCAGGGGTCTCCAATCTTGGGAACTTTAAGACTTGTGGACTTCAACTCCAAGTTGTCAAGGTTGGAGACCCCTGCTCTATAGGTACAATTAAATCCTGTGCTAAAATCTTCAGAAAAGGAGACTTTTCCAGACAAGTTAAAAAATTTTGAGTGACTGTCCAACTCTGTTAAAAGAGAGGATGAAAGGAGCAGGAAAAGACTTTTATAATTCTCCACAAATGTCTGTTCTTGACTTAAAGGGACAATTGCATCTCTAACACCACCCCCACCCCAAAGTCAGGTAGATTTAAATAAATTGGTGCAATAACTCATGCAAGCCTCAGTGCATCTGGCCATTCTTTGGCATACACCTTACTGAAATAAATGAAATGAACATGGTTTGGACAAATCTATCTAATACAACAAAGAGAGAAATGGCAAGTGACTCATTAAGCTTGTTCTCAGCTGTAGATTCCATGGGACCAGCGTAACAATGGGAACTTTTATTTTAATTCAAATAGCCAAAATGCAAGGAAAGGCAATAAAGCTATAATGCCAAGTCATTGCTCATATTCTTACTAAAAGTAATTTCAGTAATAAACTTAACAAAGCAACCCCCCTCCCCTCAAAATTTTTACTTCTAGGATGACAAAAAGAGATAACATTTAATTTAACTTGCCCATTTGTAATGAAAGCTCCCCATGTATGTACTGGGATGAGAAGGATAAGCAATTTTAGTTCTTGCTTTGAAAAGGAATTCCTGTTGACTCAAATGCAATGTTTTATTACAGACTAATCTAATCAAGAAGCCGATAATCTTTTAGTTGCGTGGGATGTCAACCATCTGAGGTCAGTGGGATACCTTGAAGGGGGACGTGAGTTGATCAGATAAAGAAATAGTTCAGTTAATACATAACCTGGTTGCCAGGAGGGAAAAATCATTGATCCAACAGGGCATTAGTCAGTCTCAGTCAAAGTGCAATGTTTATTTAAGAATAGCAATTGGAGAACTATCATTTGCAAAAATATAGCAATCTACATAAATAAAATTGCTTGCTTAGTGCCTCCTTCCTCCTGGAGGAAACCATTGCTAGTATTTACCCCTGTCACTAATGACCCCTCAAAATAGCACAAATATTATTATCTATCGAAATGTATTGGCCACCAAGCTCCACTCTGTGTAGTGAATAAAAGTAAAAAAAAAAAGAAAAAGCACAAAACATAAAAATAACATTTTAGCATGACAACTTTGTTGATTGTATCTCATGATTTATGTTGATTGCCTTTATTTAGTATCCTATGACTATTACTGTTCGCATCTTATGATTTATGATGATTGTATTTTATGGTTATGATCATGATTTATCACTAGTTGTTTGTATGTACCCTTATGCACCAGAGACAAAGTCCTTGTGTGTCTAAACACACTTGGCCAATAAACAATTCTATTTCTATATGCTATCTATTCAATGATCAAATTCACTGGCATTAGAGAGAGGACCTTGAGGCAAATTATCTGAAATGGTATAGGTCAGTGATGGTGAAACTTTTAGAGACCAAGTGCCCTAACTGCAACCCAAAACCCACTTATGTATCGTCGTGTGCCGGGTGGGCGTGGTCAATTGGGTGGGTGTGGCCCATTGGGTGGGTGTGGCCTATTGGGTGGGTGTGGCTGTGGTGGTAATGGCAGACTGGATGGGACGAAAAAGTTCAATCAATTCCAACTTTGCGAGATCTTTTTTTTCCCCACGAGAAGTTGAAAATGATTGATTGATTGAACCTTTTTATTTTTTGCACACGACGGTGGAGGCCTAAAGTGAAAAGGTTTTATAAAACCCAGCTGAAGGCCTAGGACAGGGGCAATGGCTCGTATGCAACAGAGAGGGCTCTGCATGCCACCAGTAGCACTTGTGCCATAGGTTTGCCACCACAGGTATAAGTTTTCCTGCTTGAGCAGGGGGCCAGACTAGAAGACCTCCAAGGTCCCTTCCAGCTCTATTCTATTCTAAAATAGGCAAGAATTGTTACATAAGGAAAGAGGGCTGAAACATCCTGAAGCCCTGGGAAGTAAGATAGTATTCAGAAAAGACTCAGGCAACTCCTCTCTAATTCATTGGGACATACAAAGGAAGGGGCGGCAAAACACTATCAGGGTTGGAAGATTCTGCTATTGTAGCTTACCTCGATAAAATTTAGTTCTACTCTGTTTACTATATCTGGTCTATCCCGAAGGGCTGACAGTAGAGCCATATATTCATATAGAAGTAGTCTTTGACTTACAATCATAATTGAGCCTGGAATTATGGTTGTAAATTATTAACTGGCTCATTATATGATTGACATTTTTGTGGTGGTTGTAAGTGAACCTATGGTTGTTAAGCAAACCCATTGTCTGCAATGGGTGCAATAGTGGCGCAGTGGTTAGAATGCAGTACTGCAGGCTACTTCTGCTGACTGCTGGCTGCTGGCAGTTTGGCAGTTCGATTCTGATGGGCTCAAGGTTGACTCAGCCTTCTGTCCTTCCGAGGTCAGTAAAATGAGGACCCAGATTGTTGGGGACAATATGCTGACTCTTTAAACCACTTAGAGAGGGCTGTAAAGAACTATGAAGCAGTATATAAGTCTAAGTGCTATTGCTACTGCTATTTTTACCAAAAATAAGTGTTGTTTTCTGGCAAAATATGTAAATCGTGGACACTGCAAATGGTTGTAAATGCAGACCACTTGCTGAATGCCCAAACTGCAATCACACGACTAGGGAGGACAGTTATCAGAACTTTGTATCCAGATTGTAAGTATGTTTTCTGGGTCCATTGTCACTGCAAATAGTTGTTAAGAGACTGGTCATAAGTTGAGGACTACATGTAATATACGAACGTAATTTTTTTAAAAATGAAAAAACTAAATGACTATAACTATGGGAAAGCCATGAAGAAAATACTTCCCTTTTTCCAAATTTGAAAAAAGGATAGATGTTAAGATGGAAGACTTAGAAGAATGAGTGGAAGATTCATCTTAGCAATATATAAAACAATCCTTATTCTTCATTTTCTCATTTTTTATTCTGCCATTGTTTCAGTTTTCATCGATAGTAAAAACCTGTTCCATACAATATTCATTAATTTTATGAAGGTGTGTAGGAATACACACACACACACACACACACACATATGTATATATATATATGTATATATATATATATACATACACACACACACACATATATATATATCACTAGCTGCATCTATATATGTCACGCATAGTTATGCAGCTATCAAGAAAACATGAACAAAATTACAAAATATATTTATCTTCCATTGAATTGTGGCCAGATAATCAAGTAGAAAGTTATATTCCTGTTTCATCTTGAAAGACGTAAATGGTGATATTATGAACTTTGTTGTTAAATCTTATGCATGTCTTCTTCTGTTTCAGAAGACAAAAATCTTTGTATGACAACACTACTTACCATGATGAAAAACAGATTTGGCTGTATTGTTCACATGGCGTAAGAAATGATGAAAATGAGTCCATCATGACATGTCCAGAAGATGATGGCACAACGTTATTGTGAAGAAACATGAAAGGGGGGGGGAGGTAGATGGAAAATGAAGAAGAAAGAAAGAAATGATATGAAAGTATGGTGGTTAAAGCTATACAAGGTCACAACTATTATATTTGAGATATCCCAATGCTGTGCTATAAAAGTTTTAAAGGTGATGACCAGCACTTTGAAATAGATTTCTGGGCCCAATTCTAAGTATATGTTGTTACCTTTTAAGCCCTACATGGAGTACTGGGATACATCCAGGACTGCTTTGCAAAAGTGAAGGTGTCCACTTGGTCTGATTATATAGAAAGCTTTTGTTGTGGGCCTTTTCTCCCTGAGTCATTCTAGGTAATACATCTTTATGCTGGCAATTCCCAATCTGTGGCAATTCAGGCAGCCTCAGACTTGCAGGATCCAATCTGGGTAAGTCACCGGGACCAGAGGGTTAGTCACAAGCTTTCAGACTTGTGCTGGAGCCCATCCTCAAGGAACTTCTCTCTCACCAGAATGTATGCTTTTTTTCATTGACTGTTGTTTCCTTTTGCTGCGAAGTCCTTGGCTCCTAAATACCTCATAATCTGGTGCTAAATCAGCAGTCCTGTTGACTGACATAGGGCCTGGTTCCCAGGCTTCAATCATTTCCCTGGCTATCTTTGTACCTGCTCGGCCAACAATCTTAGTTGCTGTGAAATTGAATGTGTGTCCTTGCTCATTGCAATGTGAGGCTATCACTGAGTTTGGGTCTCATACTGCTTGATTTACATCAGAGTACTGCAACATCTCCATGCTGGGAATTGGACTCTTTTTTAAACTGGATAACAGTTGATGGAGCAGGGCTAATGCCTCCTTAAGTAACACCAGCTGCCTGCAATTAGTGCAGGTTCGAGTCCCACACAGCTCAAGGTTGATTCAGCCTTCCATCCTTCCGAGGTAGGTAAAATGAGGACCCAGATTGTTGGGGGCAATAAGCTGACTTTGTAATAATGCCACTGGGGCCCCCCCGAAAGCCCTAATAAGCAGGCATATACATAGAATGAAGGCTATTGCTAAGCACATTGATTTGTGCTTAGATTGTAAGCCGCCCTGAGTCTTCGGAGAAGGGCGGGATATAAATGGGATTAAATAAATAAATAAAATAAATAACAATAAGTACAGGAAATTATATACAGCATTTCTTAGCACTGTCAGCCTCCTCTGGCCTAAATAAGCCTCAACCTTGTTTAGATTTTAGAAAACAGTTAAACAATTAAAATGAAGATTGTTCCACCACTCTTGCCATGACTGATTATGAAAGGTTAACACAAACACTGATCTCATTATACTGTTTTATTTTCAGGTTTTAACTTTTGCATTTGAACTGGTATCAATTTATTTATTTGAAAATAAATATATAAATAATGTGTCTGTGTTCTCTTTGCCTATCTGTCTCACTTTCCTTGTATGTAACTATCTTAAGCACCATTCATCTGGTTAATTTGATGATTGTCAAGATTTGGGGGAATTTATGTATTTATGACACATGTGGTGCAGTGCTTTTTTGAAATTGTTACTACAGCTTTTTTAAGAAAATGTATTTAATAGTAATAACATTTTGGAAATTCAGGATATATTTTAAGAAATTCTTCTTTTCTCTTTCTTAAACTCATCTGATTTGCTTTGTCATTATGCACAATCTGTAGTCACCAAGACTAGAACTTTATTCTTTAAAAAGAAAAAAATAAAGTTAACCATTTTCATAATTTTAATAATCTATGAACCATGAGAACTTAAGCCAAAGATCTTATGTTAGTGTACTTCTGATTTAGGTTTTTGGGTGTCCACTATTGATATTCCCTCATGTGTTCCAACTAAAATACCTGAGCAAATCAGAAAGAATGATTTCATTTCATTTCATTGACAATTTTCATTAGTCTTCTACCTATCTTCTGTGACAGCCTACTACAGACTATGTATCCAAAGTACCACAGTAATCAATGCCTTACTCCTTGCCAAATTAATGCTGGGGTCAAAATGAGATGAATGGGATCCAATGTAATATTCTTAATACTAACAAGTGACAATTCTTTCAGGCTTTCCAAAATGCATTATTACTTATAACTTTTTCATCCAAATGATGTGGCTGCTTACTTACAGTAATCCTGCTACTCACCATCAGCCAAGTTATCCATGTGCCAGAAACTAAAGATGTTAAATTCTAAAAGGAATCTGTCAAAGAAGAAAAATATGATGTAGTTTATGTCAGTCCAGAAGAGCAGAGGTGTTGTAAAACAGGCAGATACTTCTGATTTGCTGCTTAAAATTTACCTTGAAGCTACATTTATTTCTTGCCTGAACCAGGCACTTCAATCTTTCTTCCTTACTTTTTGACTGGTAATTGTATCTTAATTCTCATAAAAACTACTAGCTATTCCAGTGGCAAGGCTGTCATTAACACTGTGCTCTTAGGCGCTGGGAGGGAAATATTCTCAAGTCACCTTGAAAGCCATCTGCTTGATCATAGAGAATCACGGGTATACGCTATACAGCAACAGCTGTTTAGTGTGCCTGACAAATTACTCTCTACAAATATCTTGGAATTTGGTTCCCTGCTCAGAGGCATTTGGATCCATTCAATCATTTCATCTGAGACCCATAAGATCCCTGAATGGTGCTGCCCCAGATATCTTTATCATCAGCAACTCTTTCTTACTAAAAATCCCTGCTCTTCCATTAATAAAGTGGCAGGTAAAGAAAATGGGCTTAATATACTTGCTCAGGAACAAAATGACCTCTTTTCAAATATGCTTTCATTCACACAGCTCACTTTAGAACACCCAGTTGGTCAAATTTAAGAAATGAAGAGTAATTCTGAAGACTCAAGAGATACTCCTTGATTTACATCAGAGTAGTACAACATCTCCATGCTAGGAATTGCAGTCTTATTTTATCTGGACAACACTGGGGGAATTGTTTATTTCTTAGCACTGCTGGCCATTTTGAAGTTGCTTTAATGTTTTCTTGTTCATTTCCTATTTAATAAAATTCTAGAACTACAACAATACTCTAAAAAGTTAAGAATATGCTTAATCTGAAGACCTCAGTCATTGAATGTTTAATATACTAATTAAATTCTGCAACGTAATTTCTTCAGATGTAATTTTCCGCTAGAATTCCCAAACATTCATACTCACATGAAGAAATCGGAGACCAGCCACTTTGCTGCTGCCAATAATGTATAAACTGGCTGTTGAAAAAAGAACAACTATGTCTTAAAAGAAAAAGAAGCATCTTATATAGTGCCCCATTTTAATTGTGTTTCTCTTAACTTAAATGGCTTTCTTTAAGAATGCAACATGCATCATCAGTTGTCTTTTCTACTAACAATAAATCAGGACATTTAAGAAAAATATATAAAATATTTTGAAAACAAAATTTTTCCAATTGAAAAGGCTTAAAAGATTATGTGTGTAAGAAAGAAAAAAATCTGGTTATTTGTGGAGCTGAACAACCAATACCTCCCCTAAACAGCTGTTTTGGATCATGCAGTACTGACAATATTGTTCATTTTAACAAAACCCAAAGTATTTTGGACAGTAAAGCTACCATTTTTTGTCACAGTAGGAATAATGACACATATTGATGGTGGATTATATTAATATTGCATTAACGTTGGCTTTGTCTTCTTATGAATACTTCTGAGCTACTTTTGCTATGAATCTAAGTCTTCCTCATTTTGACCAGACAAATGAAGCCAAACTAGCGCTACCATCTTCAGGATGTATAATTGATAATGTACATGGTTAAAAGGTCCTTGCATTTCCACACATTTGCAACTTTAAAGGCAAAGAGGCAACCATCTTGAGACTTGAGATCAGTTTGAATGAAAAGGAAGAAGTCTGTTCATAAAGACACCACCATTCTAATAAAGATCCTTCATTGATAACATAATATAAATGTTTGTTTCTTCTGTTCAGTTGTGTCCAATTCTTGGAAACTACTGAAAAACTTGCAGTTTTCTTAGCAAGATTTTTCAGAGGCAGTTTGCCATTCTCTGCTTCCTAGAGTTGAAAGAAAGTGACTGGACCAAGGTCACCCAGGTGGCTTTGTGACTAAGGTGAGATTAGAACTCAGTGTACCAGTTTCAAACCTGATGCCTTAACCACTACACCAAATTGTCTCTTTACAAATTAGTTAAACCCAGCCAAATAAAACAAATCAATTCAACCATAATAGAAAATCCTATTGTTACTAGGTAAAGAAACCTATTACAAAATTTCTTGGTTGTTAACAGTATTTTTCTGGATTTTCTGCATAGAACAGAGCTAGCAGGCTTAAGGGTTTGCTAGTCAAATTTTGCTCCAGAATGGTCCAATGTAAGATTACCATAATATGAGCCATATATAGTTTATTTGCTAAAGGAACAAATGCACAAATAAGACAAGCACCGAAAGAATGAAAAGTTCACCCTTCACTTTCCCATCCTAGAATGAGTTTTCTCAGTAACATCCATCTTCTCTAAATTAATATATATATATGCACTGTCACTTGTCCAGTACAAATAACTCATGGGAGAAATCACAGAATCAAGGCTGGAGTATTCAGCCAATTTATGTTAAAAGTGTTCCCCTCCCCCACCAGAATCTGGTTTATTCCTTTTGCATGAACCTCATTTGCTCAAGTTTTAACTGCAAAAGAGTAAGGTTGTATGGAAACTACCTGCTTTGCAAAAGTACGACTCGGAAAATGAACAAATGAATGGAAAGATTTACATCCCTCCTTCCCTTAAGGAGCTCCAAGTGATATTTATAAAGCTTCCTTCAAGTGTCCGTTGTTTTTACTTCTGCTCTAGCAGAGTGCATGGACCATAAGCAAAGCACAAACACAAAATAACAGTGGAAATCTAATGTTGCCCCATGAAACCCAGCAATTTCACGAGAATCCTTTCTTGTAGAACTCAAGGCTTTTGAACTTGACTGCTGAAAGCTTTTAATGTTTAGCTCCAACACTGACCACTTTGTCCACCAACACAGAGTAGAAATCCACCCTGTTCTAAAATATGTATAATTCCTGACTAGTCTTCATGTATAGATGCTCAGATGTATGTATGTAACCCTGATCAGCTTTTTTCTTTCAGAATGCTCTGCCAATTATAGAATGGGGAAAAAAACATATATAGAAGATGGACATGCCTTGTCTTCCTTATCTGCCTTTGTCTGCAGGAGGAAGGAGAAAGTTTCTGACAGTAAGAACAATTAATCAATGGAATAGCTTGCCTCCTGGAGTTGTGGATGTACCATCACTGGAGGTTTTCAAAAATAGACAGGGCAACCATTTGACCAGGATGGCATATGGTCTCCTGCCTTGAGCAAAGGGTTGGACTAGAAGACCTCTGAGGTCCCTTCCAGCCCCATGATTCTGTATTTGATGTTCTCTTTTGTTCTGGGAGAACAAAAGCAACTAATCTCATCAGAAAGAAAAGCATTTCTGAGCTTCTTTGCATCATTCTGTTCTATATTCCAAGCCTGGCTGTGACTTCACGATGTGGTTTATGATATGGAGATACTTACACTGAGAAGAGGACGGGTACCACTATGATGGTGATGGGGCACTTTACACATGGCTTGGTAATCAAACATCTTCACTCTGCGGAAACACAAAAGCGACCATGAACTTTTGTGTAGAACAACTCTGGGAAGTTTACGTTGGGTGAATTTCAACTCCCAGAATTCCCTTTATTCCCTTATTCTAAAAGCCATCATTTACCCACCCCAATGCTGCTTGATCAGCAATGGCATTTCAAAGTGTGCTTCAGAGTTCTGCTCTTCAGGACGCTTTTTAGTGGAAACGGCAGAAATTAATCAAGGCACATATGTTACAATTGCATTATAGTCCCATAGCTACACATTCTTCTGCCTTGCACATGACTTTTGCCTAGATTTAAATTCAGTTAATGCACAGAACTGACTTTAGTTCATATTCTAAGGAAATACCTACAGTACATTTATGCCTCCAGTTGGATATTGCACGGCAAGATTTAATATTATATAATATGTTATCTGCTATATTCAAAGAAGAGATTTTGTACTACATTTGCAGTGTGCTCTTGTGATGTGCAAATACTATATAGTATTTACCAAAATAACCACAGCTACTATTCTATTCACTCCAAAGTCCATTCTGGCAAAGAATGGCATCTCGGCTACTTTTTCTATCTAACTATAGCAGCTGTGTTATTTTCTTTGACCAGGAACAAATGGTACTGAATGTTATGCAAGATAGTTCTGGCTGTGTTCCTTATATCTTCTTGGTTATACGTACCTGTCCTGGACCCTTTGTATACTCAGTCTGTAGGCCATATAAGTTATTTTCATCTACAGTGAATGGCACCAAATTTCTATTGTTCCAGATAACAGACTTTTTCAGAAATGTGGTCTTTGAACATGAAACCCCTGGCAATCAAAAGTTCTATACTGCACCAAACGTAAAACTAGCATTTGTGAGAACCAAAGAGATTGAGACAGGAAGTAATGAAGTGGGCAAGATCCACAGGGTAACATCTGTCCCTTTCATTCTGATTTTCATGCTGGACTGATAATATATGAAATGTCCAAGTTTGGAACATGAATATACCAGAATTGGTTATTTTGATAATATAGGAATGTGTGTTGTACCTCTGACAGTTACGGTGACATAAAGGTATGTGTTTGAAACTGTTTTCCTGACATCTTTCTAGCTGCATTTCAAAATGTGGGTGGTGAAATATATTGATGTTAAAATATTTGTTCACATGCTGCATAAGCATAAGGATGGCTGAGCTAGTCAGCAGACATTCCTCTCATCAAAGTTTTTTTATTACATCATTACAGATAGATTGCACCTATAATCATGTAATTTGCATATCATAGTTGCCAAAATGAGTGAGACAGAACCGGCAGTTCTTTAGAACAAACATGTATTATAGGGAACAAAACTAACAAAACCAGAAATGTATGTATGTAGGTATGTATGTGTACATATATTTTGCCCTTATTATTTTTACAAATAATTCAAGGTGGGAAACATATCCAACACACCTTCCTCTTTCTATTTTCTCCACAACAACCCTATAAGGCAGGGGTCCTCAAACTTGGCCACTTTAAGACTTGTAGACTTCAATTCCCAGAATTCCACAAGTCTTAAAGTGGCCACGTTTGAGGACCCCTGCTGTAAAGTGAGTTGGGCTGTGAACGAATCTTTTGGCTCAAAGTCACCCAGCTGGCTTTCATGGCTAAGGCAGGACTAGAACTCACGGTCTCCCGCTTTCTAGCCTGGCGCCTTAACCACTACACCAAACTGGCTCTTCTGCTATCGTCCACTCTCTTCATCCTGTCTGTCTTTATTTTAATCTGTAGTATTATTGGAAATAAGGCACTTTCAGAGCATAAGAAGAGCAATTTAGGTCCCAAGTCAAAGGTCTTGCTGGGAATCCCCATCCCAAATCAATTCTTATTTAGAAAGCTAGTAGCTACCCGAAGGGAGCCTATGGTTTGCGTGAGAGAGCGTGCGCGCACACACACACACACACACACCCCTTTCAGGGGGCCCCTAGCAGCCTTGGTGGCTCTGGGGCACCTTCAAAGTGATGAAAGAACCCTGGCAGGTGGCTAAAGCTACTAGATCTGAGATGCCAAATTCCAGATAAACACTAGATGGCAGCACAGAGTTTCTGCTTGAAACTCTCTTCTGATATTAACTTTACCTTAGCCATCATGGCACTGGGTTCCTCTATGGCTGACATGTCAAACACAAGGCCCGGGGGCCAGATCCGGCCTGTGAAGTGGTTTCATGCAGCCTGCGAAGCCATCCTGGAAACAGTGAGGGAACGGCCCCCGCTGCCTTGGCCCTGGCCCTGAGACCCTCCTCCTGCCAGAGACCCTCAGATCTGTCGCACTCCTGCCCAGGCCCCCATAGGCACCCTTGAGGCGAACGATGTAGAGCTGGCCACGCCCACCCAGTAGGCCATACGCACTGTGGCCACGCCCACCCAGTAGGCCATGCCCACCCAGGCCATACCCACCCGGCCCCCTGAGGGCAACTGCAATGCTGATGCGGCCCTCAATGAAATTGAGTTTGACACCCCTGCTCTATGGAGATGTTCTGATCCTGCACAATTAGCATTGTTTAAGAAAGATTCTGAGTATAACTAATTCTTGTGTCAATGAATCTTTAGGCAGCTCCATCCTTGTTTTGATTATATTTATGCTGTGAAGGATTTTGCTTCAGATAGGGTCTTCTTTGAAAGGAGATGAACATAAGGAAGAGATGATGACACTTACTCTTTGAGCATTCCCATATTTACGAGCTGAGTTGTAACAGAACCATCTACTTCTCCCAAGAATTTTCCAATCTGCAACCGCAAGCAAGTATGATATAAAAAGAGAGTTTCTGGAGAGTTTTTAAATCATAGGTTTTGTTTGGCAGAACATTCTTAATTAAGCAGGTTAGTTAAATATTCACTAATAATACAACAGGCTAAATTAAAGTATTGATTGTTAGAATAGGTTTTTTAAAAAAATGTCTTAGCACGTTGCAAACACACCGTCTGTTGATTTGTTTACAGTTCACTGTATTTTGTGAACCTGAAAAAGAGTTAATTCAGTAACCAGGTTTATAGATGTTGTGTGAATATTCCCACAGGCTGCAAGGCAGAAATACTTACTAATTATTATATAGCAAATTCTTTAAGGGCATAAGGACTATGTACTTATGTTGCTTGGGGAAAAAGTGAAAGCACAGTAAGACACATTAAATCAGGGGTGTCAGACTCGCAATGTCACATGAAATGTTGCAATGTATCATGACTTTTTTGCCATTGCCGGCAATGGAGTGGGCGCAGTTCCGCTATGATGCATCCGGCCCATGGGCCGGCAGTTTGACACCCCTGCATTAAATTGAAAAAACTGAAGTCAATGCTCAGTTTAGCTTTGAACTCACTATCTATGTTCTCACTATCAGGCTGCAGAAACACATAGCAAATGCACACCAAATTTGCTAAATCTGCTAGATTTAACTCCCCCCCCCTTTTTTGTGGTTGACTGGGCTTGTTAAGCAAATCCAGTAAATTCACTGGTTAATGTACTCAGAAAATGAGTAAATCTGTACAGTTTGCATGCTGTATGAATACAGTGGGAGGCTTCAGATCACTGGAGATTGAAGCAAGCTTTAGACAAACCATTATGTGTTGCCTTCAATGTGCAAGATAATAATAATGGCCTACTTCGTAAAGAGAATAAATGCAAAGAGTTTGAACACTTGATGTATTATTCAAATAGTGCTGCCTCTGCTGAGATGGAAGGTATTAAGGCAATTAAGCTATTTTGCTCAAATCTCCTTATAGTTTAAGGTCACTTTCGCCCAAGGAAGTTTCAGATAGGATAGCAAGCACACTCACTTCTTATAATAATAATAATAATAATAATAAGAAGAAGAAGTTGGAAGGGACTTTGGAGGTCATCTAGTCCAACCCCCTGCTCAGGCAGGAAACCTTATACCATTTCAGGCAAATGGCTGTCCAGTCTCTTCTTAAAAACCTCCAGTGTTGGACCATTCACAGCTTCTGGAGGCAGGTTGTTCCACTGGTTAATTGTTCTAACTGTCAGGAAGTTTCTCCTTAGTTCTAGGTTGCTTCTCTCCTTGACTAGTTTCCATCCGTTGCTTCTTGTCCTGCTTTCAGGTGCTTTGGAGAATAGCTTGACTCCCTCTTCTTTGTGGTAGCCCCTGAGATATTGGAACACTGCTATCATGTCACCCCTCACTCTTCGTTAAACTACACATACCCAATTCCAGCAACCATTCCCTATAAGTTTTGGCCTCCAGCTCCCTAATCATCTTTGTTGCTCTTCTCTGTACCCTTTCTAGAGTCTCGACATCTTTTTTACATCGTGGTGACCAAAACTGGATGCAGTATTCCAGGTGTGGCCTTACCGTAAAGTGGTATTAGTACTTCACTTGATCTTGATTCTATCCCTCTGTTAATGCAGCCTAGCACTGTGTTGGCTTTTTTGGCAGCTGCAGCACACTGCTGGCTCATATTGAAGTGATTGTCTACTAGGACTACGAGATCCCTCTCACAGTTACTACTATTGAGTAAGGCACCACCTATACTATACCTGTGCATTTGATTTTTCCTGCCTAAATGTAGAACCTTACTTTTTTCTCCACTGAATTTCATTTTGTTAGATAGTGCCCAGTGTTCGAGTCTGTCCAGATCCTTCTGTATCTTAAGCCTATCTTCTGGAGTATTGGCTATTCCTGCCAGCTTGGTGTCATCTGCGAATTTGATGAGTTCCCCATCTATCCCCTCAAACAAGTCATTAATGAAGATATTGAAGAGCACTGGGCCCAGAACAGAGCCCTGGGGCACCCCACTACACACTTCCTTCCATGTAGATGCGGTTCCATTGAGGACCACACACTGAGTACGGCCTGTCAGCCAGCTACGAATCCATCTGGTGGTGATGCTGTCTAACCCACATTTTTCTATCTTATCAAGTAGTAGGTTGTGATCTATTTTATCAAATGCCTTACTGAAGTCCAAGTAAATTATATCTACAGCATTCCTCTGGTCCACTAATTTTGTCACTTGGTCAAAGAATGTAATAAGATTTGTCTGGCATGATCTGTTTTTGACAAACCCATGTTGACTTTTAGTGATGACTTTGTTTGCATCAAGGTGTTCGCTGATTTGTTGTTTGATTATCTTTTCCAGAATCTTCCCAGGTATTGAGGTCAGGCTGATAGGTCTGTAATTTCCTGATCTATTTTTTTCCCTTTTTTGAATATGGGAACTACATCAGCTCTCTTCCAGTCCTCTGGTAGTTCCCCAGTGCTTCAGGATCTATGAAAAATATAGTTCAGTGGTTCTGAGATCACGTCTGCCAGTTCCTTGAGAACCTTGGGATATAATCCATCTGGTCCTGGTGATTTGAACTCGTCTAGGCTGGATAGGTGTTCACTTACCATTTTTTTGCCTATCTTAACTTGCATCTTAATTTTTTTGTGTTTTCCAGTTCTAATACTGGAAAGGCACTGCAACCTTCTTCCTTTTCTTACCTTTTCTTTACTCAGATCTTTATATTGCTGCAGTAATATTGTGTTTGAATGAGGTTTCAAAATTATTACAGTGCATTAGTATGTGAAGAAGATCTCTGACATCTATCAAAACATTTTGTTTACTCAAGATACATTTAGTCTGACATGGCTTTGTCAAAGTAGGAGTTGACAGGTTCCTTAAAAGTCTTTGGTACATACTCATATGCGTCTAAACATATTTTAAAGGGCAGGTACATTTGGCCTAGCAATTAAGAAGCTGAGCTTGTCGATCAAAACGTTGACGGTTCAACACCCAAGTACTGCATGACGGGGTGTGCTCCTGTTTCTGCCGCAGCTCCTGACAATGTAGCAGTTTGAAACCATGCAAATGTGAGCAGATAAATAGGTAGCACTTCATTGGGAAGGCAACAGCATTCCATGTGCCTCGGCGTATAGTCATGCCAGCCACATGGCCATGGAAATGTCTTCAGATAATGCTGGTTCCCTTGGCTAGGAAATGGAAATGAGCATCATCCCCTAGAGTTGGACATGATGGCACAAGGGAAACTTTACCTTTATCTTTACATACTGTTAAGGCATCACAGAAGGAATTTTGCACTAACAATTCTTCCTAACAATGAAAACTTAAACTTTCAATGTGAGATGGTGTCTCTCACCCATGCTAGTCTAATGGCATGTTCTGTTTCACTGTGGTTTTGAGTGCCATGATAGGGTTGCACTCCAACAATTGATGGGGTATGACAAAGTATAGTTAGGACAAGAACAAAATTCGTTGTATTTATTTGATGCTTCCATTTCAAATGATTAAATGCAGCTGATATAATTACCTCACATGTTATGAATATTTCTCTTTTTTTACAATATGAAGGACAGATGGCACTCAGAAGTGTATGCCAGGCTTTCCAGGAGGATAAATGTGAGCAACCTTAGAAATACAGGCAGTGATTTCCTAGTCTGACCATTTTATTTAGTCTTTCTTCTAGACTCAGTTTGATAAATAAGATCAAGAGCCACTCATTCATTCCTTCTTACCTGTGGGGAGATTTTGGAAACAAGTATGAATCCATTGTTATCAATAAGGTAGCAATTCAGTTTCTGCAGGAAGAAAAAGACAGAATCTTCAGAATAGACCTCAAGAGCAGTATTTCCATGTCGAATAATCTCTTGGAGGCATCCCTAGGAGAAATACTGGGCAAGGGCAGTGGTGGGATTCAGCCGGTTCACACCAGATCGGCAGAACCAGTAGCTAATTTTTGTGGGGTTCAGCAAACTGGCTGAAGCCCTAGCCCTTTTTCACAAGGCCCACAACGGCCCTCTGGAAATGCATGGATGCTGCTTCCAGAAGTCCATTCTGGGCCTCAGAGGCCAAGGCCCAGAACAGACTTCCGGAAGCAGGATCCATGCAGAGAACCAGTTGTTCACATATTTCAATCCCACCACTGGGCAGGGGTGAAACAAGTCATGGGGAGATCAGAATCAAAATAGGTGGGATTAAGCATTCTCTTTTTATGGTACCTCTTTTAACTTTATCTCTCCTGAAGACTGTGTAAAAGTAAACTAAGGGTTAACAGTCTCATCTCTTTTAGATGAGATCTTTGAAATCATCTAAGGCTCAGTTTAGATCTCTGACAAGAGCAGTCTTTCAGTTGGTCAACAAACTATAGACCAGGGAGAAGGAAGGAAGGAAGGAAGGAAGGAAGGAAGGAAGGAAGGAAGGAAGGAAGGAAGGAAGGAAGGAAGGAAGGAAGGAAGGAAGGAAGGAAGGAAGATGAGTTCTAGCCATTTTGGGTCCCCCCCATGCTGTTTTTTGCCATTCACTCCTTGAGTCCATCATAAGTTATACTAGAAGGAATGCAACATTAACTGAAAATTAAAGGTTCTGAGCTTTATCTTTTTATGTCAATGAGGCACATTTTTACTTATTTATAAGATTTCTATATACCTGTATCTGGAATGCCTCTAAGCAATCTACATTAAAATAACAGCATATATATCCCAATGAAAAATACTGATAAAAATAATATATTAAATGCAACAATTTTGCATAACAAAAACCATGGTTGGCCCTAACATTGGTCTCCATAGACCTTCCAAAATGTCCTGGCTTCTGGGGATCTTTAGACACCAGGGGGGACTTTATTTTGGGACAAAATAGAGGCCTCCCTCACGTTCATGATTTCTCCTGTCTCAACGCACAAAAATTTGGGAGTTTCAGCCTGCTATCCACCACCATATCTGATCTGATCTTCAGGTAAAGTAGTCATGCAATGCTCTATAAATAACCATATTTTGTTATCATAGTTTCATTTGTAAAAACATCATAAAAAAGACAAATAAGAGTAGCTGAATAGTGATGCTGGATTTAGGCTGTCTATATAGTATGAAAGTAAATTTGGCCCTGAACCACTGAATTACAGATATGAGCAAAATCAAAGTCTAAACAACTTACATCATCACGACAGCTCATTGGACACAAGCCATCCACATTACTACACTGCAAAAGAAGAGAAAGCATTTAAATAATTTCTTATTTTAAGATGCATTTTCCTGAGCTGTATTAAGTACTTTCTCTGGATTTATGGAATATTCCTATCTAATTCTAGCACTACTCATATTATTCAGGTAGATTAAAAAGAATTTCCTACAGTAGTGTTCCTCTGACTGGGTCCATCCTGATATTTTGACCACTAGCAATAACATATCAGCAATACTATGAATACTTGTTTATTTGGAATACAAGTAACATGCAAGATATTTATGGAAAAGACTGGGTGGCAATTGAAATGTTGACACTTTTACTTTAAAAAAACCTTCCCTTATGGGATAATTCTATAATAAAAATAGCTGGTCCCCCCCCCCCCCCCCAGTAAATCTGGGCTTTTTATAATATTGTATTTACCTGATAAGAAAATAAGGTTTCTTCCAAAAACTATAATCTGTGAATCAGATCATCCTAGACTGGCTAAAAACAATGTTGAAAACAAACAAAGGGATACAGGTGCAAATACTGCACATATCCCTGCTGAAAAGCACTGGTCGTCTTTGATTTACAACCCTTTGTTTAGTGACTGTTCAAAGTTACAATGGCACTGAAAAAAGTGGCTTATGACTGGTTTTTGCACAGCATTCCCATAGTCACGTGATAGCATTGGTTTCTTAGCAACCAGCATTTATTTATGACCACTGCAGTGTCTCAGAGCCACATGATCATTGTTTGCAACCTTCTCAACTAGCTTCCAAGAAGGAAAGTCAATGGGGGAAGTTGGATTTCCTTAATGACTGCATAATTCACTTAAACACTTCAGTGATTCACTTAGCAACCATGGGAAAAGAGGTCATGAAACTGAGCGTGACACATTTAACCACCAACTTGCTTTGCAATGGAAATTTTTTGATACCAATTGTGGTTGTAAGTTGAGGATTATCTACACTGTACTTACGAGGAGTTACTTACCTGGAGACTTTTATCTTTTTTGTAATCGCTCTCTTTTCCTTCTTTCTTTCTCTCTTCAATTAACTTTTCCTTTTTCTACATCTCCATCCAGATTTGTTCCCCCACTTTCTCTCTCTTTCCATCGCAGCTACAGATTCATCTCACCCTATTTTTATCCTGCTTGTGTGTCTGTGTTTAGCTGTTCAAACAGGATGCCCTGAATATTAGTGCTCAGGCTGACATGGCAACACTTGCTATATCAAGTCCTTAAAATGGTTGGCCCAGAATAAAAAGACTTACCACCTAGAGAAATACCCAACAGTGGGCCTAACACAAGGCCAGAGAGCAGCCTTAATCAGCGTAGCATTTGAGCTTGTGGATTCTATGATAAAATGAGGATTCCATCAAGCACCATATTTAGAAAGGAAATATCTATAAGGTGTTCCACATGTAGAAGACCCTGCATATATTCTCTGTGATTGCTGGCTATATGCCTGAGCCAGGATGCAGCATTCAGAGTCACTAATCAGCAGGACAGCTTATAAGAATCCAATCAACAGGCTATCTTCTTTGGTTTAAAGCACAAACACATGGACACTCAGAATGGCTGCCAACGTTTATATTAAAGCCATTCAACCAAGAACTTCCTATCAAGATTAGATTGCGGTCAATAGCGAAGGAGATGAACAGTTACTATGTACTGATGTGTTATGATCTGAGATGATTGTTTGACTAATCAGTAGAAGACAACTGCTTTCAGATTGTTGCATGATCACATCCAGGGAATCACCAAGAGCAGAGTTTAATTTCAAGGAGACATTATTTACTTCGGATTTTATAACCATTAATAACAACAGCTTTGCAGAATTGCAGAATTAGAAGGGACTGTAAGCATCATTTAACCTCAACCCCTGCAATGGGTAGGAAAACCATGAGAGGTGGCTATCAAGACTCTTTTTAAAAACCTCCAGAGATAGAAAACTCAGCATCATTGATATATATATTTAAAAATCTACTACAATTATTCAGCTACTACAATTATTAAGCAATCTTTCTAAAATCAGGGACACTATATTGTAAGAGGCTTCAGGGAGGAGGGGGGAGAAGTAACAATCCCATTTTTATCTTTATATAATAAGGTGGCTTTAAAAAAGAGAGGTTTCCTCCATTCAATTTAGTGTCATCTCTGGGAGAGATAATGTAAAATGAATTTTCTGACAATCATATTCTTGTAGCCTGTTTACTATTCCAGTATTTGTCTCTGTGTTAATTAAAATGTGTGGTTTGCTGCAGAAAATTCAATAAATATTTCTGATTGGATATCCCATGTACCACATATACAAATTAATCTGTCCTTCATATAAAGTAGTTTCCCTTAATATATTTATGATTAGCTGTGCCTATATTTACATTGACACGCCAGGACATGTACAATCTAGAAATCAAGCAATTGGCTTTCAGAAGCTGTGTATTGGTGGTACTCAAGTACTTGTTACTATGGATTTTAAGATTTCTAATGTGTTTAGCTTCTGGGGGAGGATCTATGGCAGACTAAACATCCCTGAAGGAGAGGGGATGGCATTGCAGTGGAGACCAGAAGCCAGATGGCATATTCAGGCAAGCATTGTCTTTCCACACAAGGAGAGATCGTGAAAATATTTAATTCAAAAACAGTTTTTTGTGGTCAGCTAGGGCTTTAAAGGTGATTATCAGCACCTTGAGTCGCACCCGGAGGGCAACCAGAAGTCAATGCAGCTCGCGCAGGAGTGGTATAACATGGGAGTATTGAGATACTCCCATAAGCACCCGCGCAGCTGAACTTGCTGAGAGGGCCAAATTATAGAAAGAGAAAAATGTAGCTTTGGAGAAGGTAAATCGATAACTGTATTTATAACTGCTATAAAGAAGATCAGGAATCACTTCTTTGTATCTTTTTTCTTCTCTATTTTTCTTTTTCTTTTTTGCACATTTAGTTTTCTCTTTGATTTCTTTCTTTATCTTTTCTTAACTTTATATTAATGTGCATTAGTTTTTATCTTCTTTTATTTAAAAAAAATTAATAAGAACTTTCAGACTTGCGAGATCGATATCAGCCTCCCCAAGTAGATCAGAGAGAAAACACAGCCAGATAAAATCATCCTATTTTATTGTAAAGGCTACATTAACAGAATTATGCAAGTTTGAAAATACAAACCTCCTGCCATGTCTTTTTATAGCCTGATAAGTTAGGAAGGATCCTATCTGAGTTTCTTTCTCTGCTGTTAAGCAACTGGGGGTCCCCCTCCTGGTTTTTGTCTGATCATTTCTTAAGCAGCATATATTCCCTTTCACATTTAATTTGTGCAATGCATAACTATCACACATTTGCAAAGGCAGTTATGCAGAGCTGAGTTCAGTTGTCTCAGCCTTAGATTTGTTAAGGAGCTTTTTGTAATCTTTGCAGCTGGATTCCTACTGGGGTTGATTTAAGATTTTTTTTTCCTTCACAGAATTTGTAGTGTTTGGCTAGATTATTTTTATATATTTGAGATTTAATCAGTTTTAAATCTGTTTCTATTGTGCCAGTTCCCAGTCTTTAGCAACTTAATCTGATCTGTCTGTAATATTTGGGTATACAAAGAGGAGTATTCAAATTCCACACCTCACACACAAATGACAAAACAATAATCAAAGCTTAGTGTTGTACATAATCCATAGGTTCTCTTAAATATTTTAGTCTTTAAATCTTCTTACTTACATCCGTATCATTGGGCTGCAAGACAGTAAACAGAAGCAACATAAAACAGAAAGAAGAGAGAAAATGACCATTAATCACTTATCCACTGTTGAGTGCCACAGAGCAGAAGAAAGCTCCCTATACAAATTTTTGTCAATTCTAAGAACAGAAACGTGAGTAAAAGTTGAAATTTGCCTTTATTTTTTCTCAAAACACACCATTTCCTGGGGTGTGCAGCGTCAGGTTCCAAAATATCTGTTGTCCCATTCTCCGTCTTAGGAATGGCCTTCTAAGCTGTACATTTTTAATGTGAGAAAATCCCTATTAAATATACATGGATTACCATCTCAATTAATAATGGATTAGATTAATCCATTAATTAATTTGGTTTTAATTATATTTAAACTAAATCAAATCAGATAGAAAGAGAGAGATTTGCTCTGGGCTGACACATCCTTTTGGAGTCATCTGCAATGATGCATTAAAAAAAAAGAGGGCAGATCTTCATTCACAGGAATGTGGCCATCATCTTGACTTTTTTAACCTTTTCCACTGATGCTGTTGATTGTGGCTGTCAGAAGAACAGTGAAAGCAGTATATCCTTCCAATAGTGAAAATCTCTGCCATCAAAGATAAGTGAGATGATTGATGACAAATGGTACAGAATTCTTTCTCTATAGCCACACCAGTTGTGACTAGGCAATCAAACTTCATTAAAAAGTCTTATGTGGAAACTGGGGACAGCTAGCCTCAAGGTAGGATAGTGGAAGAAAGCTCTGCCCAAAGACTACACTGTGTTTTTCTTTTAAAATGTATTATAAAGCTTATAATATTAAGATCTTGCCTAACACAAACATCTTAGAGTCCTTTCTTGCTGTTTCCACACAGTCAAATGCTTTTTGGCTTATGTGAAGATAGCAATAGCATTTAGACTTATATACCATCCCATAGAACTGGGCAGCACTCTCTGGGTGGTTTATAATGTAGAGGATTATTTGCACAAGGCCCCCAACAATCTGGGTCATCATTTTAGTGACCTCAGAAGGAAGGTAAGGCTGAGTCAACCTTGAGCCCTGTCGGGATCAAACTCCAGGCTGCAGGCAGAGTTCGCCTGCAATATTGCAATCTTGTTACCGTGCCACCTGGGCTCATGATGAATGGCTTCAGTGCTTTTATGCAAACACAGTTAAGACAATGCTAAAAGCAATAAATAAATTGGAATATGATCTGGTTATCTGAAGAATTGTTTTTCTCCCATAGTTGTACCAACCCAGCATGCTCTGGGTCCCATCCTTGAAGAGCCATTATTGATGGGTCACCAGAGAAAATGCCTTCCCTGTTGTGGCACCTACCTTTTGGAACGGTATATCCCCCATCCCCAATAGTCCTGCCTTGCCCTGACTTGGCTGTCCTGTAGGAAACCTTTTTCTCTGTTCTTGAGATTACTATTTTCTGTTGTTGTCTTGCATGATCAGACCTGAGGGTTTTGTTTTGTTTTTGTGGATCTGATTAGTTTTATCAGGTCATGCAATTTTATTAGGGATTTTTAATTGATTGTTTTTATTGTAAGCCATCTAGAGTAAGCCCCTACATTTTGTGGTACCATACCTTTGATAGGTAAATGAATAAATAGCCACTGAATGCACAGAGCAGCAGCAGATTCTCTCAAGAGTTGTTTGCACCAATTTGTAAGGCAAGGAAGAATGACGATCCTAATTAAGAAGGATGTGCAAGGGGCTCATACAACATTCTGGATGAAATCAAAGTGGCCTTTGAATAACTGAACTGGTAGAGATGATCCGACATTTCAGTGTTTCAGCTGCAGTGGATTTAATGCCAAGCCAGGCTTTGGATTGTTAATGTTCTCAGAACAGATTGGCAGCAGATGCAGCATTAAAGTTGTCAAGGGATTACCAAAATGTGCAATTTAAAAACTAATGTCTTGCTCAAATCTGTTTAATACAGATTTCCCAAGGACTTCTCTGCAAATTTGGTATGGGAAATGCCGCTCGGCCCAGCCCTATCAATATGGTTCATTTATCTAGAAATGGGGAAGTGGGCCTCTGTTTTGCCCTTTACCTCAACTAAAACATTGGTATGCTTACCTGTTGTGTAGCCTCCCATAATTTCTGCTGGAGCCATTCCAATTTAAGTTGCACCCCCACCGCTACGGGGAAAACAGAAGCAAAAAAAAGAAGGGAAGATTAGAGAAAAAAAAATCCAATATGTATTATAGGGGCAAAACTGACGTTTTCCTCAGAGATGCTAGAGGAAGTTACACCTCTAATAAGTGTAAATGACAGGTAAATGCTGAGTCATATCAGAAAGTGAGAGTCAGGGGTTTAACGAGGGGAAAGGAAGCAGATCTATTAGCTGGTGTACTGAAATTCTGACACCTAACTCCCACTGAACACTATCAAGATAAAACAGCCTGACAAAATACTTTCCCCTTTAATTGATGTATAGACAATTATATAACCCATCTCTTGCAGTTACAATTCATTAAAGGGACACGGCCAGCATCTTACTCTAAAGATGGAAGAGAGCTGTTAACTTAGCTGAAAAGTGTGCATTTTTGTCCCACTTTCATTAAATCTACAAAATTCTTTTTTAAAAATTAATTAATTAATTAACTAGTCAATTTAGTTGATTGATTCAGGCATACTCGTTTTGGGCACTAAACTATTGCTTATATGCAGCATATTCTAGCTGGCTTTGCTGTTAAAAATCTATAGAATGGCTTTTATTCCATCAATAAGAACAAGATATTATGCCTTGCATAATAAGGCATGACTGGAGTGGCCATGGAGGGAAAAAAATTGCATGATTGAAGCCCTACCCATTTTTATGGACATTGCACATAAGAAATGGACAGGGTTCCGGCTGCATGGTTAGTCTGGACTTATTTTGGATGGGCAGCAAAACATCTCAAGCCAACAAGAAAATAAGTCCAGATGCCATGACTCAACTTACAGACAATTCTACTTGGGTGATTAAGAATCTTCATCGACTAAAAGAAATGAAGTTAAGCAGTAATTCTGGCAATCATTGGCAGAAATAGAAACAATTTAAGGAGAGGAAAAATCAAGTATTTCTGTCAGCAGGACAAATGGAATTGCTTTATTACATACTTGCTGCCAGGTCGAGATTTTAAGGGAAGACTTTTACAATTCATTCATTTTAAAGGCATGCTATTCTCAAAGTGACAATGAAGGGGAAAAGGCTGGCTTTGTTGCATCATCAAATTATGTAGTTTGTCTAGTATAAATATATTAGTATGTCTTCATGCTTGTAATTTTTTCCAGAGGAGGGATTAATTTGAAACGTCTCAAATAAATAAATGCCTGAAATGTCTTAAATGAATAAAATGAAATTAGCTAAGCATAAGTAAATCCAACTAGGAAGGGTGTTAGAAAGTTGCTACAAGGTTCTGACAACCAGAATGTGGCCGTGATGTCATCATACAACCACATCCTTGTGATGTCACATGCATAAATACCTAAGAGGAAAAGCTTGCATTACAACCTATGTTTTGTCACTTCCCCATCCTAAAGACACCTACTGTCAAGACAGAATGGTTACTGCAAAAATTAAGAATGTGACATACTTAAGGTGTCTCTACAGTAAAAAATATTTTAAAAAATGACAATAAAGATTATCTTATCTATCTTACCTATGAAAAAAATAAAACAAGAAGATACAGGGCAAGGAAAGACAGAGGGATGTGAGATCCTATTATAGAAGTAATTTGGGGCCTGCCACATTCTTACATTACAGTTCTTACTCAGATATCAGACCCACATCTGCCATTATTGGATTAAAAACCTGTGAGCATATGCATCCTTGGGATGAGGACAGACTTGTGTAATTTCCTGTCTGAGCCTTGAATTAATATAAAATGAAAATGATCCACCCTTCTGTTCAAGCTGCATTTTTGCATCACTGAAAGAAACACGTTGTCAGCGATAACTATGCACTTGGGTCCTAAAAGCTATTTATTATTTAAATAATAAAAAAAGAATAATGTGCTTTGAAAATTTATATACTGCATGCTCACACTCATACAGACATGCACACATGTGAGCAGAATTGTAGAGACTTATGCACAGATGTGGCATTTGCACCCAGTGCACTTTGAAGCACTTTTCTGAAGTAATGCATAGTAATGAAGCAGTGTGTACTTAAGTCAAAGGATTTTAAAAAGATCCATGGTTTACTTACAAGGCAAATGAAGACTGTAAATGTAATCAACCTTTTATTTTGCATATTTATTTGTTACCTAGTTCCCCCTAGAAATGGGGCTGGATAAAAAACTGAATGATATGAAATAAATAAAAGACTTCTTGCAGCATATGGTCTAGTGGTTAAGGCACCAGGCTGTAAACTGGGAGATTCTGAGTTTTAGTCCTGCCTTAAGCGCAAAAGCTTGTTGGGTGACTTTGGGCCAGTCTCTCTCTGTCAGCCCACTCACTTTGCAGGGTTGCTGTTGTGGGAAAAATAGGAGTAGGAAGAGGTGTTAAGTATGCTTACTGCCTTGAGTTATTTATATAAAAAAAGTGTAGGATATAAATAAAGAGATTTTTTTTTCATTATCAACCCTGAAAGGCCAGGGATGTATTTGCTGTTCAATTTATATTCCCCCTTTTTGTTTTTTCTTCAGGAGCTCAAGCCTGCATGCACAGCTTTAAATTCTCCCAATAATTCTGTGAAGTAATAATAATAATAATAATAATAATTTTATTTATATACCGCCCTTCTCCAGAAGGACTCAGGGCGGTGAACAGGGCAATGCATGTTAAAAAACAGTAATACAAAAATTAAAAGAGATTAAACAAGATGCCCCTAAAAACAATAGAATAAAACAAAACCCACAATAAAAACCCTAACCCATCCCCCATCAGGCCAGGCCGGCTTGTTCGAATAAGTAGGTCTTCAGATCGTGTCGGAAGGAGCGAAGGTCAGGTGCCATCCGGAGCTCAGCCGGCAACTGATTCCATAGCTCCGGGGCACCCACAGAGAAGGCCCTCCCCCTGGGGGCCACCAGCCGACATTCCCTGACCGGCGGCACCCTGAGGAGGCCCTCTCAGGGCGGAGGGAAGTTGACGCCGGCAGCAGGTGATCCCCGAGGTACTCCGGACCCAAGCCATGTAGGGCCTTGTAAACCATCGTCAGAACCTTGAATCGCACCTGGAAGACAACTGGTAGCCAATGCAGCTCGCGGAGCAAAGGTGTAACATGGGAGTACCAGGAAACTCCCAAGACAACTCTCGCGGCTGCATTCTGTACCAGTTGGAGCCTCCGAGTGGTCTTCAAGGGAAGCCCCATGTAGAGAGCGTTGCAGTAGTCCAGACGAGAGGTCACAAGCACATGAGTGACCGTACACAGGGCATCCCGGTCTAGATAGGGCCGCAACTGGCGCACCAGGCGAACCTGGGCGAAAGCCCCCCTAGTCACAGCCACCATATGATCTTCTAAAGTAAGTCGTGAATCTAGGAGGACTCCCAAGTTGCGAGCCCTATCTACGGGGGGTAAAAGCTCACCCCCCATAGAAAGAGGTGGAATATTCTGAATATCCCGGGATGCCAGTATGCACAGCCATAGTAGGCTTGCCTAAGAGCAAGCCATTGGCTCAGCCGCCCCGCCTATATAAAAAGATGCTCCCAAATTGCAGAGATAACTTTGTTCTCTTTTATGGAGCTCATAATAGGTTATCTGCCCATCATTTCCTTCACCACTTATTCCCTTTGAATTTTTAAGGCCCACTTTTTAGGGCAATAAGGCGATTTAGGGCAATAAAGAACTGAAGACAATGCAAGTTGTCAAATAACAGCAAAGTAACAGGACAGAGAGAATGAGAGAGGATTGTCGAAAATAATCTTTGCAAGATTTGGCTTTTGGAAGAAGTTATGGAAGGTCCAGAGAGAAAGAAAGGAGATTTATTTAAAACAGAAAATCTGTAAGAAAATATTCTCCACCATATAGGAATCTAGAGATAACAAAATAACACTGTTCGAAGGGACCTTGGAGATCTTCTAGTCTAATCCCCTGCTGAAGCAGGAAACCCTATACCATTTCGGACAAACGGTTGTCCAATCTCTTCTTAAAAACCTCCAGTGCTAGAAGACTCACAATTTTTGGAGGCAAATCATCCCATTGATTAATTGATCTAACTGTTGCAAATTAAGGTGGCAGAATAACTGCAAGTCTGATAACCCATCCACATTTTCTAATAATATACAGTTTCAGCTCTCCAGGTGGCTACTACTACTATACTACTGCTACTACTACTACTACTACTACTACTACTATTATTATTATTATTATTATTATTATTATTATTATTATTATTATTA
>JAKJMR010001018.1:387816-420386 GCA_024449315.1 Daboia siamensis
CTACCCAGAGGCTAGCCCTTGAGATTCAGTGAGTCTTTGTGATGGAGGCATCTGGTGAAGAAAGGAAGAGAAAAGGGCATAGGCTGTCCTTCCTAATTTGGTTCCTTAGGAATGATTTGCTCAGAAGTTGATAAAAGGGGGGGGGGTGAGTTTAAAGGACTCCACACTTTTTTGTATTATATCTGCCTGCTTTATATGTGTTCAAGATTGTGTCAAGGTGCCTTTCGGTCAGTTACACACAGCACGCGCACAAGCACACGCTTTTCCCGCAAGAACCAGGCACACAACATTAATTTGCTCCCCTGCTTTTTCTTCAGGATGACAACATGTTAAATTAAACCAACCCAAAGTTACAATTGGTCTAATATTCAGTTAAGCGTCTCCCTCCTCCTCCTTGCGGATTTGAAAATGTAGTCAGTGGTTGACAGTTGCAGCTGAGCTCCTGATAGAACCATCTGGGCAAAGATTGGTGATGCAGGTAGCAAAGAAGCCCAAAGCTTTCTTCTTATATATGGTATGCTGCTCCTTCTAAGGCTCTTCTTCCGTGGCCCAACTAAGATGCTGTCCACCAATCCTTGAGCTGGACGAAAATGTTTACCAGCAATACATTTGTCGCCTCCAATGGGAATTCCTCTCTTGCACTGGCATGATGCTGGCAAATAGTGTTCCCCTTACTTACTGTTTTCTGTTAAAGGAAAGATTTGGGAGATTCCTTCAGCTTTGCATTCCTCCCCTCTTCTGTAAGATCCCCAGCTATTAGGAAAACAGTCTTCTGAAGTTAGGATGGGGATGGACATGAGATGAATTTGAACAGATGGCTAAACCAGGTAATTTAGCAAAATGCCAAAATTTGCTCTGGTATTCCAGAAAAAAACCCCCTAAAACTCATGTTCGGAAGCAGTGTGAATCACAGCTGATGGGCATGAAGAGAGTTGCCTTGTGAAACAGCAGAGAGAGAGAGAGAGAGAGGGAGGGAGGGAGGGAGGGAGGGAGGGAGAGAGAGAGAACTGGTTCCCTCTCCCCAATTTTATCAAGCGATTCCCTGCCATCACAGCTGAGCAGATCCAGGCAACCTCATGAGGATGTGGCAGAACAAAGAGGTGGCCAGCAATCTTCATGCCCATGGTTAGGTGCAGGTGGGGAAAGGCTGTACCTGAGAGCTGTCAATCAATTGTCTGCAAGTGCACCAGATTAGTATTTTTGATTTTTTTGATTTTTGATTGTTTATTCTGACTACTGGAAGAGCAGAAGAAATAAGTTATTTCTTCTCTGGTATTTCCAGCCTTCTTTGAATTATTTTGTCCAGGCTTTCTAAGAATGTGAATCTTCTCTTGACTACAATATTTCCACTTCAGGCAGTGACTATAGTTGGACTTACATACCACCATTAATGATGTCAACCATAAACTCAGTGGCATAAAACTTTATGGTTTTTACTATTAATACCCTCTCCATCAATCAAAGAGCAAACACATTAATCAGAAGCGGCCAAGCAGGAACATTTGTAAGTATCCAGTCCTATGTAGAGCCTAGATAGAACTGGTAATTCCCCCCCCCCCCCAACCTTTTTCAAGCTGTGGACTGGAGGAAAGGAAATATATTTTGACAGGCAGCATAGAAACATTTGACAATGCTCTCAATTTTCATGATGCCTCTGAAGTTTCTGTTAGGTTTTGCAAGGGAAAAGCAAGATAAACTTTGAGAGCATAGAATATCCTCTGTGAAATCTGGTGGGTCCCTTAACGTTTTCCTCTGGTTCATGGGATCATGAGCATTTATACAACATTAATCAAGTGCAACAAATTAATTGAGGCAGAAACAGGAATAAACTGAAAAGCCTTTTTAGAGTTCATTATAAATTCAGTTCTGTTTAAAGAGAAGAGTTGAGTCTATTTGGGGGATCATTAGCCAACAGCTGTAGATGCAGATTTTAAAAAGGAGTGAGAAGGGGCTACATAAAGCTGTTGATCCATTCTGGCCAAAGCAAAGTCAAAAGATGTACAGCCAACAGTCTGCATGCGAATTATGTTAGGATTAGCCTAAAAGATTGGTAAATGGGGACTTTGGGAAGTGACAGAGGGATTTTATAATAAATTGTTTTCCACAATTGGAAAACATTTGATGCTATTCTACATAACTTTTTTTGTGGGGGTAGAAGAGGAAAGGGACTTATTCTAATTAGATGTGCACAATCAGATTTATTTATTTATTTCATTTCTGCTTGCACAGATATTCATATTAAAATATTCTGTAATTGGAAATAAATATCTTTTATTTGCACCTTAAAGTATAATGCTTGAGAAACTGTTCCTGCGTGACATCATTAAACTGTGGGAGTACTTTTTCTTTCCCTAAAAGAGTGAATAACAGCTCCCACAATATCCTAACAGTTTGTGCAAAATCAATTTTTTTAAAAGAAAAAGTTAACATTTGTTTCTTTTAGAAGACTTGTGCTGTCTTCTAAAGAAAGCTCTCTCTTTGTTTTCTATAATGTGGGAATGAACTGTTATGTAACTGGCCCACATAGGATCTAAAGAAATGATCATATGCCTTTGTGATTACATGGCATCACATTTTGTGTTGTTTTAAGTCTGCATAAACAGTTGCTTATGCGTATCAGAGCTTTTTTGTGACTATTTGGCAATAAGTTTTGCAGAATTAAAATGTAATGTTCTTCCTATTGGAGAATGGCAAATGTTCTGATGATGTTAAAAAGGTAACACCATGTATAATCTCGTAAAACAAATTTGATTAACTACGAGAATTCGTAATACCATTCATGTAAGCATGGTTTTCAAGTGGATTTTTCACAAACCTAGCAGCATTCAGAATGACTTCTGGGAAGTCAACCCCATTGATGCAAGAGGTTTCTACAGTTACTGCTTGAGTTCTGAGTTCAAAAGTCACAGAAGTAGAACATTTGAACTAAATTGGGGTAGGGTAGAAGTTGAAGAGACAAATGTAATTTTCTATGATTGTTCCTAAGTCACGAGTGGGGACTGGGACACTGTCAGTCTCTGATTCACATTTCTTTGCTGTGATTATTTCATGTCCATATATAAGCATTTCCAAACTACAATTTCTTCTCCACCAAGGATCACAGGGAGGAGTCTACAGATAGCAACTTGTTATTGCTACTTTCATGAATGCTATTCTATCTTGGCATCTCCTGTATATCTTCCTGTTGTCTAGTACAACGAGAATTCTCTGTATACCGCATTATACGCTCAAGAAATGATATTATTAGCAGTTGCTTTCATTACTGATACCGGCTATAGAGGTTTTTCTGACCCTAGCATTGCTTGGCCCCCTGTATGATTTAATAAGAACAGACAGGTGTTGTCATGGAAATCTCCTGATTTGCCTCTAGCATAGGCATAGTGGCAAAAATCACGATAGGAAATTTTAAACAACAAATGTGCCACAGGGTTAAGGTGTGTCAAGTGTATGTGTGTATGGGGAAAATAAGCACAGAAGCAGTGCTTTTTTTGTAAAAGAAAAAGGTGCCGGAATTCACACATGTCATACAACCCGCCTTGCCTACCCTACAAGGTTCCATCCAAAAAAGGTGCCGGAACTCCGTTCTGAGCGTTCTATGAGAAAAAAAGCCCTGCACAGAAGTATTATAATCTGTTCAAGAAGGCAGGACCTTTCTTCCTTTTATCCACATTACTCTTTGTCCCGTTCATCTTTTTCTTTCATTCTTGCCCACATGGGACATTTTTCACATATCAGTCCCTAGCAGAGCAAGACTAGTGGGCATTGGAATGTTTTTTTTTTTTCTGTTTCACGATCTGGTGAGCCTGCTTTGCTACCCAAACTGCCACCATAAACATACTCTTATAGGAAGCATCATCCTTAAACAAGAGCGCATATTCTGCACTTTGGACATATAGCTTGCATTGGAGACATAGAACTCTTGTACCCTAGTTGATGAAGACTTCACAATCCATGTCATACCGTTATACTCTGCACAGTTAGGGCTGGATCCTAATTAAACATCAGGTGGTAGCAAGATAAGTGTAGCTCAGTCCTTAATTCATGCAACATTTCAACACTTCTGTCATCCAAATTCTGTATACCATTTTGAGAAGAAGAAACAACCAAGAAAAGTCTTTAAAAGCATAAGATTAGCCAGCACTGAAAGTACAATAAGGCAGAGTTGAGACTGCTCTCTTGCACAGCAGATAATGAGTGCTATGAAATCCTTAGAATCATAAAACCGTGGAGTTGGAAGGAACCCTGATAATTTTCTCATCTGCCTTCTGCAATGTGGAAGAAAATCGTCCTTGAAAGGCGGATATATAGCCTCTTAAAATCCAGAATCTGTTGAGTAGGTGGGGTATACATGCCCCAGCAAACGAAGTACACATACATTATCTCTGGAGATAGAGGACCAACACTTCCATAGGTGGCCTATCTCACTATTGAGAGAGCTTATTGTCAGAAAGCTTTGTTTTTTTTCTTACATTGAAATGAAATCCAAGTAGCTGCATTTAAATTCCTTATTGCTGGTCTTAGTTCTTATGTCCATGAAAAATAGTTCCTGACCGCCTTCCTTATGGCATCCTTTTGCTGCCTGAACACACGTGTGTTGCCTCTCAGACTTTTTTTTCCTCCAGATTGAACATCTCCAGTTTCTTCAGCTTGTCTTCACATGGCATGTCCAGAGTCACCTTCCTCTGAACCTGCCCTAACCTATCAAGAGCTTTCTGGAAATGTGCTGCCCAGAATAGCCGTAGCAATAGAAATAGCATTTAAACATATATGCTGCCCCATAGCACTTTGCAGCACTCTCTGGGGGTTTTATATTATTTGCATATTGCCCCCAACAATCTGGGTCCTCATTCTGCCAACTTTGGAAGGGTGGAAGACTGAGCTAGCTGATTCATACATAATTCTCCAGTGCAAAGTAAATATAAATTTAAATATCCCACCAATAATTTAAATATAAATTTGCTTAGTAAATGAATAAGTAGTACAAAGTAAGAAGATAATAAGGAGTTGATGAGTCTTTGATCAATCTTTCTCTTCTAATTAGAAAAGAATGGCTTCTTTTTCTCTGTCAGACGAGAGAAAGTATTTGTGGCATTTCCTATCTCGTGAATTAAAATAACTCTAGATTCTCTGCTCTATGAATGGGTATGTCTGGGGAGATGATAACAGGAGTATATTTTGAGTCCACCTTGTTAACAACAACTAACACAGATATTTCTATTTCCTTCCTTCTCTCTTCCCTCCCTCTACACTCAAAACATATACATAAAACCATGGATGCACCCAAAATACTTAACTCTGAATCTCATGCATCTTGATCACTTTATTTTTCTAGCAACCTGCATCATTAGAACAAAAAATGTTCTCCCAAGTATTTGTAAGTGGAAATATATATTGAGGGTTCTTAGCTGGTTTAATAAACCAAACACACAATTGGAATTTCCTTCATCTCTCCTATTTTCCTTCCCTTTTGCCTTAGATAATGCTAAATGAACATTTCTTAACAGTTGCAGAATTGAGAATTAAGTCACAGTGGAAATTTCACAAGCACCTCATCCTCGGAGTGATCAAACTGGGTGACAATGGTGTCCATGTATCACCTTCCAGGCAAATTCATGGGCAAAAGTGGAATTTATGCAGTGGCACCCTTTCCCCACCTATCAAACCTTCTGTTATTTCTGCTGAGTTCAGAAACCCTCTGTGAGTGTGTGTGTGTCAGGGGGATTAGCATCCTGAGCCACTGCTGATCATGAGATTAATCTCTGCAGAAAATTAAACTTCTGTCTGTGCAGAAGGCCTTTTCCTCTGCAGCTGAGAGAGACAAAAAATTGGGATTTGGATTAGAATTGACAAGGCGGGTGATAAACTGCCACCCACATACAGCAACTGTTCTTGGGTGGCTTTGAAAAGTGTCTCTCCAACTTCACATGCAACCCTTTTCCTACTTCAGAGCTGTATCATTTCTTTTCTCCAATACAAGGATAGGGCACACTGAAGTGATTAAAAGATGAAAGCAACCCATCATTTGATGACCTCAGAAAATGCCTCTGTTCAACTGTGCATGAAGTACGTGTGTAAACTGTGTAGTTCAGGAATTCCCCCATGGGAATTTTTATAGATCCAGTCTCTAAAGCAGTGGATCTCGCTGGGGAATTCTGGGAGTTGAAGTCGACACATTTTCAAGTTGCCAAGGTTGAGGAACAGAGAATCAGATAGCTCCAAGCTAATCTGTTCATCCAAAATCACTGAAGGGGTTGTTTTTGAACTATAGTTAAAATCAGCTATTTAATAGTGTGACCTAGCTAGAGCAGAAACGTGCTATTTTCCTTGCCTGCCTATCTCTAAAGTAACGAGGTATCCTTCTAGATTAGTCCAGCTGGTCCAATGTTCTGTACTCTTCCATAATATTTTTATTTATTTATTTTTTTTATTCCATTTATATCCCACCCTTCTCCGAAGACTCAGGGTGGCTTACAAGCTTAGCAGTAGCCTTCATTCAATGCATATGCCTGCTTGTTAGGGCTTTCACACACACCCCCAGCGGCATTATTACAAAGTCAGCTTATTGCCCCCAACAATCTGGGTCCTTATTAATAGTCCGTCAGGACTATACAGGAGGTTTATAACAGGCTGGAAACAATAGTCCTTTCCAGGAAGCAGATCTTTTAAAAAGTTTGATTAAAGAGCTCAAAGACTTCTGAAGTCTTTCTCTCTTTAATGATTTAATGATATATTACATGGCTTTATGGGCCTCCAGGTTATTACTGCCTCTCACATTTTCTCACCATTACTGTTTATTGCAGCTAAGTTAATACCGAGCACCACATCTGCTAATTAGTTAGTCTTGAACATTATCCCTTTCTTAAATCACTTTTTTTTTTTAATTTTGAGGTGCTCAGCCTAGCCGAAGCCCTTTGAGAAAGATTTCTTAAAGGATGAGAGAGCAAAGAAAACATCAATTGCCAGTTCCTGGTTTGGTGGGATAATTTGTTTTAGGGGGTACAGCTTTTAATGTAATTAAGTTCATTAATACTGTGTAGCAGTTTGAATTTTTTTTTTTGTCAAAAAACAAGATACATTTTTTTTCTAATTAACAAACCAGCAATCAATGTAATAATCATAGATTCACGGCTGCTTTGACAAGACAGGAGCTGTGAAGGCATTACCTTTTCAAAACAAATGTAAGGAAATGGTTGTATTAATTATTTATTGTTAATTTCTAAAAGGAGAGGTGGAGGTAGAAAGCCTCTGTGTTTGCCTATGTCTCTGGCTTTGAATCACTTGCAGTATCACACCAATCAAATCTGCAGCACAGGATCCAAATACAAGGCAGCAATGGAATTATAATCTTCACAGGCTCGGAGGCATTCTCCAGTTGCGTGTTCCAGGGCTGAGAGTTTGATACTTAAACAGATCCTGGAATTTTGCTCAGGCTGAAATTATGGCAGCAAGCACTGATGTAATCTTTCAAAATCTATAGAGGTGTCTGGGATAGTGGGGATTATCATCTCTGATTACATGCCTGAGAGCAATGCTTTACAAGCTAATAACAATTTTCATGCTTCACATGAGCATATCGCCTGTTAAGTGAAAGATAGGAAGGATCAGAAACTTTCTGACTTCAAGCATTCTCTTGGGGATCTTTGCTGACATTACAATTCATAAAAGATTTTGCATCTCCATTAGGAGGCAAAAAAACCCTGAGTGTTTTAGGTTTAAAATTGTGAGGGCAATATAAGGGACTTTTGATCCATTTTCCTTATTTCTGGGAGTATACAGCAGTGGCATTACCATATTTTCTGACTTCAAATATCATGACAGTAAAGAAAGGCTGAGTGACCTCAGCTATTTTTCTATTTAAAGAGAGATGCTTGAAAGGGACATTCTTATTGCAATGAAAAGTGGGTTCAAGTTTAATCGTATCAATGTCCCATGGCACCGTCCAGTCCGCTGGCAACGCCAAGACCCCACTTCCATTCCCCTCTGTCTCCTAGATTGCTGTTAGTGGCTACTTCCTCTTGGATTCCCTTTTTAACTCATTTTCTGTCCAAGGATGTACTGGCATCAGAAGTGATGGTAGCTAAATGATTGCTTTACTCCAATTAGCTGATTAACATAATTGGCTTTATGGCATGTCTGGCACTCAGGGCCATCATCTGCTTTACATGCACTAGCAACTACATTACACAACCAAATGAGAGCACAGAAACAACCACATACAGTAACAGTAACAAGAAGCCCAAAGAATAATGGAAGATAGAGGCAGCGGTGATACTTCTGGACAGTGTTGCCTGCAGAATGTGTCAGAATTTTCAAGATGATGGATATAGTAGTGACCCAAGCTCATGTTATAAGTGTGTAAGTTTGCATTGTGACACCTAGCTAACATCTTGCAGATTTTGACCCCTTCTTGTAGATGCCCCAGCCTTTGCATAGGGCATGAAACCTGATAGCCGTGCCAGGATAGGATGCATGGTTTCTGGAAGATTCTCTGAGTCTACTGCCGGGCCTGCCTTTATTGTTTTCATTCATAATAATTAATAGTGTAATACATTATGCAATTATTTAGGATACTTCAAACATCTTCAAGTATTGTAGCAATCGTTACAATTTATTTTACAATTGTAAAATAAATCCTCACATTATTAATAGGAAAATGGGTGAATTTGCACATCATGCTAAAATATGGTTACTTTAACTCAAGTTTCTTTACTAAAGAGGTGGTTTAAGCCAAACCATATGTAGCTGGGTTCACATATTCATAATTTGGAAACCACAACAACTCTCTTCCCCCAATATGGTAAACTTCAACTAAATATACCATATTATGGGTCATTGCAGTGTATAAACCCTATTGTTATTAGTCTGACTAAAAGAGATTTTATTTATTTATAATATTTTTTTTTCTGACAAAGCTTCCATGTTTTTATCAAAGCTCAGTTTGATATGAGACACTGTCACCTGAAACAAATTCTACCACTGAGAGGTCTATTTTGTCCTGGATAGCAGGGCTTTGCATAGTTGGCAAATAATTTGAAAAAAATGCTCCTGGGTATGCCCACAAGAAAGTCATAAAAATCAAGATAAGATTTGTGATGCTGTAACGGAAACTCCACCCCTTTTTACTCAGAACTCATATTAAAAAGTGGTGGGTCTTTGAGGGCACAGTTGCAGCTGCTATGCTGATATTTTAGACTCAACAGATGCACTGAGTAGTTGAGATCCTATTTGAGCATGCACCTTGCTGCTGGTTGATGAAAGAAGCTCAGCCTAAGAAAAAACAATCCCTGTATCTTAAGAGTCCCATTGAGCTCCTTAACTGAGACTTGGGGGTCACAATAAAAGGGTTATCCCTGAGTGGCTTTTTGTTTGCTTGTTTCACTGGGTGTTTCATTTCAATTTTTGTGTTCTGTTACTATATGTTGTCATGGGTTCAGTTTTAAACTCTGTTTTAACTTTGTTCCTGCCTATATCAGCAGGACTTAGCTGATCCTGAAAAGCTAAGCAGAGTTGACCTGCAATCATTTTTGGAAGGCAGATCCCCAGGAAAATCCTGGCTTGTCATCTAAATGGGATGATGAAAAATAAAAACCCAGGAGAAGTCAATCTTAAACCTCTTGTGTAATGAGTCAAGGAAACAATGGGTGTGGGCTATGGGCATGAAGTCTCTTGGAACCAAGGTTGATTTAAAGGATTCTTACCTTTTTATCACTAGATTTTGTTGCATCTTTTCACCTGTGTTTATGAGCTACTTTGGGCTCTCCAAAAGGAAAGGAGCACATGTTTACCTTAATGACAAGAAAGTCTAACCAATTTCACAGTTTCTAGCCATGAGGGTAAGAGATGCAAGGGCAAGTCTGTCCTCTTGCACCTTTCCTTCTCAATATAATAGAAATCTTTGCAAAAGAAGATAACCAAGATAGTTTGTCCTCCAGAGCAAAGGACTTACAGATAAGCATTTCAAATAATTTTAGAAATTACATTGTAGAGTCTGTGTCTGCTTCAAGGACTTCATAATTCAATCCTGAGCTACATAAATTCACTTCTGTTAGATAGATTTTATCACTGTGGTGAAGTTTAGTAGGTGGTTTAGTAGTTGAGAAGACTCTGTATAAAGGAAGCTGAATTCATTCACTATAATTTCCCTCTTTGATATTGGCCATTTAGAACATACCAGCCATTTAATTCAATAAAAGTGTATGTTGCCTAAAAGAAGTGCCCTAGTGTTGTGCTTTTATGGAAAAAGTGACATGTAAGCTGATAAAACTGGGTACAGAAGGAAGGAATCTACTTGCTTATTATCATGCTTTCCTTGAAAAAAATAAAAATAATTAAATTCACAATTTATAGAGATATTTTCATTAGTGGTCAATGATTCAATAGGAAGGAAAATGATATATTTTTGGCAATATGTATCTGGACAGGCCTGTGAGTGCAGTGTAAATGAGTTAATTTCTGATCCACTTGTCCAAGAGAATTTTATTGGGGACACAATGTTTTGCGTACATTTTACTGTTTTCATTGTGTATTTGCTCTTGATTAGCGATTTGATAATCTTAACATGTAAAATTAGCCTTGATTCTGCTTGGAAACAAGCAACATGTATGTTAATGGACATGTTTATCAGTAGACACACGTACTTTAAGAATTATAAAAATAATCAAATAAAGCTATTTTTAAAAAAGTCTTCACAAACCTATGTACCATCCACAGGGAAGTAAAAAAGTTAAGAGGATGGTAACGATTGTGCAATAGAAGTCTGCTCCTTTTTATATGCAATGCAAATTTACAAAGGATGGGAGATTTGATTGCATTGTTGTAGCTGCCATCTTAACCTTTCTGACCTCTTCAGCCTTACCTGTGCTCAAAATAACCATCATATCTGCTGAGCTCTGATTTCAGAGTACCTTAGCACCCAGGCACTTACAAAGTAGATTTGTTCACACAACCTGGTCAGATAAAGACTTAATGGCTGAATATCCAAAACATATCAGGCTTGAGTTAATTTTAACCTTAGTTAAATTTTGTTTTTGTTTTTTATTTTTTCTCTGTATAGCTTACATGCTGTGAAAACACAACTCATTTGATTAATTCATAATACAGATGCTTTGTAAGATCCAGAAAAATAGGTTGATTCATTAGCCAGGCCAAATGTACTGTATGGAACCTACCTATCTGTATGACAAAAGTGTCATGAATAGATAAGGATGTATCTCAGTTTAGTAACTGAACTCTTTCCATTATGCATTCATCTCCTATGTGTGCCTTTTTCTTAATCAAGTTTTGATAACACAAATTTAAGAAAGGCATTCACGGAAATTTGTGTCCACATTAAGTGGTAGGTGCAGGGAGAATTTAGCTATGGAGCCTTTGGTTATAAAACCTGGACATCCATCTTCTTTTATGCATTAATAGGACAGAATCATGTTTAAAGCTTAAGGATACAGAGAACGTTTTGGTGAGAAGTTTATTCAGGTTGCTAATTCCTGCAGCTTCTCCTACTATTGTTAATATCCCACTTTCTGACTTCTAAAATATGCCACGAGAGCTAACACAATCTAGAAAATATCACAAAAAAATAAGATATATGGTGCAAAAAGTATCAGTAATAAAATCATTTCAGTGAAACAATTCATCATCCTATCAAGTTCCTGTCAAATGCTTTATGAAAACTATATCTTAACCGCATAGCAGAAGGTCATCCAGAAGGAGGATAGATACGCATTTCTCAAAAAGGCAGTTGCATGGCTTTGGTGAGGTGGCTGAAATGCCACTTAACCCCTTGATCTATCTCAGATGGTGGAGAATAGAGAAGAAGGCCTCTGCTGTTAATGCAAGTTCTCTGATAGGAGAGTGCAGATGATGAGTAGAAGGTTGGCCTTAACAGGCTAAGATGACCACTATGATGACAACCTTGCCAGCAAGTCAGGAATATATTGAAGTAGGGGTGTGTGTGTTCTGTCTCTCTCTCTGTGTGTGTGACTGTGTGTCTGTGTGAATGTATGGTGATAATACAAAAATGCAGAAAATACTGTAAACTGTTCACCTAGTCAGAAAAAGTCTATTTATGATTTAGAACAATTAATCAGTGGAATAACCTGCCTCCAGAAGCTGTGAATGCTCCAACACTGGAGGTTTTTAAGAAGAGACTGGACAACCATTTGTCTGAAATGTTATAGGGTTTCCTGCCTGTGCAAGGGGTTGGACTATATGACCTCCAAGGTCCCTTCCAACTTCTTCTTCTTCTTCTTCTTCTTCTTCTTCTTCTTCTTCTTCTTCTTCTTCGAAACAGGTTCTGGGATTGAATGTGAAGGATGAGCTATGTGATATTATGCTAGAACGTTGTTGGAAGCAACAAGCAACCAAAATTTAGGCTTGTTTTCTGTCTTCTGTGGGTGAAAGACAGCCCTGCCTTGATTGCACGTGTCATGATTATTTTACTTGCAAAAAAGCAAGTTGCACACAAGCTGTGATTGGAAGAAGCAGATCAAAGGTTTGAGAGACAAACTTTTACAATGGTATAGGATCTCCTGTTTGAGCAGGAAGCTGGACTAGAAGACCTCTGAGGTCCCTTCCAGCCCTTGGATTCTACATTACTGTTACTGTCCTGTCAAGATTCAGAAGTGCTTTAGAAAATGTGCACGTCTTTCTTTCCATTCTTGCAGGTCATCTAGAAAGGCGAGAGAGACTTCAGTAATGAAAAGCAGCTGAATGTGTGAACTGGCTCTATTGAAAAATGTTAGCCGTCAGTGGTTATGTGAGGAGGTGGGAGGTGAGGGAATAGCAAAGTAGCTGTTGCATCCTGACACAGGGAAATCCATATGATGGATGGTGTAATCATCAAGTGAGCAACATAAATGTGAGAATCATCTCAGTAGGGGCAGGATTTCTAGTAAGTCTCCCGTGCCAGGAAACTGAGACCTGCTTTTCCTTCAGAATGGATCACAAGAGGAGGGAACCCAGAACATCCCTTTCAAAAGCCAACAGGCTTCTTCAGCCCAGCCACACGGGTGGGGAGTCCATGGCTTCAAAGCCAGTTGTAATATTTATAGCTTAGTCAAAGCCTGGCTGAGTGATGCGGGGGGGGGGGGGGGGGGGGCGGGGGGACAGACAGTAAAAGAAGCAAAGCGAGTGGCAGGAATTTCCTAATACCTCAGGGAAATGCAGACAGGATCATTCACAACTCTCAACTCCCTTGCCCAGCCATTCACAGCAGCTGGTTAGGTCTCTGTGGCTGGCAGCTTAACTGCTCTCCTGGTTCCTGTGGGGTAGGAGAGTTAAATAGGACACAGATTCAGAGATTTAGAGTCAGTTTGCCGGGGGAAAAGAACGAGGCACAGGAGGAGAGGAAATAAGGTGGAAATTGGCCAGAGCCCAGGTAAGCACTCCTGTTTGGGCTTAATGAAAATAGAAAGGAGAAGGTCCAAAGGGGGTTTTGGAGGGCCATTTCAGAGCTTTGGGCTCAGGTGCCTGAGCCACGGCAGAAGTTCAGGCTACGCCTTTGGAAAGAAGTCCAAGGACAGATGCCAACTCAATTTTTTTCTATTTTTCAGAAGGTGGCGTAGATGTGCTTCTCTGTGTGTGCACCTGCATGTGCTGTGTCAAGGGAGTGTGTGTGTGTGTGTGTGGGGGGAAACAGGCGGAATGAAAACAACCTTCCCTCTTTGTAAGTGTTTCTTAAAACGCTTTTCCCCTCCGTGTTCTTGAGTCTTTTTCAAACAGTTTCCAGAGACCAGCACCAAACCCTCTGGCTCTCTCTGCCGTGGGGATTTGGGAGGCTTTGATTGCCCATCAAAATAAACAAATGAGATGGAGGAGGGGAAAGTGAGAGATGTGGATCCAGCTATAGGCATATTTCACAAATTGAAAAAAGGAAGAAAAGAGAAAAGGTGATGGTGGTGGGAAAGGCATTCCTTTTCGATTGAGAAATACTGCCCATTAAGCGCCAACCCTGCACGGCAAAGCTGCCCCCTGGGTGAACCTGGAAGAGCAGCAGGAGCTGTAGACAGAGGTTACTTTCCTCCCCTCGCTTTTGGTACCTGAAGGGCAGGGAAGGACCTGTTGTGGTGGTGCCTCATGTAAGCATCAGAGGACAAAAACTGATGACCGTAAGGGGGCTTCTAATGAAGCCACACAGAGACACGGTTCTCCCCACACATGTCCTTTAGATCAAAATGCAATTAAATCCCACCACCCCCTCAACCTTCTTTCCTTCTTTTGCTCTTCAGCTGCTGCGTTATTAGGATTTCTGTACAAATTCCTTCCCTCTACCCACCCCCACCCCCCGCCATCCACTCCTTCCCCCCCCCACTCCCCCAGGGGCATCTCCAAGACAGGGATTACATCACCTTGTCATGGAGGGAGAGACGGAAGGGAAATCTGTCAGTGCAAAAGCCCCCATAGCCACACTAATTTTATTTACTTACTTCCCTTCCCCCCCCACCCCACTGCAGAGCACTGATTTCAGCAAGTCAAACAGTGTATATATACAGCAACCCCACAAGCTGAGCCTAGAGGAGTTCCTATGTTAGATGACGGATTGAGAGCTCATTAGGGCTTTAGTCTTTGAACTTCTTCTGAACGCTGTGAATTTATGAAGCGCTATCTCCATAAACCTTGTGCTGGTTTGCACGTCAGATACACCCTTGGCTTCCCCCTCTCTTCTACTTGATGGCAGTATGCTGATGGCAACTAAATATTTTGAAGAGCATTTGGAGCGACGTGAACATTCTGCAATATTCCAGCAAGTCAATATTTTTGGCCATGGAATACTGAAAGAGCCGATCATGGGTCCATCAAACTCAATGCAGTCTGTGCACATAAAATAAGCCTATCTCAACCTCACCAAGAAATGGGTTTGAGTGTGAGACCTTCTGAGCACCTGCTGGCATAGGCAGTCTGAACTAACCCTGGAGAAGCCACTAAGAAGATAAGCAACAGAATGGCTCCCTCTTATCCAATCACATTTAGGAAGCCAAGAAGGTCACGGTATAAGATTTTGCTTTCAGACTGGTAAAAGGCTCATTGGAATACAGTAACATAACCATGCAAAGGATCAACCTTGGTCTGAACATACAGTAATGCACAGCTGGGAGATTTCCATGTTTCCTAAACCATTTTTACTGCTTCCCACTGTGCAAACAGGTAACTGTCAAAAGTTCTTCAGTTAATCCCAGAAGAGTGGACAAAAGCTACTTCAGATCTTTCTGTCTCATCAATGTCTCCTTCCCGATAAACTCATTTTGGTTCCATTTTGTTGGCTGTAACCTACATATCTTCCCTCTGGATTGCATGTTTGTCACAAGGACAGTGTTTCTCCACTTATAGAATGGTGATTGGACAAATATAAGAGCCCTTTCCTCCAATTTATTGCAGTTACAATTTTGGTATGAAATCTGGTGGTGGTTTAATAAAAGTTTACTAGATACCTGATAACCAAGAAATTTTGTTCTATATTATGTTAAAACCATTTGAGGATCATACGGTTACCGCTTATAGCATTTCCATAATACTTCACTGAAGTAGCCATTTTTAAAGCAAAAAATACCTTGGGCAATAAGGTTCACTAATCCTGTTTGTTATTTAAATAGATCCTCCTGCACTTAATGTGATTGTGCGACAAAAGCTAAAATTTGCAGAGGATAATATTCTCTTGAACTTTACATACCTAATACATGGAATTTGACAACTGGACAATGTAAAGGAATTCTCTGTGATTTACTATGACTAAAAGACTGATTTTGCAACATTAGAAAAATAAATGTACAGTCCCATTCACTCAGTGGACTGAAGGATTACGTTTGCCAGCCATGAGTGGATTGCCTATAGACAGATTTTATGTGGACAATATAATGAAATATGGAACTCATTTTTACAAGTCTGACAGTTACATAAATGTATTAGAAGTTAACATAGATTACTAAAAATATTTACATTAGATAGCTATATAGTCATAACTGTTAATTACCAAAACATATAGTAATTAGTATATAGTAATATATTGTTTCTTTTCTTTTTTCTTCGTATTTCTTCATGTTTTTAAGCACTTTGTATGCATAGTTTTGTAGGTATCATAATTGTATTTTGCTGCTTTTCTTCTTTTTCTGTTATTTCTTAAAAAGCACTAAAACAAACAAACAGACAAGCGTATTCTCCATTTCATACTTCATCCTAGCTTGCTTTCCTTCTTCAGCAGCACTGGGGGAGTACCTTCAGAAGGGTACCTTCTCCTTTGGCTGGGTACCGATTTCCCAGAACGATTGCTTATAATTGGTGTCAAAAGCCTAGCCTACATTCAGTAAAGACTACAGCATCATTTAGAAGGCAGTTTCTTCCATCTGCCCAAGGGCATAAACGTAATGAGATAGAGCACATGGCTGCCTTGCAGCCCATAGTCACATAATCTTGGGCTCCTCCTTGCTTCATTCCTTGCTCCATATCTTCAACACTTTTGGTCAATAGGAAACGTAGTGGAGGAATGATACAGAAAGAAGGAGAGAGCAAGTAAAAGATGGACTGCTTCCCCCACCCCTGAGTTAATCGTTGCCTTAGGTTGTAGGAATGGCCAGGGCTTTTTTTTCTCATAGAACGCTCAGAACGGAGTTCCGGCACCTTTTATGGATGGAACCTTGTAGAGGTAGGCAAGGCAGGTTGTATGACATGTGTGAGTTCTGGCACCTTTTTCTTTTACAAAAAAAGCACTGGGAATGGCAATGTCACTCTCTCAGCCTCCACTTCAGGGATCACATCACCTGTAAGGAGGCTGGGCCTTGGAGTGGATGTGGTGCTCCTTGAGATCCTAGTGGCTTCTATTGGTCATTCTCTTTGCCTTCTCCTAAGTGCTGCCTATGCGTGTGATGCCAGCAGGGAAGAAGCAGCTGGATGGGCTTCCTTCTTCTTTTCCCTCTAGTGCTCTCAGTTGCCATTGCCTGGGGAGGGATTAATGCCTGAGCAGTCTCCTCACTGGGGACCCATCTGAGCACTTTGCCTGGGAGTCCAGAGATCTCTCGTGATGTCTCCTTATCTGCTAATTTTCTGTGGGTACCTTTAAAAAAGCCCTCATTCTGAATGTCAGATTCCATCTCTAGGTTCTCTTCCAGACACCCGATAATCATATGATTTTTGTTCTGTTTTTATCTTCCAGATTAGCCAAATTAGTGTTCAGACCTCCAAGTACATGTGCCAGTTCCTCTGGCAAGCACAAACACCATGGGGAAAACAGCAAATGTTATGTTGTCTCTGAGTGGTGGCTACTGGTGGAGCAACAGACTTTCTCTGAGATGGAGAAAAACTAGCTGTAAGTATTACTGGAAACGTTTGCAAAGAGACCTTTTTAGGTGAAGGTAAAGGAAAATAGCCTGGTTTTATAGTAACAGCGAACAGTATCCAGACCTTATATTCTTTGGGACTTTGCATAGATGCTGTAAAATGTAACGTTAGAAAAAGAAGCAGCAGAATTTTTGCCGGAATGAATTAGAGAAAATGTTCCCATCTTGTTCCTAATACCCAAAATAAGTGCAACTGACATGTTCTATCACCTTTCATAATGATGTTATTTTTAAAACATTTACTGGGCCGTTTCACCAGTAGTTGATATTTTGCATTAGCCCTATACATTTCTATCATAGAAGAGAATGCCTAGTTTCAGGAAAAAGGCTAAATGCATCATTTTTATGATAATGATGGATATCCAATCATTCAAATCTCATAGATTCTATGTGATCACAAGAGCCACACCCTCTTTGCTCACTAAGCATTCAAATTAAATAGGTACAGTTCTAAGGACTGTGAGCATTTTGTAATATACATATAAAAGCTTTTTCTCTTGCATGTTTAAAAAACACAAAAGACCAAAAAGACACTTGGTATCACTTATCACATGTTATAATTTGTGAGCTCAGAGAAATGATTTGAAGAAAGAAGCAAAATAAAGAAAAGTAAGTCGCCAGTAACTGGTGAGTCCAATCAAATATTTTCAAGCATTCTATGTTTCCATTTGCAACACAGTCACCACCAAATTAGTTTATATTATTCACTGATTTATCATAAGTTCCAGCTAGAACAGGGCTTTTCAACCTTTTCATCCATTGTACCACTTTTAGGATATGGCAACATCCAAGTATCACCAGTCGCCTAGCAAGGTGTCAAAAACTTGATGACCAAAAAAAAAAAAAAGGAAAAAGTGATGAAGTACAGGTAGTCCTCGAGCAAGACAACTGCCTGCCCGCCCGGTGGCACTGTTCCTCCTATCTGAGGTTTTTATTGTTGTCAGCATTTCTGTTGAGGATTGGCAGCAGGGGTGGGGGGTGTTTGGTTTTTATTCCCCCCGTCTGCTGGGTGGTTGCAGCAGGTTTTGGTCAATTCACATGAACCTGGGGCAGTGTGACTGTCATAAATATGAATCAGTTGCAAAGTATCTGAATATAAATCACAAGACCCTGGAGATGCTGCAACATTCCAGCTGATCGGCGCTTCTTCTGGGCTCAGAAGCACCAGGATCAGTGCCAAACTCCATCTGGAGACTGGCACTGATTCTGGCACTTCCACTGAGCCCTGACAGCCCTGAAGAAGCGCTGATCCTGGCGCTTCCTCTGAGCCCTGACAGCCCTGCAGCTACAGCCGTCTCTCGCTCAGGCTTGTGCGGTGCTGCCACCGGTTCAGTTCATTCCCCATCCCCCGCTACCACTTTTCTAGGATGGTCGCGTACCACCTGCCAGGTGCCAATGTACACAGGTGGTACCCGTACCACTGGTTGAAAAGCCCTGAGCTAGAACATCAACTCTAAGGGATCTTCCTCAAAGTGATGTTAACATGCATTCTTCCACTCCTTGTGTCAGCAGAAAAGTATAGCAATAACACTTAAACTTATATACTGCTTCATAGTGCTTTACAGTACTCTTTAATTCAGGGGTCCCCAACCCCCAGTCCCTGAACCAGTGCCGGGCTGCGGCATGCCAGCAACCGGGCTGCACAAACAAGCAAAACCCCATCCATGGGATGCAGGCAGTACACAAAACCACACACCCTCCAGTCCACGAAAAAACCTCTCTCCAAGGAACCGGTCCCTGATGCCCAAAAGGTTGAAGACCTCTGCTCTAAGTGGTTTCTAGAGACAATATATTGCCCCCAAAAAGTATGTTGACATAAACTGCATTGCCTCTGTGGCCAAGCTTAATGTTAGCAAGCAGGCTGATAAATGGTGCTGTTCTGACAAATTTAATGGGCAGTTTTAGGACAGCAATTGGTGGATTTCCTCATGTTTTATTTATTTATTTTTACGTTTGTTTGTCTCCCATGTCACTGCAAGGAGACTTTGTCATTACCTGTCAGTGGCAAAAACAACCATTAGTTGTGTGTGCTTAATGGTTAACCGTTAGATGGATGTGTAGGACAATATTTAACTTGAGTAATAGATGACTGACAAGAAGATATTTTACTCAGCCTTTCAGTTGAGTTATTTATGAATATGGTTCTTGCACTCTTCTGAAAGAGACCAGGATTTAATTTAATAATAATAATAATAATAATAATAATAATAATAATAATAATAATAATAATAATAATAAGTTGGAAGGGACCTTGAAGGTCATCTAGTCCAACCCCCTGCTCAGGCAGGAAACCCTATACCATTTAAGACAAATGGCTGGCCAGTCTCTTCTTAAAAACTTCCAGTATTGGAGCATTCACCGCTTCTGGAGGCAGGTAGTTCCACTGGTTAATTGTTCTACCTGTCAGGAGGTTTCTCCTTAGTTCTAGGTTGCTTCTCTCTTTGACTAGTTTCCATCCGTTGCTTCTTGTCCTGCTTTCAGGTGCTTTGGAGAATAGCTTGACTCCCTCTTCTTTGTGGCAGCCCCTGAGATATTGGAACACTGCTATCATGTCACCCCTCGTCCTTCTTTTCATTAAACTAAACATACCCAATTCCAGCAACTGTTCCCTATATGTTTTAGCCTCCAGTCCCCCAATCATCTTTGTTGCTCTTCTCTGTACTCTTTCTTTAGTCTTGACATCTTTTTTACATCGTGGTGACCAAAACTGGATGCAGTATTCCAGGTGTGGCCTTACCAAGACATTGTAAAGTGGTATTAATAGAATCTTCATTCTATCCCTCTATTAATGCAGCCTAGCACTGTGTTGGCTTTTTTGGCAGCTGGAGCACACTGCTGGTTCATATTTAAGTGATTGTCCACTAGGACTCTGAGATCTCTCTCACAGTTACTACTATTGAGCAAGGTACCACCTATACTATACCTGTGCATTTGATTTTTCCTGCCTAAATGTAGAACCTTACTTTTTTCACCATTGAATTTCATTTTGTTAGATAGTGCCCAGTGTTCGAGTCTGTCCAGATCCTCCTGTATCTTAAGCTTATCTTCTGGAGTATTGGCTATTCCTGCTAGCTTGGTGTCATCTGCAAATTTGATGAATTCCCCATCTATCCCGTCATCCAAATCATTGATGAAGATGTTGAAGAGCAGTGGGCCCAGAACAGAGCCGTGGGGCACCCCACTACACGCTTCCTTCCATGTAGATGCAGTTCCATTGAGGACCACACGCTGAGTACACCTGGTCAGCTGGCTACAAATCCATCTGGTGGTGATGCTGTCTAACTCACATTTTTCTATCTTATGAAGTAATAGGTTGCGGTCTACTTTATCAAATGCCTTACTGAAGTCCAAGTAAATTATATCTACAGCATTCCTCTGGTCCACTAGTTTTGTCACTTGGTCAAAGAATGCAATAAGATTTGTCTGGCATGATTTGTTTTTGACAAACTCATGTTGGCTTTTAGTGATAACTTTGTTCGCATCAAGGTGTTCGCTGATTTGTTGTTTGATTATCTTTTCCAGAATCTTCCCAGGTATTGAGGTCAGGCTGATAGGTCTGAAATTTCCTGGATCTATTTTTTTCTCTTTTTTGAATATGAGAACTACATCAGCTCTCTTCCAGTCCTCTGGTAGTTCCCTAGTGCTCCAGGATCTATGAAAAATATAGTTCAGTGGTTCTGAGATCATGTCTGCCAGTTCCTTGAGAACTTTGGGATGTAATCCATCTGGTCCTGGTGATTTGAACTCGTCTAGGGTTGACAGGTGCTCACTTACCATTTTCTTGCCTATCTTAACTTGCGTTTCTATTCTGTTTTTTATGGCACTGGTTTTGGTAGGTTGGACTGTTTTTTCCCTTTGTGTAAAGACAGATGCAAAAAATGAGTTAAATAGTTCTGCTTTCTCCCTGTTGCTTGTCACCTTCTTGCCACTTGCCCCCACTAATGGATCAAACATTTCCTTAACTTTTTTCTTGTTTCTTATATGTTGAAAGAAGCTTTTTTTGTTATTTTTGACTTTGGTCCCAAGCCTTAGTTCATTTTGATGAACATAATGATCATGATGATGAAGATGATGATGATGACGATGATGTTGGAAGGGACCTTGGAGGTCATCTAGTCCAACCCCTTGCTCCAACCCTATACCATTTCAGACAAATGGTTGTCCAGTCTCTTCTTAAAAACTTCCAGTGTTGGAGCATTAACCGCTTCTGGAGGCAGGTTGTTCCACTGGTTAATTGTGTTACCTGTCAGGAAATTTCTACTTAGTTCCAGATTGCTTCTCTCCTTGATTGGTTTCCATCCATTGCTTCTTGTCTTGCCTTTGGGTGCTTTGGAGAATAGCTTGACTCCCTCTTCTTTGTGGCAGCCCCTGAGATATTGGAACACTGCTATCATGTCACCCCTAGTCCTTCTCTTCATTAAACTAAACATATCCAATTCCAGCAGCCGTCCCCTATATGTTTTAGCCTCCAGTCCCCCAATCATCTTTGTTGCTCTTCTCTGTACTCTTTCCAGAGTCTCAACATCTTTTTTACCCATCGTGGTGACCAAAACTGGAGTCAGTATTCCAAGTGTGGCCTTACCAAGGCATTGTAAAGTGGTATTCATATTTCACGTGATATTGATTCTGTCCCTCTGTTAATGCAGCCTAGCACTGTGTTAGTTTCTTTGGCAGCTGCAGCACACTGCTGGCTCATATTTAAGTGATTGTCCACTAGGACTCTGAGATCCCTCTCACAGTTACTACTATTGAGCAAGGTACCCCCTATACTATACCTGTACATTTGGCTCATATTTAAGTGATTGCCCACTAGGACTCCGGGATCCTATTTAAACGACAGTTTGGTAACCTTTTGGAAGAACGCCAAACCCGTATCTAAAAAAACCCAAGCTAGCTGATAGATCAGTTGCTTGCTGAGGGGCATAAACCGAAATGGGTGGGGGTGCACTGCCAGAGCTCCCTGCCACCCTATTGGTCTAAACCTGAATGCCATGTTTAAGAAAACACACTTAGTGCTCTTTCAAAACAGTGCTTGTCCAGGAAAAAGTTAATTTAAAAGCATTTAAATAAATGATGAAGGATCCTATACTCTATACTAAAATACGGAAGATAGAGGATCTACGGAGGTTTCAAGTATCTATTGGAAGTGGGATAGATTCCAGTTCCTGACTACATAATCAACTATATAGTCAGTGAAGAATTGAAGATGGCGACCTCACTCAAAATTGTGTTGGAAGAACAAGGAAAACTGCATTTTAAAATTGGAACAGCTAAACACATAAATTTAATCTGTCTCTCTGGCAGGTTGAGGATGAGGCCAAAGTGTCCTTAAAAAATGGCCATCTCTGTGCTGCAGTTAAAAGGATAAAGAGTCCAAATCTGAAATTACTTTGTGTCCAATGCAGAAATAGAAGCTTAATAAACTTCAGTGAACTATCAGTCTCTGTAGTTATGAAAAGGATTCATTAATGAGGAGGCATGCTGTTAAGCTAGGCAGGGGGTAGCGACACTCACCCAAACCTACAACTGGGGGTCAAGTGCAATATGTCAGTAAAAGTTGCTGAGAAAATGGTTTCTTTTCACCTACCTTTGTTAAAACACCATTGCTTCCTAGATTGCTATTATAAATTATTTACCCTAAATGCTACTGAGCCCTAGCCTAATCTTATACTTCTGGATCACCTTACTAGAGTCCTGAACATCCTACAAAGTAACATGATCTTTTCTTGACATAAGAGCATACACTGGGCTTGACAGTTTCTCTTAAACTATTGTTCCGTAACTATTGCTGGCCTTCATGGGATGAAAAACTATCTAGCTGCTCTGCTGAACATCCATAAAAAAATGTCTTTTGAGATCTTGATACATGTACCTTCTGTCCTTTGCAAACAACCACATGCCTTACTCATGTTTTTCTTGGCACTTCTGTTTCCTCAGCAACATAAGTAATTGAAGTCTTTTCTTTCTCTCGGCTATCTCTTTCACCAGGATAGTTTTGGTGTATATCTAATTCTTAAGCTGAAATTTTCAGTTGCTTAGAAGTAGCACCATTGCCTGATTTTGAATAATGGTATTTCAAAAGAGTTCTGTTACAGTCTTAACAGAAAGAAGGGCATTTGATTAAATGTGCATAGAAGAGTAATGCATTTCTGTGATATATTCTCACCTTTCTCTGTACACAAAAGCATTAAATGTTCTCCCATCATCAGAAATATCACTGTATTATTAATATGGTACTTCTGTCAGTCGTCCAAAGGCAAGATGGTTTTAATAACACATGTCACTTTTCCTTTCTCCTTGGTCTATCAGGCATAATCCTACATTAGAATGAGATGTTCTAAGAGGAATTAAATTCTCTAATCAAATAGTATCAACTATGGTGCCAACATACAGAATGCATCAAAATATTTCTACTGCTGCCTGTGACCTCTACAATAAGCAGGAAGATACGTTATGAAGACTGCTCTGTAGCCTTTTTAAATTTTGATCTGTCAGATTAAACCCTAATTTTCTTATGATACTGATATAGGAGCATCAGGTAGTTTTGGACTGAACTCACTATAGAATCATAGCAATGAATTATGTATTAATGTTCAGTCTCATATTAACTGATTCTAGATTGAATCTAAATCAAAACTGATATCTTCACAAAAAAGTAGTAGTTTCTGGTGCATTTAATTCACTTTTCTTGTAAGTAAGACCAGATAGAATGTGTTTTTTTTCCCCTTGAGTTTTGCCATTAATTATGGGAAGCTGATGAAGGCCTTTATTTGTTGGTTGGTTATACTTTTAGAATACAGCACTACTGTATTTTACCTGCAGCAAATGATGCCATGCTTAATGTCTTGGGTGCTTGTGTAATGTTTTAACGTTTGCTTATGCTAGTTATTCATGATATACTTTTGTAATTTGTAAGTACTGAGGGCTGTTTGGGCACATTGAATTTAGAAGAGTTAAACAAAACATAATAAATACAACAACTATTGTAGTCAATCAGATGTATAATAAATCCCACTGAAAAAATAACAACCCATTGAATGGATAATTTATGTTCTAAATTATCTTAAGTTAACTGTCCTAAGAATATCTAATTAAATATAAGCAAATATATTATTTATAAACGCTAATGGTCCAGCAAGTTCTCTTTTATAGCTCTGGATTATCTTCCACTCATGCTTAATTCCATTGTGTCTAGGATGCTGGACACTGTGGTATCAGGCAGAAAAATCTCTGAGGAAGTATGACCTTTCTTTTTCACAGTGTGAGGATGTTTATTCTTTAGCCCCAGTAGCTCTTCAGAAGCTAAAAGGAAGCTCACACTGTGGGAATCCATCTGGCTGCACAAGGATTAATCTGTGAAAAAGCTCATTTGGCTACCATTCAACTCTTAATGCTCCTTTCAAAGAGAAAGAGAGAAGGAAGGAGGCATTAAGGCCAACAAGAAACCACCCTAGAACACAATGCAACTGGTTCTAGAACCCTTTGAATCAAGAGTATTAAAAACCATCCTCTAGGTTAGTAGATGGAATTCTACTGTAATGGAGACACTTGTCCATCTGGTTGCAAGATACGGTAGCATTAATAGGTGAAACTGTGGTTACATGCAGTCATGGAAGATGCTTCAATATATTGTGCTTGGTTTTCCTCTTCTCTTGTGCAGTGTTTGCTTGTTGGCTTTCGTTTTGCGCAGCAGAGAGTTTCATCACATGTCCCTCCTCTTGTAAGTGCAACAGTGGTACCCTGGAAGTGGACTGTAGTGGTTTAGGCCTTTCATCCATTCCCTTGGACATTCCTACTAGTACCAGGACCTTCCTTTTCCTTAACAATCAACTCAGCACCTTGTCGGAACAAGCTTTTTCCAATCTTTCTGCTCTTCAGAGACTGGATCTTTCCAACAATTTCTTAGATCAACTTCCTGAGAATGTTTTCAGAGACCTAGTTAATCTTACTGAACTACAGCTGAGGAATAATAGCATCAGAAGTTTGGACAAAGATCTTCTGCAGAACACTGTTCTTTTGCATCAGTTGGATCTCTCCATTAATGGACTTGCTCAAATTCCCTCAGGAATTTTTGATGATTTGCCTTCTCTTCGTTGGCTTTCTCTCCGATCAAACCGTCTGCAGAATTTGGACAGGGTAACTTTTGAGCCATTAATCAGCCTACAACAGTTACATGTGGGAGATAATCCATGGGAATGTGACTGTAATTTGAGAGATTTTAAATATTGGATGGAATGGTTCTCTTATCGAGGTATGTACATTAAAGATTGGTCTAAATTGAGGGTTATTTTTTGCTAGTTTACTATCAATTACCAGAAAGAAAAATTAGTCAGATATGCAAACTTCAGATCTTGGGCTAGGAGGATAGTCACAGTGTATAATTTGACTTCGTTAATGATACTGTAGTGTTTTGTAGTTGGTTTAGGCAGAGATATTTGCTTAGCCAAAGTCATTCAGCTTCCTGGAAGTGAGTTTATTTTCAATGGATCAAGATGGGGAGGGTATCCAATCCATTTCAATCATTCTGGAGTTTCTAAACATACTGTTGCAAATACAGAAGAACTGAACACAAATCAAAGCCAGGGTAAAACTCAACATTTGAGCTTCTAAGACAACAATTTAGTTTTACCACTTATATGCAAGAGGCTTGTAACGAAACTTAATCTTGGATTGTTTAATACAGAGTCATGGCTTCAATAGGACTCATCACTGGTCACCCTTAAGCATTTAGATTTTCCCATCTTTAAAATCAATCAACAGTATATAACTGGGTGGTCCATAATTATTCACCTAGATTAGTTGAGAATATTATTGGGTGGGAAATATTAAGTATTTGTTAATGGTACTGCCAAGTATACTTTTTGATACATACTGTTTAGTGGCTTCCCTTTTAAAAACTGATATTAATAATTAGTATTCAAATCTTCTGAGTCACCTTGAAAGTATGTTTTACCAGAATCATCACTGATACAAATTTATGTAGTAAATTCCTCACATTGCACTGTAGAAAGTTAGATGTTTCTACTGATTATTATCCATTGGTTGCCAATTCATTTGTAGACTGGCCTTAACTTTTATAGGTGCTCCAAACCCATTTCTAACTATACATACACTTAACTCTAGATCTGGAATTCTTGAGTGGACAAAGATACTGTCATTTTAATTGTGATAATGTTGTCATTGATAGTCCACCTAATAAAGTCCAGTTAGCATAGCAACAGCTCACATCTTGATTTTTTGAATCAAAAGTTGGAGAGAGCCACTTCACCCATCTATTTCACCCGAGTGGTCATAGTACAATCAGAATTTACCATTCTTAATCAGTGTTTACCCAGCACCTGCTTGAACTTAGCCATTGAAGCTCATAATGTGTCTAAGTAATTGGCCACTCTGTTAAAGCTTTTTTGTGTTGCTCTAGAATGTTTGTGTCTGCTGCTGCTGAAGCATTATGTTTCTTGCTTTTTATTTACCTTTTAATCATTTTGGGAAGTTTTGGTTATTTACGTTTATTGTTTCGCACTTGAAACATGAGGGGAAACCCAGCTTAAAGTGCAAGGTTTCCAAAAAGCTTTTTGCTTTAATAATTTGTTCCACAAGCCTGACTTTCTTGATATGCTAATATAGCTACTATTTAGGTAAGCAACAGTAGGCCACTCCAATATTGAAGAATTCAGCCACAACAGCTCTACTGAAATGCATTATTATACTGACACCACAGTATGGTCTCACTTGAGGATAGGGAACTAAGCTTTTTTTCTCTCTCTCTCTTATGGGATAGGAGGAAAGATAGACCAGCTGGCATGTACTTTGCCTAAGGAGCTGCGGGGGAAGGATATGCGCTTGGTACCCATGGAGATGTTTAACTACTGTTCCCAGCTGGAGGATGAGAACAGCTCTACTGTGCTGGACAATATTGGTCCTCCTTGCACTAAGGGAAGCCAAACTGCTCCCAAACCCAAAACAAGTCCTGAAACAGAAGAGGAGCCCAGCATGGGTTGTCCCCAGAAGCAAAAGCCACGACCCATCAGTGTGCGTCGAGCCATTGGCACAGTCATCATTGCTGGGGTTGTTTGTGGCATTGTGTGTATCATGATGGTGGTGGCAGCAGCCTATGGCTGTATCTATGCATCTCTCATGGCTAAGTACCATCGGGAGCTGAAGAAGAGGCAGCCATTAATGGGTGATACAGAGGGAGAACACGAGGAACAAAAACAGATCTCCTCTGTGGCCTGAATTTTCTTGGAAATTTGAAGCAGAATAGGATACAGCCAAGACTTAAGAATACTTCCTCCCAGGTGAGCAGATGGACTGTGCAATTATGCCATTGGTCCAATTAGTAAAATGTGTTTATGGGTTCAGGACATCTGGCTCTGGGTTCATGTTCACTTTCCTTTGTTCTCATGGAACTCCAGGTGAATAAAAGATGTCTTCTCTTTGCACCAGATTTCCCATTAATGGTCACATTTTGGGAAAGTCAGCCAAACAAGCATCTTTGTTTGATTTCCCAGCTTTTTTACTTCTATTTTTTTGCAAATATCCATTGTCTCACAGAGTCTTTGGCACTCAAAAATATTTGTTAACTGTCTAAACTCCCCCTGTGGCATCACTCATGTTATTGTACAACTATTTATTCATTTTAGCTGTGCTAAAGAAATTTAGTTCACAAACACTCCAGGCTCAAAGGCCTGAACAGTAATTGAATCCACCATAGTCAGTGGAAGTCTAATCTTCCTCTATTAACACTAGAAATAATGAATATTTAGATGTACCATAATCAACGTAACATATGCTTATTAACATATGTATATTAACATATGCTTAGTGCCTATATACTTATCCAACTTCTATCCACATCTTTCTTTACATATCATCAATATGTAATTGTGGAGAGTTAAAAAAATATGTCTCCTATCTCCTCATTCAGATTTTTTTCCTGATAGCTACAATGAAGAACAATGAAAAGCATCTGCAGAAGAATGGATCACGTCACTCCAATTAAAAGATCAATCTTTAGGAAAGGCCCTGAGTCTCATCTGGTTGATCAAAGACCAAGTTGAAAATGTGATAGAAAGGATGCAATTCTGAAAATGTGTGGCCCCTTCATGCTAACGCTCTCCAACTGTGGTCACTTGCATCTATGTATACAACATACTAAGAATCCTCATAGAATTTCTGGTGAAAATATATGGATAGTAGAAATAAGATTCTGAGCAGATTTTGCATAAATTATATTCAGGCACTCGGACAACACCCTGAAGCATATATGTGTACACACTCCCGTGTATATATACATACTGAACATATGAATTCTCATCTTAGGTATTTTTCTCAAGCAAACATTGCATCACATTAGCCTTATTTTTCTTTAAACTGATGGCAGCAGGGAGAGAAAACCAGCCTAAGGACTCATTTTATATTACTGAAAGTGGGATAAAGTGCAGTCTCCAGAGGAAAGCACACATTGCCATGGTAACCTGCTCTAGCCCGTCACAGCGGGTATTCCTGGGATAAGAAGATGACACAAGAGGTCGGTGCAGCCACAGTTTTTGTGGATATCGTGATTCTTGCAGTCATAAAGTAGCTTAACAGGTAGCCCAGATTCTGAGGTTTATCTCCTGCAACTGAGAAGCAGAACCTAGCTGGGCAAGGAACAGGCCACCTTCATTCTTCCTTGTTTTGTTGTGTGATGCCTTTGGCAGCAGCTTCTGTTTGTGAATGGAAGAATTCTCACTTAAAAAAAAATAAAACAAATCATCCCTGTCATCTGTCAGCAGCAGTCACACTGGGATAAACCTAAGATTCCAACGTGGGAGTAGAAAAGCCGTTTCTGTTCTATTAGCAAAGAAGCACTGGATTCAAAGAGAATCGTTTTCATGTAAGGATGACACAGGTGGTAGAAAAAAAACAACATATGGAACGTTTCCTGGAGGATTTGGCTCTGGCATCTGACATAATGTGCAAAAAGCCAACATCAAGGCCAAAGGCAAATGTTAAGAATGGAAAAAACCTTTTTTTCCCCACATAATGAACTATATAAGTACTATAGTTCTTCCAAGGAACATTTTGTCTGATGAACAAAACTAAACAATCAAAGACACTAAACAATGACTTTATCTGTATTGCTTCCACCACATTTATGCCCAGGATTTCAGAACTAGCAATGTATCTGCTAGCTACACAACTTCAACCTTACTGTCTCAGTAGTTTCCCCAAAGGAAATTAACCTCTTCAATTGACTAGACAGCACAATATACTTGAAATGGAACATACCAGAACTGTATCTTTAAAAATCTCTATTTTATTTGTAAGGAATAATGATGACACGATTGCACAGACGAATCATATTTGCATTTATGTTTAGGAAATAAGAATAACTGGGCAATAAAAATTACAAGAGGAAGAGTGAAAAAAAATCTGTTTTCTTTCTGACCCCTATTCTTACCTCTGAAATGATCCTTTATTGCATTCTTTTTGTCATGTTGGGATTTCAGTTACAAATCTTAGCCTATGTTCTGATTTCTTATTAATAGGGAGAAGGGGTGGCCCTGATATTTCCAGATTTATATTTAGAAGCTTGTATTTGAAAAGGTGACATAGATGAAAGACAGATTAAAAAAAAGATGGGTGGATATTAAGTTAATCCCAAAGACACTAAGAGTTCTTTGGAAGTACAATGAGGTACTAAAAATTTAGGGCATGGAGAATGCAATAATCCTAACTGAAAAGAGTCCTCATTATATTATTGGGAAACTGTGCCTTCAGCTATGATTAGAAAGTCTATAGACTAAAATATTTAGTATTCTTGTACTGATGTCCAGAAACTTCTATGAACCTCCACATTACACAGTGTCTTGCATCTCATCAACTTCCTATTGTACAGTCTGTATTCTATGTATCCACAGCCTATATTGTGAATATAGGGATTTATAACATCTTTGTTCTTGTACTGCTGCTATTAATATGAAGTGTGGCTAGATGCAGAGCAAAGAATTCAGAAAAAGGTTGTACCAAATTCACATGTAAACAGTTTCAGATCTGCTGTTGAACTAGAACCTGAAGGATAAGTAGAGCAGAGCCTATATACCCTTCTTTGTATGCATGTAACCAGGGTACCTATGCATAAGATCAAAATAATACAAGATATACATGGCAGTGCAATGTACATTAGGGAAATTGTTCCATTCAGTGATATAATACAATAGTTAGAATTTGTAATATGCAAACCCATAGAGTATTTTCCCCAAATGATATAAAAAATGCAGCATTACTGCTACAGGTTCTAATATGACAAATAGCCCTAATAATTTTAATGGAACTTAATTGTTCAGCTATTAATTCTAGTAGTGTCACTGAAGCTTCTTTGTTGGTATGAGTAGAATTGTTTAACCAAAAGATGCCTAAGTGCTACTGATGAAACTAAAAGAATCCCAATCAAAATTGGAAGATTAGAATTTTTTTTAAAAATTAGGAAATTAATAATACATGTATCACATATGAAAAAAAAACTTGCATGCATCCAATTTAAATAGAAATTTCTTCATCACCTGTGAAGCCTTCCTAGATATGATCCAGGCTATTAGGTGCAGCCAGAATACTTTCAACATTCACAGAAAATGGTTCTTTGTAGTTGTTAAGAAGCCATATTGAAGGACAATCAAACTCATTAGTAATTGTGGCATAAACATGCATTGTGCTTTCTGGGGATGAAATATCAGTAGAGAGTTCAAGGGAAATAAAGATCCTTTTGAGAAAGTCAGAATAATCCAGGATGGCACACATACTGGAGAAAGGGCAGAATTGTTAGACAGATGGCACATACAATCCTTTTCCTTTCTGTTAAAAGTTTAAAGAAAATAAATTTTTAAAGGAAAAAAAAACAGCTGAACGTATATTATATTTCTGGCTTGTGTTTTAGAAGATAAATAAAGAATGTATTTTCCTACTGAACATGCCTCTTGTTTTAATTCACTACTGTGTGGTGAAGGAATTAAGCTCTGAAAATTTCCTGCAGAAATGCCACAAAAAGGAAAGATTTCTTCAATGTCTGCGTGAACAGATCTCTAAAAATACACAATAAATTGAAGAGACTACAGCTGAGGTTAAGCAATCATTTATTAGGGGTTATTAGGGGCTGCCACAACCAAGAGGGAACCTATTTTTGCAAAAAGATAAGATTATATTCTTGTGGTTTAATGAAACATGCTGTCTGAAATGCATGATTGTCCTCAGAGCTAGACATATTACAGGTATTAGAAGCACACACCAACAGAAGGGACCCATCTCTACCTGTCCAGTTAGGCTATATGACGTCATGACATTCTGCTTAAAAAAAGAGAGAATTCTCTGACACCAAAGAGTCAGAATGTGAGGGTTGGACGGTATCTTAAAAATAATATAGATCGCCCTTCATCCAGTGCTGGAATTCACTACTACTGCAACTCTGTCAGGTAGCCATTCATCCCATCTTAAAATACTTCCAGCAAAGGAGAAACCTTTGCACACAGTCTGTTTTGTTATTGTAGAAGTCTTATCATTTGGATTTCTGGAGCCTTGTCACAGTCTTCACATTATAATTGAAATCCATTGCTTCTCATCGTATCTTCTAGAACAGGGGTCCCCAACCCATGGTCCATGGACCGGCACTGGGGCACGGCATGCCAGAAACCGGGCCATGCAAACAAGCAAAGCCCCATCCGCGAGATGCAGGCAGTACACAAAACCACACCCTTTCCGGTCCACAGAAAAACCTCTCTCCACAGAACCGGTCCCTGGTGCCCAAAACATTGGGGGCCACTGTTCTAGAACAACTCAGCACTTCTGTTCTATCTTCTACATGATAGCCTTTCCATTTCTTGAAAACAGCTATTGTATTTCCCAAGAGTTGTCTCTTCTCCAGAAAATGACTCCAACTTTTATTGTTTTTCTTCTAAGATTCTTATCATCTTGGCTGTTCTTCTTTGGAGATATTCCAATTTGTCAATGTCATTTCTAAATGTGGTTTAAACCTGGATGCACTATGATGTGATCTGATCAATGCAGAGTAAAGAGGAACCATGAGTCCTCTTGATTTTGATACTTTGGTTGTTGCAGTTAGGACTGCATTTGCTTTTTAACACACTGGTTAACACTCAGTTTGATCCTTTTCACATATGCTATTGCCCAATATTTCCCTTCATTCTACACTCACGTCTTAGATATTTAATAATAATAATAATAATAAAGTTGGAAGGGACCTTGGAGGTCATC
>JAKJMR010001018.1:424554-437659 GCA_024449315.1 Daboia siamensis
TCTCTCTCTCTCTCTCTCTCTCTCTCTCTCTCTCTCTCTCTCTCTCTCTCTCTCTGTGTGTGTGTGTGTGTGTTTGTGTGTGTGTGTGTGATATAGATCTGAGGTTGTATATATTGTAGCCTATATTTGTTTGTTTTATTTTATAAGTTGTCAGCCGCTCAGAATCACTATTGCAAGTTGAGTAGCCATACAATTTGAGATGAATGAATGAATGAATGAATGAATGAAATCAGAATAGCAATGAATTCTTGGCTATTCCCACTTGCCTGGCTTCTAGATAATGGCGATCATTCATGTTTTGCCTATTCTAACTCATAGCAAAGAGGCAAGATTCTACAAAGACCTGTCTTCTCTCCTTGCCTTCTTTCTTCTCTCACCTAGCTGCTTTAGATTTTACAAAGAAATTCATCTAAGGCTGTATGGATAGCAAGCTTGATATGAATGTTTCTGTTTGGATGCTATAAACTGATATCACCATGCCCACGATTGAGCATGTATCTTCTAGGGGTATTTTTGGGAGGAGGGAGAGGGTGATACTTCTGAAGTTTCATGATTTTTCCATTTAATCTCTTTTTAATCCTCATCCTTCAGTCCTTCCACATCATCTGTTTTTCTATTGTTTCTATCTTCTGAGCTGCGGTATGGCTTGGTTTTATTAGGAAGTCCTAATTATCAGCTACCTTTTCCCCAATAAAATAAATACCTTTTCCCCAATAAAATAAAATAAAATAACCACTTTAAAGGGCATGAATGAGGCTCTCAAAACGCATACATTATCTCTTTCAACAATATTCATGCCAGTTCACTGATTCATAAATATCAAAGGGGGTATACAAAAAATAAGATGAACATTTGTAGGTTTCAGTTTTTTTACATGGATGAGTGGAAATATTTACTGCAAAAATAAACATTGATGCAGTTATTATGCAGAGCAGCATCCCAGCATTTCTATGAGGGCTATTCCATATTGTCATTTGAGCCCGTGGGGAACTCTGATCTTGCTTGAAAATTAAGTCAAGTGCTTTTGCTTTCTGTGTGTTTATTTTTATGAAGTTATGAAAAAGTTGCAAAGCACAGAAGTGATATTTGCTGAGCACAAAAAAGATACTGCAATGATACACATGACATAAATCTTAGGCCTAGTATTAACAGCAAGGATTTGTCCTATACATGTTGGAAGTTTTTGTTAGGACTTCCACAACATGCTGCAGTTGACCACTAGATGGCAGGAAAGCATTTTCTATCTCTCTTTGCTGCCATCTAGTGGTTGCCTGATATAATGATTCCATGTTTTGCCCATTGAAGTGATGGACCTGCCAATTTCCAGAAGACACTATTCACATTCAGACAAACAAATAAAAACAAGTAGAGGATCTCCCCAATGTTATCCCCAACTTCAAGTGTATTGAAAGAGGTCCTACCTGCAGCAATTCCTGTCTTCCCACCAATAGTCACAGTCACAGATGTGCTTACTGTCACTGCCTCAGGCAAACTTCCCTCTGTTAAGACATAAAAGTAGCAAATTCAAAAGCTGATCCTGTATCTCAGGGGAAGATTTTCAGAACTGACAGCCGGTTAATTTTGTTCACAAATCAAGTATAAAGAATAGAACAGGCATAAAGAGCAGTAGATGTAGGGTCCCCACATTAACTCCTCAGAATATAGGAGAGAATTAATCAGATTGTATTGTGTGGGAAAGAATGTATGGGGTAGAATAGGAAGAATCCTGCTCCTTGTGTGTGTGTGTGTGTGTGTGGGGAGAGGAAGAATATACAAGCAGTCCTTGACTTACAACTTTTCATTTAATGACCAAACAAAATGATTTATGACAATGTTTCACACTCGAAGTTGCAGCAGCCCCATGATTACATAATCAAAATTTGAATGCTTGGCAACTGGCATGTACTTATGACAGTTACAGTGTCCTGGAGTCATGTGTTCACCTTTTATGACCTTCTGATGAGCAAAGTCAAGAGGAAGGCCAGATTCACTTAACAACCACACTACTAACTTAACAACTGATGTGATTCACTTAACAACTGTGGCAAGAAAGTTTGTAAATGGATCAAAACTCATGTAATAATTATCTTGCTTAGCAACAGAAATTTTGGGCTCAATTCTGGTTGTAAATTGAGGACTACCTCCATCAGGAAACCTCTTCTGTTTGATGGCTATGTCTCTGAATGTTTCTGATAGGGAAACATGGATATGTCTGAACCAAATGGTTTGTTCTGCTGCCAGTATGAGATTAAAAACAAAACAAAAGAAGAAGTCACTTTGGGTCACTGATCACCACAAATGATGCCTTGATCATCCTGACTTACAGTAATGTAATAGACGTCTCCAATGTTGAAAGCTAGAATTATGTCTGAATTTCCCAAATCAAACGAAAGAGTCCTACTTGCTCATTCATAAAGCAGCACTAACATCAGTGTTTTGTGAGAAAAATGCAGATGTCTGAATTTGGGAATGGGCTTATTTTAGGGACATAACATTGGAAAAGAGAAAATCCACTTAACAAACAACTGTTTTTCCACACGGATGTATAATTTGCCAGCTAAAGTATGGCTTCAGATTTTTTTTACCTCTAGTCTATTCTAGAACTCTAAATATTTTTAATAGGGAATTACTGTGGGTGTGAACTAGTAATATTAACACTATTTCCTGGTCAAAAGAACTAAAGACTTTAGAAGAGAGGTGTTTAGGAACCCAGCTAATTGTCCATGGACAATTAGAGAATGTTCATGCAACATTCTTCTGAGCTGTATTTCTCTATCTGCATATGCATCCAAACCTCTGGTTAGCATTGCTAATTGTAGAGGTACTAAAATTCTCAAAATGCATGTATCCTGGCTTGTTCTTTATCAGTGAAGGTAAAGTGGCACGAATCACCATGTGCTTTTCAGCCATCCATTCCTTTTGATAAAGAATTTTAAATAGGTTTTTGAGATTTTAAATAGGTTTGCACTAGGACAGATATCATATCAACCACTTGTGTCATCTTAAAGGGATACTTTTGTTTACCAAGTACTGGTTTCTCAGAATAACAGAGTTGGAAGGGATCTTTGAGGTCTTCTGGTCCAACCCCCAGCTCAAGCAGGAGACTCTATACCAGTGGTGGTGATCCTATGGCATGAGTGCCAGAGGTGGCACTCAGAGCCCTCTCTGTGGGCACATGAGCCATTGCCCCAGCCCCGCTGTCCCCGTGGCCCCCTCCTGACCAGCATCTCCCGTGGAGGAGAGTCACGCCGGGGCGCAGTCCGCACGGAGCAGCAAAGCCAAGGACATGACAGCCAGGCAGCAGGGACAAGACTCCGCCCTCGTGCGCTGTCACGTGCAGTTGATGCTGCAGGGCGTGGCTGGAGGGCGTGGCCGCCATGACACTGCAGGGCCGCCTGGGTGATCTGCTGCAGCGGGCCATGGAGGCGGTAGGTGGTCCTGTGGGTGGGCGGGGCAGGGGGCAGAATGGACGGGGGTCGTTTTTTGGGCACTCAGTGTTTAAAAGGTTCACCATCACTGCTCTATACCATTCCAGACAAGTGGCTGTCCAGTTCTCTTCTTAAAAGCCTCCAGCGATGGAGCGCCCACAACTTCTGAAAGCAAGCCTATTCACTGATTAATTATTCTCATTGTTAGGAAATTTCTCCTTAATTCTAGGTTGCTTCTCTACTTGATTAGTTTCCATCCATTGTTTCTTGTCTTGGCTTCTGGTGCTTTGGAAAATAGGTTGACTCCCATTTCTTTGTGGCAGCCCTTCAAATATTGGAACACTGCTATCATGTCTCCCCAGTCCTTCCTTTCACTAGACTAGACATACCCAATTCCTGCAACCGTTCTTCATGATTTAACTCCAGCCCTCTAATCATCTTTGTTGCTCTTTTCTGCACTCTTTCCAGAGTCTCAACATCTTTAGTTTAACAATTCATTAAAGGATAGATATTTCGTACTGTAACTCCAGTAGTTCATTTTTTTATGACAGGTGAGCACTCAGTGACTAAACATATAATAAAATGTCTTCTACGTAATTAGAGAAAATTCTTCTTCATCATTTCTAGCTTTCTTTGTGCAAGCTTTTGTGGTTATTGTACAAAGGCACATTGAGTCACATTACAACCCACTTATAGTCTGAAGTAGCATAGTTGAAAAATAGGTCCGCCTCCTCATCAGCTGTCTGTAACAGCATAGGTTTCGAATCCAGCGGAGGCTAACTTGTTTATATTTCCTTGTGTTGTGCAGCTGTTCCATGCTGGGGATATTCTGAATATTGGTATTTATTTTTTACTGTAGTTTTCTTAAAATTACAATTAAAAATCTAAAAACTAATGCAAACCAAAAAAATAAAAGAATTTAAAAAATAGTGTAGAAAAAAGAAAAATAGAAAATAAAAAATAGGAATATAGTAAAGAAAAAGAAAATTATAAAGAAATAACTTTTCATCGCAAAAATTATGAACAATTTTAGCAACTTATCACCTTTTCTTAAAATATAACAAATGTTCTCTTCTTCCTATCTGCCATTTGAACCTTATCAGCAAAAGTCCACTGAAGGTAGATAAAGATAATAACATATCTATTTTGAAGTTGATCAAATAAATCTGTTTTATATTCCTTCTTTTTAGCAATCTTGATCATTAATCCTTCAAATAATGTCCTAGAACTTGATTTCTTTTCTCTTTTTGTCTCTTCTCACACAATTTTTCAAAGCTTTACTAAGTCTCTTTTCTAAAGAAGTCTCTCTTATAAATCCAATGTAAGAAAATTATTTAAGTCACTCTTTTGATTTATTATTTGTTTATCTCTTAATTATTAAGGTATCATCCGGTTTCATTTATATGTCTAGTGTAGCATCTTTTTCCATGATATTCTTGTAGCCTGCCATTTTAAAAATCCACTTTCTGATTAGTCTCAGTCTTGTCCAATAAAACCTGTTCCTACTCCATAACACCTTTTAAACACAGGCTATCTACAGAACTACATTCTTAAAATTAACTTCTGGGTCCACTGTTCAAAAATATCCTTTAATATATCCAGGGTTAAGATATTTTTCTGCATTCTGCATTTGTAAGTCAAATTTAAGTATTCTTCTCCTTTAATTATGTTTAGTTCCCTCCAGTGTCCAACCAAGTCTCATCATATTGGTGTTTTTTTTAAAAAAGAATTCTAAATAAAGGCATTTTCCTATGGGAAGGATTCTCATAATTAATTCCAAAATATTATTTCAAATCTATCTGGACTTTTAGTCTATTTCTAACATCCTAAAATCAAACTTGTAATCATTCTTCTCCTGTTTATTCCAAAAGAATTTTTTAAAAGTCCTTAAATTTTTATTTAAAACTTCTTTTGCCAAGGATTAAAGAAAACTCATGCAGTGATGTTAAGCTTGTTGATCTAAAGGTTTGTAATAGCTGAAAAGCAATTAACAAACAATTTCCAAAAGTAATCAAAAAGTAAACATGTAAAGCATGAAAAGGTGCTAACTATGGTTTGAACTAGATAGCTGTTTGCTTGTTTCTCAGAGCTCTAACCTTGCCAGAGACTGCTATCTTATGTTTCCTTGCGAGGAACAATTGTATGGAGTGTTTGTGGGTGATCTCAAATTCTCTCCTTGTCCAGAAGGGAATTAAAAAGAGCTGGTCTAAGCATTGCCAGGTCTTCGTTCCACAATGGACATCACCTCTATTTTTAGTGGAGCCATCTTCAGTTCACCATTTCTTATTCAGAAGTCTGAAAGATCAGGATTTCTGATTATATTTTTCCCTGACTTTTATTCTTCACTTTCTTTCTGGTATATTGCTTATTTAATGTTCCATGCAACAGAAGGGATTTTCTTTCTTTTCCTTCACAGTTCCAACACTTGTCACTTGTCACATTCTTGGCTTGATCTTTAATGCCCAATATGTCTTGAACATAATTTTGCAGCTTCATTCAGTTTTAGCTTCAGCCTTTTTGCCTTTTTTTTTAAAGCCCTGGAAACAGATTTGTGAGAGGCCTAAGTGCTTTAGTCTTTATACATTGCATTGGCCCTTATTTCAAGAACTCTCCTTTGGGATAGCATTCATCTATATACTACTAAAACTCTCATTATGTTTATCTTTCTGTTTGTACCTTCAGATTAGGTCAAACGGTGCATTATACCGCAACATTTTTAATCAAGGTACCTACAATCCACTAACTTAAAGAATGCATAGAAAATCCAGGATTCATACGGAATTGAAATTTATATGATGTTCAAACAATTTTATTTGCAGAGTTGTGGCTGTTGCAGCACCCATGCACTCTGCCAGCTTCCCACAAGCAAAGTCAATGGGGAAGCCAATGGGGAAGTCAGAAGTTGCTCCTGCTTCCATTGTCTATGAAGATTCTCAATCATTCAGGTTGTCTCCCTGTTGACTTTTAGAGTGTTAATGATTCTTGGTGAGTAGACAAAAATGCCAATCTAATCTAAATATATAGCTGACTGTGTGATGCGCACCACCCAACTCCCATGCAATGACTTCTTGTAGTGCATCCCTCTGGATCCTAGCTGATATTGTGGTATGTTCTGTGAGAGTCAAGGCAGGCCCTTGGTGAGATCCAAGTTCATATATATCTTTCCTGTTACAGCAATGGCACAATTCAGTTTTTATGTTTTCATATTTTACTTGTACACTGCCCAGAGTCACTCTGTAATGGAGATGGGAGGTTTCTAAATTTGATAAAAATATAAATACAAATAAATAAATAAAATTATTATTAGAATTTGAGGAAAATGAAATTGACAAGATCGCAAAGGAAAAAAGAAGCTAAAGCAGAAGACAGAAACAAGGAAGACAGAAAGAAAATGGGTGGACAATAACCTATGGGATGAGGTCCACAATGACCTATGGGGTGAGGTCAAATGAGGGCATTTCCCATCAGCATCCTGGTATTACTAAGCAATGTTTCTTCCTGAAATGCCTGTCCAAAATAGTACATTAGAATGCTGGCAGATTAATTTTAGAGCTGTTTATACATATCATTAGCACTCAGTGCTAAAGGAGTTGGGTGGGTGTTGAAAATAACTAGTCAAAAGGTTATGTAATTTATGGACAACCACAAACTGCCATATTATGGACAATAGGGAGATGGAGAGACAAGAAAAGTGTTTCCTCTTATTCCCAAGGAATAGAGCCACAATAATTGATGGAACTGGTAATTTTTAATTTTCAAGATACCAGCCAAATGAGAATATTAAGGGAATATAACTTAACAGAATTAACTGGCCAGCATAAAACTCAAGAGGAAGCATTCCAAGCTAGCAGAATGTGTCAGGTCAAGTATGAAACAAGATCATCAATCTTGTTTTGTCACTTCTGTTTGCTGCAACTCTGCAAAGTAGTATGCCTTTGTGGAGCCATCTTGAAGAGGTACTTCACTAAACCTTGATTCAAGGCCTAAGGTTTTTCAGCTTTCAATCTCAGGAGTCCTAGAATCCAGCTGTATTGGTCTGACTAGTTCAAATAGTAGTAAAGTGATAGCTGTTGAAGTTAAATGAAAGGAAACTAAAGAGTAAGAGAAAGTTCAGGTATTTTCATTCAATCTTGCATGCGCTTTAATTTTCCAGTTCACCTTCTTTGCTCCCCAATCTTGCCTTCCTTGTTGTTGTCTTATCCACCCACTCTTCTTCCCACCACAATGCCGAAAAAAGATTCACATTTAGTGCATTATGCACCATCATCATGGTGCTTGAATGCAGAAAAAGAAAGCAGAAAAAAAAACCTTTGGATTCATTTTTAACCACCACATATTTACCAGACTTTGTAAACTTTGCCCTCACTCTATTTCAGTTTCTTATTTACCAACAATGTCCATATCCAGTGTCTCTAGAAAGATAACCTTTTATGAGCTGGAGGCTTTCTAAGATTCCAAAGTCACCCCACAGATGTGTCTTTTAATGCATATCCTGCATAATGTACACCAGGGATGTCAAACTAGCAGCCCACGGGCTGGATAGGTCATGCACAGGCCACGCCCACCCTGGTTCCTCAAAGGCAAAAAACATTGTGATACACAGTGGTGGGATTCAAATATGTGAACCACCGTTTCTCTGTGTGGATGCCACTTCCGGAAGTCCATTCTGAGCCTGGGCAACAAAAAATTAGCTGCCGGTTCTGCCAAAGTGGTGCGAACTGGCTGAATCCCACCACTGGTGATACATCACAATAGGTCACATGACGCTATCGAGTTTGACACCCATGATGTACACTGACTATCAGCTCTAGATTGGAGAAGGGAAGTTCTCTTCCATATGCAACCTTGAGGGAAACACAGCTCAACAGATTGCTAGACTGGTGTGAGCTGTTCCTCTTTACAAAATCTGGAATGGCCTTCCCCTTCTCCATCCCTCCCTCAATGCGTTTCTGAAACACATGTTGGGTACAGTCACACACAAGTATTCACTGCCTTGGGGTCTGCAAGCACGGGATCCCCTTGCCTTCAATCTTAAAAAAAACCCAAATCTATTAATGGTCTGCAAGGATGGCAGGCACTCATAGAAGAACCAAATTATTTCCCTAGGGTGTCATGAAGGTGGTGGAGGAAGAATAGCAAACAAGCAGGCTGTGGAGGGCATAGCATCTAGTTTCACTCCACAATGATTAGGGCAACCACTAGATGGCAGAAAAGAGACACAGAAGACTACCTCTTTGTTGCTTACTATGGCAGGGGTCTCCAACCTTGGCAACTTTAAGACTTGTGGACTTCAAGTCCCAGAGTTGAAGTCCACAAGTCTTAAAGTTGCCAAGGTTGAGGACCCCTGTACTATGGTATGACCATCATAGTTCTCTAGAAACTAATTTGATAGCCCTAAATCTTGATGCAACTTGTTGTTACCATTCCACTCCCAACAGTGCACTTGAGCCATCTGATAGTGGCTTGTCTATGCAATCCCTGAGCAGCAGAACAGGTGGACACCCCTGAGTTTAGCTGCTAGGTTTTTAAATGTTGACTAATATTGGGATGGGAATCTGATTTGAGAGGTTTTCCTGGGACTAGGGAACTGTGCTTGAGACTGTATGATTAATGAAGGCATGTGACACAAATCATCTTTCGAATATTTTTGCACTGGACCAATCTTGGCTGCCTTACAGAGTGATTCTGTACAGATCATTTTTCACTGTAAGCAAACATGCAGTACTACGAGGGCAATTCGGAAATAAACCTCCGTTTATCAATGACAGACACTCATGGATACAGAACATTTATTATACAAATTAGAAACCCACAACATTACATTACTTTTTGACATAATCGCCATTCAAATTGAGGCACTTGTCATAACATCTTACAAGGTTTGAAATTCCTTCCACAAAAAAATCTCCCGCCTGGGAATGAAGCCACCCTGTAACAGCATTGTGAACCCATTCGGTGTGTTTTGTGCTCCTCAGAAAGGAGTTTTGGTACCCAACAAGCACAGAACTTGAGGTATTCCAAATTTTCTGTCACTACCTCATCCAAACAGTCCGAGAAATTTGGGGAAAGTGTAAAGAAAGTGCAGATATTGTGAACTGATGGACTTCACGGAACTTTTTGTCAATTTCCTGCATGAGTTCATCGCTGACTACAGATGGGTAGCCACTTCTTGCTTCAGCGTGCAAGTCAGTTCGTCCATCTTTAAACATGCAACACCATTGACATAAGACACCTTCACTCATCATGTTTGGTCCATAAACATTACACAGTTCATGATGAATCGAAGCTGCCGAAATTTTTTTTGCACACAGGAATTGTGTTATTGCATGCACTTCACATTTGGAGGGATTTTCTATGGCAGGGTTCATTTTTAATTGATCTAGTGGACAAGTCAACTGCAACACTACCTTCTCCTTCCACTCCTCACTACTGAACTACTGTGCACGGCACCATAGGACAGGCATCGCTATCCTCGTCTATTTCTCGCACATATTCAAATGGAGGTTTATTTCCAAATTGCCCTCGTACATTGTCATGGCAGTTGCAATTTAAGCAAGTGTGCTAAAATGGGCACTCCTTGGACTTTGGGGAAAGAAATAGTGGACTGAAGATAGTTGAACAAAAAAGCAGAGTTGATAACTACAGCAGAATAAAAAGTCAGTCAGTAGACTGGTTCTTTGTCATTCCTCTTCAGACAAGGAGAGGACTTGACATAACCCACAAGCGCTCCAGTCAGAAACCCTATATCTCTCTACAAGTGTTGGCATATTCTTGAATTTGCAGAAAGCTGCTTATTGAACAGGAGTGGCACTCTTTTAGCTATGAAACAATCAGCACAAATCAGTTGTGTGCTCCACTCATGGAAAATTAATGGCCCCACTATTGATTGGTTGGGTGAAGCAAGGACTGAAAATATTCTCGCTTCCACTGAAATCTGTCTTCTGACTAGCTAAGTATCAGCTGTTTTAAGGCACAGTATTTCAGTGTAGGTACCTGAATCCTCGTCAAAAGAAAGGCTATAAATGAAGCTCCCCGGAGGATGTTCAGCTGCTCGGCGATACCAAAGGGGGAAGTGGTCCATAGTGAAAATGCTTTCTTTATCATAACTGGTTAAAAAGTTCCTGGAATTGAAAGAAGAAGGAAGAAAAAGCTACATGATCATATCACATGATTTCAAAGCATTTAAAATATTTTTTTAAAAAAACTATTTTTATCCAATGAAGTGTCTTGTTGTGCAAAACAGACACCATATTACATATACATCTCTTTCACTTTTCTATTTATCAAAATTCTGATACTTCCCTTTTTGTACTTTGATGTCTCTGTTTGGCATCTTTCTGTAGCGGGGCTGGCTGAAAGGCTTTGCAGGAGCCTGCCCGGGGAGAGGGAAGCTCAGACAGCTGCTGCCAGTTTTGCGCGCAATGGGCATGGATTGGGCAGAAGGAAAGAAAAAGGAGGAAAGAAAGGGGGTGGGAGTGGTTGCTGTTGTCGGAGAGAGACCAGGTGAAGTCGAAGAGGGATTTGAGGTTTTAGCCAATCCCTCTCTGTGAAGGAGAGGGAAAGAGATACAGAGAGAGTGAGAAGATGGAATTTTACTGCTTTCTTTCATGGGGGGGAGGATATCCCGAGTGGAGGCAAGAAAGAGTGTGAGGAGAGAGAAAGTTGCTGGGGTTGCTAAATCCAGATTTTTGACAATAAAGGAAAGGTGGGAGGGGTTTTGACACCGACGAGAATGACAGAAGAGAGGGAGAGGCTGGTCATTACTGCTTTGGAGACCAGCAGCCCTCCGAACTTTGATTATTGTTATTTGTGCAAGTTATAGACATTGTAGGGAGTTGCCCTTGCGGGGCGAGCTGTTACTGCAGAACGCTGACTACCTTTGTTCCTGTTCCTATCGATGCCTGGAGCCGCAGTTTTCCCCACCCCACTTGTTTCCATTGTGAAATCATTGACTATTGCTGCTATGACTGTCTGGGGCTGTTCAACACCGTCACACATTGACTGTTGAGGCTAAGGGCTGGTCATCTTTGTTCCTGAAAGTCCCCCCCCCTTTGACAACGAGAGTCTGCTACCTCCTCACTTCACGTGAGCTTCTGCTAGAAAGGACACTTTACCAATACCTTGAGAGCGCAGCTGCAGAGCGCGACGGAGGGGAGCAGGGCTGGGAGGGCCTGGGCTTTGGCGGCCTCTGTGGGGGTAAGGCTACATTTCTATTGCTTGCTTTGTACTGCACAGCATAGACACATATTATACTCCTTCTCATTGTATGCTTATTCAGCTTCCTTCCCTGGGGTTTGCCATTTCCAGAACTTGAACTGGATAATGAGAAATCAGAAGAAGAAGCCCACAGCAACCACAGGTACTCAATGCTGTATATCTCCAGTGCTCTGCATCTATTCTTCCTCTGCGTCCACATGCACCTACTTTGATTAATTCTAGGAGCCCAAAAATATGAATGGAGAACCACCCAACTATAGAATGAAGTATTTTGCAGGCAACATCAAGTCACACTCCACCAAGTTGACAATGTTTCCAGGATGACTAGGGGTGTCACTGATGTGCCAAGAATGAGGCCTGCTTTGGAAAGCTTCAGCATCTGCCTGTCTTATCTTGGCAAAAGACATTGTGACTGGAAAAAAGGTACGGCTGGGGGGAGAGCAGTTGGGTGTGTACCAAGATTTGATTTGTTTGAAGGAAGGCCCATGACGCAAGACAAGAACATGTAGGCAGAAAACAGAGAAATGCTTCAATACTGGACTTTCATTCCATGCACGATCAGAAATACAGATTTTATACACAGCTGTTTATTTTAAGTTGGCACTCCTTACCCTCCCTTTTTAAAATCTTCCAATTGTTCAGAAAATATGATCCATATTTGGTAAGACTAGAATCCATGCAGACAAATGAAAAGCTTATTTTACTCAGGGATGTCTTCTTAAAACTCTCTCTTCCGCCCCCACCTTCCAAGTGCTTTTGGGTACAACACAACTACTCCAACTTGACTAACATAAGGAGTGGCTGCAGATGATGATGGTGTTGCAGAAATGAAATTAAAAGAAAAAATTTACTGACATATGTAATGGTCTATTGCTTAAACCCTGTGCAGATCTGTATCCCTTAGACTTGATAAATCCTATTTGAAGAAAGTGTGTTTTACTTTTTGGTAAATATGCAAATTATATTAGCGCCTCTTAGCTGCCTACTCTTATTTTGACCATGATACTTTGGTTCCCAAGCAGACTGAAATACATCTCATTCACAGTGCATGTCTTTTTCTTTTTTCCTTTTCTTTTTTTTTACCAACAGTATGCTGTACACACGTATGTGTGTCATTTTATTATCCATTACAGAACTCCTGGAAAGATGAACAGGTGTTGTATTTTACAGCTTGTAGCTTCATTTTATAAACATTTAGCATATTAAATACTGTGTCTCCCAGGACAGATTTAGACAGATATACACTATTAGGTTCTAAGAAGAGACTGGACAGCCATTTGTCTGAAATGGTATAGGGTTTCCTGCCTTAGCAGGGGGTTGGACTAGATGACCTCCAAGGTCCCTTCCAACTACTACTACTACTACTACTACTACTACTACTAATTATTATTATTATTATTATTATTATTATTATTATTATTATTATTATTATTATTATTATTATTATTATTATTATTATT
>JAKJMR010001018.1:437669-447923 GCA_024449315.1 Daboia siamensis
TTATTATTATTATTATTATTATTATTATTATTATTATTATTATTATTGCAATCTTTGACTATATAAACTCTATGTCCCCAATTTTAAAGCATACAGAGCAATCAGGATAACCAATAAGAACAAAATGTCCAAAGTATTTTGAAACCCAAGATTGATACGGACTATACAGGGCATACACTTTAAGCCTGAGTTATTAAAGTTGTGAATATCAGATACTCTCATGCTGATATACAGCTAAATACACAGAACTGCAAAAGGACTTGCCTTTTACATATTTGAAAGTCCCTTGGAGAGTAATGCAAATTTATCTTTGCAAATCCCAACCTATAACCACTATTTCCTTTATTTTTCAAATGTGCAATATGCAGGTCAAATGTGAGAATGCATCACACATGCATGAAATAGTAATCCTTTATGAAAAGAATCTGCTGAGTCACAATAGACTGATTTAAAGAAATTATAATATATTGATTTAAAGCAAGATAGAATTTTTTTTCACGCAGTAGCTGCTGTTGTAGTGATAGGCCATTAGGTATAGATTATAGATCAGGGGTGTCAAACTCAATTTCACTGAGGGCCGCATCAGCATTGCGGTTGCCCTCAGGGGGCTGGGTAGGCGTGACCTGGGTAGGTGTGGCCTACTGGATGGGCATGGCTAGAGTGCATATGGCCCATTGGGTGGGCGTGGCCAGCTCTACATCGTTCACATCAAGGGTGCCTATGGGGGCCTGGGCAGGAGTGGGACAGATCTGAGGGTCTCTGGCAAGAGGAGGGTCTCTGGGCCAGGGCCAAGGCAGTGGGGGCCGTTCCCTCACTGTTTCCAGGATGGCTTTGTGGGCCGCATGAAACCACTTGGCGGGCCGGATCTGGCCCCTGGGCCTTGTGTTTGACATGTCTGTTATAGATTGTTTGATTTGCACTAGACACATTGAACTAGGTCCTGTAAGCATCTAGCGAACCGTAGTCAGAGTGCACAAAAGGACAAGGATTGGAGGATTAAGCATTTTCTCTGTAACTCATGGTAAGAAATATGGTTCCAGTAGACTTACTCCTTTATATTTTCTTTCTTTCTTTCTTTCTTTCTTTCTTTCTTTCTTTCTTTCTTTCTTTCTTTCTTTCTTTCTTTCTTTCTTTCTTTCTTTCTTTCTTTCTTTCTTTCTTTCTTCCTTCCCTCCCTCCCTCCCTCCCTCCCTCCCTCCCTCTCTTATGGTCATATGATGAGAACTCTCCACCAACCATATGTTGTTGTTGTTAGTTGTGAAGTTGTGTCCGACCCATCGCGACCCCATGGACAACCAACCATATAATGAAGTAGAAATATCTAAGGATGTACAGATGACTTTTAAGAACAACAAAAGTATCAAGTATAAGACCAATTTATGCTAGAAAGAAGATTTTTTTTTATAGAATTCATTTTCAATTAGGTTCTGCTATTGCTGTTGCTGTACAACAGTAAAATAAGATTAGGACTAAATAAACTAATTATGATGTCAACAGTCTATCCATCAGTGATTTCTACCACAATTCCATTTCCAAAAGTGTTCCAAAAAATAATAATAATAATAAAAAAAATCACAAATTTTTACAAGTCTTCAGAAGAACCTGAATGTTGGAGCCCTTCTACTTTAAACTGCAAGCTCTTCAGAGGAGGAAGGTCTTTCAGGGAGCAGATATTCTGTCTTCATTCTGACTGAGCAGGCAGATGGCCTCACAGGTATTGAAACCCCAAACCACGCATGGCTTTGTAGGTGAAATCTAACCACCTACATGAGTTAAGGTTAAAGGTAAAAATTTCCCCTCTCCAGTTGTGCCTGACTCAACGGGGAGGTGCTCATCATTCTTATCCGAGGGAGCCAGGGTTGTCCAAAGACACTTTTGTGGTCATATGGCCAGCATGACTGTATGCCAGGCCCATAGAAACACCATGAATTATGGCAGACAAAACTAAGAAACTCACAGGGATATTCCTGTAAAAGAACACCTTCTTCTTGGAGCAAGCTTCTTCACAACTAGTTCAGTATAATGACAATCAACTTCAGCGGTGATCCTGAATTACTAACAATTAGCTAACAACTGGAATCCTAGGTAAGCCATGTAACTAATACCCACAAATAACATTTGTTTTTTTCAATTTTGATTATTTCCCTCAAAGTTTGATAGCTTAGGTGACCAGTGAGTTTATTTCTATGGAGAGACTATCATGGAACATGGTGAAATGATATCAAAGAATAGAATGGTTTTTTCCCCCTTTTTTAAAAAAAGCATTCTTTAGAAGGAACTGTTTTAACTCTCTGTGTATATCTTAAGCTGGGTGGTAGCCATATCAAACTGGAGTGGTAGCCATATCAAACTGAAATAAGTGAAGAATAGGAAAGAGAAGAGAAGAGAAGAGAAGAGGATATTAAGTTGGTAAGAAGGGACAGCATTTTAATAGTTCCCTTTTGCACAGCTCTGAGTCAAAGAAATGGCAAAGTTAAGAATTATTAACTAAGTTCTACCCACCCCAACATTATCCCAACCCATCTCAAAGAGCATCCCTTAAAGTGATACAACCCCCCCCCTTAAGTAAAGGTAAAGTTTCCCCCGCACATGTGTGCTAGTTGTTTCCGACTCTAGGGGCCGGTGCTCATCTCCATTTCAAAGCCGAAGAGCCAGCACTTGTCTGTGGTCATGTGGCCGGCATGACTAGATGCCAAAGGCGCATGGAACACTGTTACTGTCCCACTGTAGTGGTCCCTATTTTTCTACTTGCATTTTTTATGTGCTTTCAAACTGCTAGGTTGGCAGAAGCTAGGACAAGTAACAGGCGCTCACTCTGTTACACGGCACTCGGGATTCGACCCGCCAAACTGCCGACCTTCTGATCGACAGGCTCAGCGTCCTAACCCACTGAGCATCCTAACCCACTGAGCCACCGCGTAACCCCCCCATAGTAAAAGGTAAAGGTTCCCCCGCACATGTGTGCTAGTCGTTTCCGACTCTAGGGGCCGGTGCTCATCTCCGTTTCAAAGCCGAAGAGCCAGCGCTTATCCGAGGACGTCTCCGTGGTCATGTGGCCGGCATGACTAGATGCCAAAGGCGCACAGAACGCTGTTACCTTCCCACCGGGGTGGTCCCTATTTTTCTACTTGCATTTTTACGTGCTTTCGAACTGCTAGGTTGGCAGAAGCTGGGACGAGTAACAGGCGCTCATTCTGTTATGCGGCACTCGGGATTCAACCCGCCAAACTGCCGACCTTCCGATCAACAAGCTCAGCGTCCTAACCCACTGAGCCACCGCGTCCCCCCATAAAACCCCATAAATTGAAATGATGGCAACTGGAGTTGACAAATAGATCTCCTATTTCATCTTTTGCTAGGGGCAGACTGCTGCATAGAGCAAAACTAGCCAGCTCACAAGCATTGAAAGATATGTAACAATGGAAGAACTGGAGGAAAAAATAATAGAAAAGCTTTCCCTTTTTGCAGCAATACATTTCAACAATAGGAAAAAAGGAAGACCTACCTATCTCATATGTCACTTCCAAACTTAGGGAGGGAACCTTTTGCTCTGCTTTGAGAATGTTAATGCAAACAATTCAGCAAGCTGTAGGAAAAAGCCCATTCATGAAGGATTATCTCACAATGACTGTAACATCTAATGTTTGCTTTCATGCATGAATTGTAAATAGACATTTCCAGTGGCCTCTCATATTCTCAAATATCTTATTTTTTGGTTATTTCATATGATCAGCAATCAATTTTCAGCTGTGAACAAAAGTTTGACATGAATATTTTGTGGTAAATCTAATTGTAAAAGATTTATATTTGACTTAATTAGATCTGCAGAGAAGCTTATATTGAAATTCAAAGTCATTATAGTAATCAAAGAAGAAAATAATTATGAGGCTTAAAATTACACCAGACTTTTCTAAATCCAATATGCAGCATGCATGCCAAATCAAAATCAAATTGATTTAGGGCAATAGAAAAGGCTCTCAGATAACCAATCTACCTAAATCTTGAAAATGGAGATGCCTAGAGCAGAACCATTATGAATGATTTCAGTGAAGTTCTCAAGGTACAAATTCTTCTCTATCACCTATTCTTGGATGTTTGAAAAAAAAAGAAAGAAATGCCAAAATTAAATCTAGGATCTGCTGTTTGCAATATCTAATACTGAACTATGATGCCCTTCTTATCACAGTATTATTAATATGTAATAAGCCAATGCAGAATGGTCTTCTTAGAGAACCATCTCTAATTCCATTTTCATTTTTAGAAATTATGTCTGTCTTGTAAAATTGGCATCTTATAATTTCTCAACAACTATTGAATTTTCTCCCAGTCTCAGGACAACGTATTCAGGCTTGACAATTATGTTGATTTTTTTTTTTTTGGCAGATGATACACAGGTTGAGTGAGCTCTGTAGAAAAAGATGGGTCGCTCTACAGAGAGTAACAATAGCATAGATAAAGTGCTTATAGAAAATAGTTAATATAGAAAATTGTTTTATTTCAGATTCATTCCTACAATATTTGCAGGTATTTATAATTTACAACTTCCCTTTTCTTTTATTTGTAAGCATTCCTTTTTTAAAAAATGAAACTCTTGCTCCCCTTCCTCGCCACCTAGGGGAGATACAAAAACCAATCAATTCTCTAAATTTTCAGCTTTTTTTGTGTCTATTGAATCTGGGTTATTGGTGGTCCAAAAAATAATAATTCTTTTTTTTAACAAGCTTTTTCAAAGCAGAAAAGAAAGTTACCAAACTGAACATCTTAAGAATAAAGAATAAAGAAAACTAGGTGGGCTGGAAGAGGGTCATTCTAAATTTATTTTATTTATTTATTCAAATTTGTTATAGCCACCCAACTTCAATGGACTTTGAACATTGTACAAAATCACCCTAACCCTAAAAACATACAACATAAAAGCACAGAGACATCTCAGATGAAAATGATACTAAAAGCAACACAAATCAAATAAAATAAGAGCCCCAAAATATAATACAATATCCCTGGGCCAGATTATTACATAATATACAATCAGGATATGTGTCCATATGAAGGACTGGAATGGCAACGATACGCAAAAAGTACATTTCCCAGGGGGAGGGCCTTCTCTGTGGGAGCGCCAGCCCTATGGAACCGACTCCCTCTTGAGCTTCAGATGGCCCCGGATCTCCGGTCCTTTAGCCGCGGCCTCAAAACACTCCTTTTCCATCAGGCTGGCCTGGACTGACAGGGATTTTAATTATGTTTTTTAATTTTTAACTTAATTTTAATTTTAATTTATTCTACTGGGGCTATTAATTTAATTTCTTTTTAACTTTTGTATTATTGTATTTTATTGTTGTTAGCTGCCCTGAGTCCTTCGGGAGATAGGGCGGCATATAAGTCCCAATAATAAATAAATAAATTTCTAAGTACGAATGCAGCTATAACTCAATAAAACATAGCACGGAAGAGGAATTCTTGGAAATTCTTGAAGAATTCTATGATGAATTGCAAGATTTGCCAGGTGCAAACTTATAAAAGGATGCACTGCCTTTAATGGCAAAAGTTGGACAAATATTTAAACTGGCTAAATACAATAGGAGGCAGGCTAATAGAGTTTTAGAAAAATAGTGCTTTGCTTATTGTTAATATCTCCAATGTCAGGCATAAGAAACCGGAAACAACTCAAGGAGGTGATCAGAGTGTTATGTTTATTGCTACTTGTCTACTGACAAGAATTCCGCCAGACTAATGCACTCACTACATAATTACTAGGTAAACACTGTGAAGCTTTAGGGTGGATCATCTTTCAGCCACTTCCTCCGCATCAGTGACTCAAGGCTAGCCAACCTTTTTACTCCTTGCGCCAACTCAGCTCCAGATTCCAACCAGATCTAAGCAATTTAGATGGACAACTTATACATGGATACTAGTGACAGGAACCAAACAGACTATATAATAAGAGATTGAAGATTAAGAAATACAAACTAGTCAATCACTTTCATAGGCTACATGGGTTAGTTTTAAGAGAATGTGTACCAAAATACACGATCCCAAAAACATACAGCATATATTCAGTGTAAAGAATTTATTCAAGCTACTTAATGTATTTGAAATGGAATCTGCAGACCTTTTGAAAACCAAAGACACACACGCACCCAGACATACACACACATGCATTCTAGGGTGTCTGTTCTAAATGTTTCAGAGGAAAATATCCAAATATCTTTCATATTAGCTTTCATGATAGCTAGGAAAAGTTACATGACAAAAATAAAATGACTTGAATTTCAGCATCAAAAAAGAGAGGACAGGGATAGGTATCTCAGTCAAGAATATCTTCAAGCAGAAGATTTTTTTTTAAAGTTAAAGTTTAGAATTAAAGACTTTCAAAGAAGATCAGAAGATCAGAACTCTCTGATAAATTGAAAGATAAAGAAAGTGGAAAGAGGGGCACATAACTAAGTCAGAATATCAGCAAATAGCCCATGCCTGCAAAGACGAAGTGAGGAAAGCTAAGACTCACAATAAACTAAGGCTTGCAACCAAAGTCTAAAATAACAAAAAAAAAGCTTCTTTCAACATGTAAAAAACAAAAAAAGTAAAGGAAATGATTGGTCCATTAGTGGGTGAAAGTGGCAAGAAGGTGTCAAGCAACAGGGAGAAAGCTGAATTATTTAACTCGTTTTTTGTATCTGTCTTTAGACAAAGGGAAAAAACAGACCAACCTATCAAAAATAGTGCCATAAAAAACAGAATAGAAACACAAGAAGATAGGCAACAAAATGGTAAGTGAGCACCTGTCCAGCATAGATGAGTTCAAATTACCAGAACCAGATGGATTACACCCCAAGGTTCTCAAGGAACTGGCAGATGTGATCTCAGAATCACTGAACTATATTTTTCAAAGATCCTGGAGCAAGAAAAACCAAATGTACAGGTATAGTATAGGGGTACCTTGCTCAATAGTAGTAACTGTGAGAGGGATCTCAGAGTCCTAGTGGACAATCACTTAAATATGAGCCAGCAGAGTGCTGCAGCTGCCAAAGAAACTAACACAGTGCTAGGCTGCATTAATAGAGGGACAGAATCAAGATCACATGAAATATGAATAGCACTTTACAATGCCTTGGTAAGGCCACACTTGGAATACTGCATCCAGTTTTGGTCACCACGATGTAAAAAAGATGTTGAGACTCTAGAACAGGGGTGTCAAACTCAATTTCACTGAGGGCCGCATCAGCATTGCGGTTGCCCTCAGGGGGCCGGGTGGGTATGGCCTGGGTGGGCGTGGCCTACTGGGTGGGTGTGGCTAGAGTGCGTATGACCTACTGGGTGGGCGTGGCCAGCTCTACATGGTTCGCATCAAGGGTGCCTATGGGGGCCTGGGCAGGAGTGGGACAGATCTGGGGGTCTGTGGCAGGAGGAGGGTCTCTGGGCCAGGGCCAAGGCAGTGGGGGCCGTTCCCTCACTCTTTCCAGGATGGCTTCGCGGGCCGCATGAAACCATTTCGCGGGCCGGATCCGGCCCCCGGGCCTTGTGTTTGACACGTCTGCTCTAGAAAGAGTACAGAGAAGAGCAACAAAGATGATTGGGGGACTGGAGGCTAAAACATATAGGGAACGGCTGCTGGAATTGGATATGTTTAGTTTAATGAAGAGAAGGACTAGGGGTGACATGATAGCAGTGTTCCAATATCTCAGAGGCTGCCACAAAGAAGAGGGAGTCAAGCTATTCTCCAAAGTACCCAAAGGGAGGATGGAAACTAATCAAGGAGAGAAGCAACCTAGAACTAAGGAGAAACTTCATGACAGAACAATTAACCAATGGAACAACCTGCCTCCAGAAGCGATAAATGCTCCAACACTGGAAGTTTTAAGAAGAGACTGGACAGCCATTTGTCTGAAATGGTATAGGGTTTCCTGCCTGAACAGGGGGTTGGACTAGATGGCCTCCAAGGTCCCTTCCAACTTTATTATTATGATTATGATTAATAGGTCAAAGATAGATAGTTTAGGTAAGCATAGGTACCAGAGAACAATTTTGATAGTGGTTAAGAGAAGTTGAAAAGATTATACTGAGACATTTGACAAACAGAGTTGTAGAAGAAAGTGTTCACTGAAGTGTTGCACAAATTCCTCCCACAATGTTTTATATATGATCCTAAATAAAATGGGTAAATTTTAGAAAAGATAGAGGGACATGAACTCCAGGGTGTCCATAAGGGCAGCAGTGCGGGTAAATGACAAAGTTTATGATAACATCATCATGCAAATAGCACAACTTGTACTAGTGTCAGACATCAAGAGACAAATACACAGTGGCAGCATTTGTACGATGATTCATTGTGAAAGTGTTGTCATTTTGGCTTCATTGTGGCTTTTTTTTTTTTGAGAAGACTGCTGATACAATCAGATAGTTAATATTAAAATGGATAATGGAGGAAACAAAAAACTAGAAAAAATGTGTTTGTTTCATTGACCTCAGCAAGGCCTTTGTCTGTGTGGATTATGTGAGTATATAGAATATATTAAAGCTAATGAGTTTGCTGGAACATCTGATCATTCTTTTTTTTTGGAATCTTTACAAAGAACAAGATACCTTTATAAGAAATTCTTATTCTTCTTTATAAGAAATTCTAAAAAACAGAGTGATCTGTTACAGGAAAATGAGTGAGACAAGGATGCATACAATCCTTATAGATAGTCCTTGACTTATGACTGGTTGCTTAGCAACCGTTCAAAATTATGACAGAGTCCCCCAAAGTACTTACAGGCTAGATTTGAAGTTCTGATAGCTGCCCCTCCCCCTGTGGTCACAAGACCATATTTTGGGCCTTGGCAATTGGCCTCCATGTAAGGACCTGCTCCAGCTGGTCCCTCGGAAAGTAAGACTCTTGAATCCATATGGTTGAATCAAAAGAACTTTTACTGAGGCAAAATGGTTGCAGGAAAGTCAGGCAGACTCTGAAAATCCAGCGCAAAGCACAAAACTATTTAAGGCCATTGTCCCATGGTCCCATGGTCATGTGAACCACAATGTACATTTTTGCTGGAAACCAGAGTTTACTTCTGGTTATTAGCAAAAAATACTCACAGGGAACAATGGGTTCACTTAAGGACTGCCACATTCACTTTATGGCTGCTGCATTTGCTTAAAGGCTGCTGCAAAATAGGCAGTAAAATCAGGCACAATCACATGAAGACCTGCTTAACAACTGTCATAACCTAATGATTGTAATTGTGGGCTCAGTTATGGTCATACATTGAGGACTACCTGTATATCATTTCAATCCATAAGAAGGGTAAACATGGAAGAGATAAACCTGGAATCAAAACATTATGCAGTTGAACCATGCAGAAGCATCATATTGGTTGAAAGTAATAAAAACTAAGAACTGCTTAAAAAGAGAACTACCTGGATTAATGTTAAATATTAAGAAAATAAAAGCAATGCTAATTAATATATTTAGTGAAACCCATACTGACGATGAAGCCTTGAAGCTGGTAGACAGTTCCGCTTTCTGGGGACTCAGAAACATATAAATATGGATAATACACTGGAGAAATAAAAAGATCCTAGCAAGAAAAGCAATAGCAAAATTTGAGGAGATCATTCAGAAAAAGGGCCTTTCAATTAGAACTAAGTTCAGAGCAGTTGAAATAATGCTGCTCCAGCATTAAGAAATAGCTAGGATATTAGATGCTGAGAAGAAGAAAGAAAAAAAATATCCCTTTGGATTATAGATTTGAATATTGTAAATGTAAGAACAACCAGTCACTCAGTCCTGATCTAATCCAAAAGCTGACTTTGGCATATTTTATACTAAGAGAGGCAAGTAGAAACTTATTTATTTTGGATATGTAATGCAAGCAAATGTTGGACCAGACACATGATAAAACTTGGCAAGGTTGATATAACTAGAATAGAAAGATGGCTAGGTGGGATTAAAGAGATTACAGGCAGCACTTAACTAACAAATAATCAGTGACCATAATGTTTTGTTTACCCAAGTACATTCTTCTGAAAAACTAAAACCTGCCTAATAGAGATAAATATCTAGTAGAAGTATCTACAGCAAGCCAAGATTTTGTCAAAATGATGAAGTGTGCATTGTGACCTCAGAATACAAATTCTGCCCTTTTTCATATTTGTGCATAATATCTTGATGCAAAATACAAGAAAGGCAGAGCTCCCACTGTGATATCCCAATGTGCATACCAAAATTTAATAATAATAATAATAATAATAATAATAATAATAATAATAATAATA
>JAKJMR010001018.1:447933-475882 GCA_024449315.1 Daboia siamensis
AATAATAATAATAATAATAATAATAATAATAATAATAATAATAATAAAGTTGGAAGGGACCTTGGAGGTCATCTAGTAAAACTCCCTGCTCAGGCAGGAAACCCTATACCATTTCGGACAAATGGCTGTCCAGTGTCTTCTTAAAAACTTCCAGTATTGGAGCATTCACCACTTCTGGAGGCAGGTTGTTCCACTAGTTAATTGTTCTAACTATCAGGAAGTTTCTCCTTAGTTCTAGGTTGCTTCTCTCCTTGACTAGTTTCCCTCCGTTGCTTCTTGTCCTGCCTTAAGGTGCTTTGGAGAATAGCTTGACTCCCTCTTCTTTGTGGTAGCCCCTGAGATATTGGAACACTGCTATCATGTCACCCCTAGTCCTTCTCTTTGTTAAACTAGACATACTCAATTCCAGCAACTATTCCTTATATGTTTTAGCCTCCAGTCCCCTAATCATCTTTGTTGCTCTTCTCTGTACTCTTTCTAGAGTCTCAATATCTTTTTTACATCATGGTGACCAAAACTGGATGCAGTATTCCAAGTGTGGCTTTACCAAGGCATTGTAAAGTGGTATTCATACTTCACATGATGTTGATTCTATCCCTCTGTTAATGCAACATAGGACTGTGTTGGCTTTTTTGGCAGCTGCAACACACTATTGTCTCATATTTAAGTGATTGTCCACTAGGACTCCAAGATCCCTCTCCAAGATCCTTCTCACAGCTACTATTGAGCAAGGTACCACCTATACTATACCTGTACATTTGGTTTTTCTTGCCTAAATGTAGAATCTTACTTTTTTCACCATTGAATTTCATTTGGTTAGATAGCACCCAGTGTTCAAGTCTGTCCAGATCCTCCTGTATTTTAAGCCTGTCTTCTGGAGTGTTGGCTATTCCTGCCAGCTTGGTGTCGTCTGCAAATTTGACGAGTTCCCCATCTATCCCCTCATCCAAATTGTTGATGAAGATGTTGAAGACCCCAGAACAGAGCCCTGGGGCACCTCACTACACACTTTCCTCCATGTAGATGCGGTTGCATTGAGGACCACCTGCTGAGTATGGCCGGTCAGCCAGCTACAAATCCATCTGATGGTGTTACTGTCTAACCCACATTTTTCTATCTTATCGAGTAGTAGGTTGTGATCTACTTCATCAAATGCCTTACTCAGTAAATTAAGTAAGTAAAGTAAGTCCAAGTAAATTATATCCACAGCACAGCATTCCATTAATTTTGTCACTTGGTCAAAGAATGCAGTAAGATTTGTCTGGCATGATCTGTTTTTGACAAACCCATGTTGGCTTTTAGTAATGACTTTGTTTGCCTCTAGGTGTTCACTGATTTATTGTTTGATTATCTTTTCCAGAATCTTCCTAGGTATTGAGGTCAGGCTGATAGGTCTGTAATTTCCTGGATCCATTTTTTCCCCTTTTTTGAAGATGGGAACTACATGTTTTTTTCCAGTCCTCTGGTAGTTCCCCAGTGCTCCAGGATCTTTGAAAAATATAGTTCAGTGGTTCTGAGATCACATCTGCCAGTTCCTTGAGAACCTTGGGGTGTAATCCATCTGGTCCTGGTAATTTGAACTCATCTATGCTGGACATCTATGCTCACTTACCATTTTGTTGCCTATCTTCTTGTGTTTCTATTCTGTTTTTTATGGCACTATTTTTGATAGGTTGGTCTGTTTTTTCCCTTTGTGTAAAGACAGATGCAAAAAATGAGTTAAATAGTTCTGCGTTCTCCCTATTGCTTGTCACCTTCTTGCAACTTTCACCCACTAATGGACCAATCATTTCCTTCACTTTTTTCTTGTTTTTTACATGTTGAAAGAAGCTTTTTTTTGTTATTTTTGATTTGGTCGCAAGCCTTAGTTCATTATGAGCCTTAGCTTTCTTTACTTCATCTTTGCAGGCTCGGGCTATTTGCTGATATTCTGATTTAGTTATGTGCCCCTCTTTCCAGTTTCTATACTTGTCCTTTTTATCTTTCAATTTATCAGAGAATTCTTTATGCAACCATGCTGGTTTCTTTTGAGAGCTGTTATTTTTCCTCTTTGTTGGTATTGTGCTACACTGGGCTTTTATTATCTCACTTTTCAAAATTTCCCAAGCTTCTTGAGTTGTTTTCCCATTGAGGATTCTCATCCATGGAATCCTTCCCAAGCCTTCTCTAAGTTTATTGAAATTAGCTCTCTTGAAGTCCAAGACTCTAGTTTGAATGTGTTCTATTGCTAGTACTTCCATAATGTTGAATTCCAATATTGCACAATCACTTTCTCCCAAGGTTCCTGTGGCTTCAACACCTTCTATCATTTCATCTCTGTTAGTGTGAATTAGATCCAAAATGGCTAATCCCCTAGTTCCCTTCTCTACTTTTTGGGAGACAAAGTTGTCTGCTAGATTTGTCAGGAATCTGTTTGATCTTCCACTTGGTGCAGAGTTTGTCTCCCAGTTGATGTCAGGGTAGTTAAAGTCCCCCATTACTATTGTGATGTGCATCCTACATACCTTAGTTAACTGACTAGCAAAAAGTTCACCTATTTCCTCTGTTTGGTTGGGTGACTTATAGTATACATCTATGGCAATGTCATTTTTTCTCCCTTTTATATTGACCCAAATGCATTCAAGTTTACAGTTTTCATCATTGTTGTGCTCTATTTGCCTCCCTCTCTCTCTTAATGTTTCTGTAACCTATTTTCTGTCTATTCACCATTGTTTAAATTACTTATAACAGTTCTTAGGTGCTAATTAATTATTCTGAGATGTCTAATTATCAGGAACACTAGATTACAAATATTCTCAATATTAAAATAATAATATAATGTGGGTAAGGATGCTTTAGACTAATAGAAAAAAACCAGGTGTTACTGGTAAGAAACTGATAAGAATAAAGGGCAAATTCAAGAATTCATTTTAATTTAAGAGTATTCTATGTGAGTCCCATTGATATTAATGAGAGGACATTATCATGCCTAAATTTGATTGATTCTGTTCATCAATTCTCCTTAGAAGATCAGTGATGGTCTTCCTTCAATGTAAGTACATCTTCTAGTTATGTTGTTGTTATTTAGGTTTAATAAACAATAGGTTCTGGGCAGTGGTGGGATTCAGCCGGTTCGCACCACTTTAGCAAAACCAGTAGCTAATTTTTTGTTGCCCAGCCCAGAATGGACTTCCAGAAGTGGCATCCACACAGAGAACCAGTTGTTCACATATTTGAATCCCACAACTGGTTCTAGATGATTATAAAATATAATATTAAATAAAAACAATTTCAAAAAATGAAGTAAGATAGCCCAGATTAAACAACCATTAACACAAAGCATAACCTTCTTTCTCAAATATATGCCATTCTTCTTATATTTCAATTTATTATGACAATTTGCTGTGTTTAAGACTGTCATGCAGAAATAGATCAGAAAGCGCTAATATTATTGTTTTTAATTATGGTTAATTTACTCATCACCAAATAAATATAAAATTAAGCAGCATTTGCTGCCATTCAGTTCTCTAGTTTAATATTTTTGTCCCTAGGACAGGGGTGTCAAACTCACAATGTCATGTGACGTGTCACAACGTATTGCGACTTTTTTTCCCCATTGCCGGCAATGGGGTGGGCATGGTTTTGCCATGACGCATTTGGCCTGTGGGCCAGCAGTTTGACACCCCTGCCCTAGGATGTTTTAGAAAGCAAAATTGCAGGTGGGTGAACTTCAGATGCAGATTAAAGCAATGAACAGAATAACAGAAACACAAATAACTGCATTGTGATATGTGTCCTCAGATAACTGCAAATTTTGTTTTTACTGATAGATTTTGTCTAATGAATAAAAGCTCAACCAAGCTGATTAAGCAAATAAAACCTAGCTTTAGAAAACTCTAAACTGCATGCATTCACATCAACCAATTACCAAATTATAAAAGTTCAAAATTATGTCAATGTTTTTTAAATTAGAAATAATAGCATTCAAAGCCATCCAAATGAGAAAACCAGATGTAACTTTCTCCGCCAGATGGGGCTGTTGCCCACATCAAATAGACAAGATTTTTTTTCAGCTGGTTGCAGTTGCAAATAGCCTAATGCTAACAAGCTGAGCAGTTGCTTAAAGGAAGGAGGAAACTCAGCTGGGCAAATGTTGATTTACAAATGCTCACAATTTTGCTATCTACTATAGATTCCCCACGATTCCATAGTATAATGGCACTGCAAACTTTTCTTGAATCTGAATGACATATAAAAAGGTAAAGGTTCCCCTGCACATGCATGCTAGTTGTTTCCGACTCTAGGGGCTGGTGCTCATCTCCGTTTCAAAGCCGAAGAGCCAGCGCTTGTCCGAGGATGTCTCCGTGGTCATGTGGCCGGCATGACTAGATGCCAAGGGTGCACGGAACGCTGTTACCTTCCCACCGTAGTGGTCCCTATTTTTCTGCTTGCATTTTTATGTGCTTTCGAACTGCTAGGTTGGCAGAAGCTGGGACGAGTAACAGGCACTCATTCTGTTACGCGGCACTTGGGATTTGACCTGCCAAATTGCCGACCTTCTGATCGACAAGCTCCACAACTTCATACTACAACTGAAAGGTTTACAGATCACACTGTTGGATAAGTCCTTGTATTTGCATTCTTCACTGCATTCATCCCTGAAAATGCACATGGTCTTTTTTATGTTCCGAAGTAATATATATTTGGCACTGAGGATGTGGCAGCAATTCAACAAATTGATAAAGAAGATAGACACATGCTGCCAGAATCTCTTGTGGAGATGGGCAGCTATAGAAATTACATAAATGGAATAAAAAAGTGAAACAGGTCTGGTTATATAGAAGGTCTGGTTATTGTACATGAGAACAACTGTAGCAATATCTGTTATCTGAAGGATTCTGTTGTTTACATCTGTACCATAACAGATGTTACCGCAAGCAATTATGTAAGATCTAGAATGAAAATAGTATCAGAACAACAGATGTCCCATCAGTTGAAGAAAATATGCAAAACAACGGATGCAATGGAACCACTGATGTTATTGTGCAGGTTGGATGTCACCTTGTGCCACAGGAATAAAGCTGGTGATTTGACTCACCATCCTATGTTATTCCTGTTGCTTTTATCCAGATACGATTGGGAGGGAGGGAGGGGAGAAGGGAGAGAAATTGACTTTATAGTAGTTATACTAGTGATGAAGTAGCATTTCTTTTTTATTAGACATCATCCAAAGTAGCTTTGTTTTAAAAAAACACCACAAATTAGGCTTTTTTTAAAAAAATCCCATTTATATCCTGCCCTTCTCCGAAGACTCAGGGCGGCTTACAATTTTAAGCACAAACCAATGTGCTTAGCAATAGCCTTCATTCTATGTATATGCCTACTTATTAGGGCTTCCCCCGCCCCCAGTGGCATTATTACAAAGTCAGCTTAATTGCCCCCAACAATCTGAGTCCTCATTTTACCTACCTGGGAAGGATGGAAGGCTGAGTCAACCTTGAGCCTAGTGGGATGCGAACCTGCATTAATTGTAGGCAGCTGGTGTTACTTAAGGAGGCATTAGCCTACTGCTCCACCAAGGCTTTGTTATCCCTCACATGGAAGGAAAGCCAGGTGAGTGAGTACGTTTGTATGTACACTTCCTTATGCGTCAACAATATGTGCACCTTATGCATATATGTATAATTCCAAACAGGTCACCACAAAATAGTGATTTGCTGAGGTCTGACCCTGGCATTGATCAAGACAAATGAACTTATCAGCTCATACATTTTCCAGCAAGTATTTGCCTCAATATCCTCCTATCATTGTTGAATTTTCAGAAGGTGAATTGATGTTTTCAGAAGGTGAATTGAGTGAAGGAAGCCGTGAATGGGATATATATTTTGCCCCAAAAGTATTATGAAAGGGAAATTGTTATGAATACTGTGGACTATTCCATTTAAAGTTAGTAAACTGGCAAGAGCCAGAGGGAATAGACAGAAAGGGAGGGAGAAAATGACAAACAGAGCATTATTTTTTTTTTAATTTTAATTCCATTTATATCCCGCCCTTCTCCGAAGACTCAGGGCGGCTTACAAGCTTAGCAGTAAAGCAAACAAAGAATGAAGCAATCTACATCAGAAGCTGCCACTAAGTAAAAATGGCACATTAAGCAAAACTTAATTCAGCAATCACAACAACAACCAGTGACATAGCTGAGTCAGATAGAAGGAGTGCTATAAATAAGAGGATTGGACAAGAAAATGATTGGAGAAAACAATATAGGTACTGTACATACAACATCTGAACCTGCAGCTCATTCCCTCTTCAATTTGACCAATTGCTTGATAAGAATTTGGTGACAATATGAACGTAAAGAAGTATGTATATGAAAGTGCTTTAGCAAAGCTTATAGGTAGTCCTTGTTTACTGACTACCTCATTCAGCAATCCTTTGAGGTTATGATAGTACCGCCCCTCAGTCATGTGATGGTCACTCAGTCGGTACGCATTGTTCAGTGCATGATCTCCTATTTTTCTTCTCTCCTTGAAGAGGAGAGAGATTGGAGAGGAAGGGATTACAACAGAGTAAGCAGGAACACAATGGGAATGTACACCAAAAGCAATGTGTTTGTGTCAGCAGCTGTGAGAGTGTTATGCAAACAGCCGGGTATATTCCCCAATATGTGCCTGCTAACTCTCTTGTAATCCTCTCTTGTAATTTCCAATGAATGTAAATACAAACATTAATTCCCTTCTTGTTAATTACACAGTGCTGGGATGAGCATTCCAAAAGACAGGAGAAGAAAGAAGAGGAAGCACAGTTGTGGTCATGTGATTTCTCACTTTGTAACTGCTTCATTTAATGACAGAGCTGCCAATCCCAATTGTGGTTGCTATATAAGGACTACCTATTTTTCTCTCTCTTTTTATGACCCTTTAATCCCTTTATTCAGAGTGGAGTCAGGGCAATGAGTGCAGTTGAGCATTTACTGGCCAGACGTCCTTACTGATACCTACATGGAGTTTGCAGCAGATATTTTCTCCTTGCATCCTGATAGAGAAACATCTACTGCTCCCTAGGATTGAACTCTCAACCTTCCAAGTGGAAGGCAAGCAATAGTAATAACACTTAGACTTATATACTGCTTCACAGTGCTTTACAGCCCTCTCTAAGCAGTTTATAGAGTCAGCATATTGCCCCTAACAATCTGGGTCTCATTTTACCGACCTCGGAAGGATGGAAGGCTGAGTCAACCTTGAGCCAGTGAGACTTGAACTGGCAGTCAGCAATCAGCAGAAGTAGCTGCAGTACTGCATTCTAACCACTGCGACACCTCAGCTCTTCACGTCTAGGCCTCCGTGCCATTCTAAACGATAACTACCTATATTACACTCAGTAAAGCTAAGGGTTAACAAACAAATCTTTGTCTGTTGTCTTGTCATTTTAGTATGGATCACCCATTCTTCTTCTATCCCTGAGAGGTTAAGACTTTGTGGAAAGAGTATCCTCTTCACATAATCTCCTGACCACTGACCAAGACTATGTCTCAAGATGCCAGCTGTTCACAAACCATGGAGCAAGTGAGGAGAGATGGTTACATGTGCCTCAGTGGATGGCAAAAGGAAAACTGAGAGATTATAGTGTTTCATAGTTATATTGGAAAGATAATAGAAGGGGCACATCTCAAAAATATATGTCCAAAAGACTCACTTGTTAGACAGTTTTTCAGTTCCTACATAAAGGGTATTCCTCAGGAGACCAGCTCGAGTTCCCATGAAGGCCATCTGCACACCATCTTCAGTTTCACTGTTACACAATAAAAATAAGAGTTGTATAAGCAAGTGAGAGCAGAAATCATTGAAAATCTGGCTGAACTTCCTTTGTGCTGTAGGATCTGAAGTTGTATTTTAGAGTAATCAACATGCTTTCTAGGCAAGATCACAAGTTCAGTTCTCAGCAATTCTGGATAAAGTCAGATCTGTACCCAAATGGCATTGGGATCCAGGACATGGGCCTTCAAAGAAATGAAGACTGTGGGAAGATCCCAATGGCCAAAGATGATAATTTGTACAATACAGGTAAAAACCAAGCTGCTGTTGATCATTGATTTTGTACCAAATGAACTTTTTGAACACTATTTCTGAACAGGTACAGATAGAGTGCATTGCAGCAGTCTAAAGGTGGATGGTTTCAAAACCTCTCTTAGCTCAAGAAGTGTGTATTTACTTGGACATGGTGAGGGCCAAAGTTGTCCAATAGGCTTCCATAGGTGCTGTAACTACGGCATCGAAGAGAACCTGTTGAACTAACTCTTCATCACCTATGTATGAGAAAGAATGGTAAGAAAAAAAGGCAATCACCACACAAACATTGGAGTTGAAATCCAAAGCCCATAAGGATGCGGACTTGATCTATGTGTTTAGCTGTACATTTAGAGCAGGAGTCTTCAAACTTGGCAACTTCAGGATTTGTGGACTTCAATTCCCAGAATTCCTCAGCCAGCCCTGACTGGCTGAGGAATTCTGGGAGTTGAAGTCCACAAGCCTTAAACTTGCCAAGTTTGAAGACCCCTGATTTAGAGTTTTGGGAAACAGGATCAATGACATTAAACTATAATCAGGTGGCAGAAGCCCTGCTTCATTTTACATGTGTGCTATGCATGCAACATGAATTAAAAAGAAGCGAGGCTTTCAATCACCCAGTTTCAGCTGCCATAGTGATGTTATTGTCACCCCAGCAATGGATGGTCTTATATGGAGGCCCTGAAAACTGAAACGCTTTGAACATCCCCATCTATCCAAAGTATATTCCTAAGATTTAAAGCTGAAGCCATCAGAAAGAATCTTGAATTGCAATAACAATAAATCTGTTCCTAGAATTTCAGTTTGGATCTCGTTTTAAATTCACCCATCCATTCCCCCCCCCTTTTCTCCATTTGCTCCATGGAATTAATCAGGAGCTGAACTTTCATACTGAAAAATGGATGAAGCCTTAAACAATGTATTAGTATAATTCTCCCTGAAATTTCATTCCAATAAATAACTTTGCTGGTTTGGGAATGACACATGATATACTTCTCTAGGTCAGAGACCAACTATGCTGACTGGAGCAAAGCATGAAAAAAATAGTTTTGTAGGCAAATTGAATCAAGGAGATTAAAGAAACAGTGACCATGGGAAATGTGAGTTTGGAAAGGGTTCCATTAATAATCAGATGGGAGATATACCACACCTGAAGTTTCTAGCTATTCAGCGATGATATTCAACAGCACAGTTTTAGTTACAGGGACAGACAATATGATCTGATGGACCAATTCATACAAGGAATTGCATGATGAAAGGTAAAGGTTGCCATCTGCCAAGTTTAACTTGAATTGAATTGAGTGGAAGTTGCTAATTCTCCTCCCCCCCCCCCGGTAAATATTTTATTAATTTCAAGTTTTACAATCATAAGTACTTAAGAAACAACTATGTGTCTGGGTTCCTTTATCATTCAGTGTTATATATTAACTTTCACTCAAAATCCAATACTACACCATCCAGTTTTTCCCTGATCCTTTCTTCTTCCAATAATAATCATTTCCCCCCACTATACAAGTATAATTATTACTGCTACTCATACCTATACAATTAAATATAAACATCTTCATCACATGTTTCTAATGTTATACATAACGTCAATAATATCAGTTTATAATATCTTGTCTAGCCAAAACATATCTCAGACGTATTTGCAGAGTTCCCTTATTCAATCCATATCCTGTTTTTTTCCTCTTTTTTCAATTTTAATTTCCCATCAATATACAAAATAACTTATCAATTATCATTTTTCTCATAATTAATTACATTTGGGTAACTAAAAGCTTCCCTTATACCAACTCTTAATATTTTCATATTTCCCATCTTATAGAAAATTATGTTATCCTAGTTACAAATCACATCCTTCTATTTTTACAATGGTCCTTTTATTTCTAACAATTGTCTATTCTTTTAATCATATTCAAACATCCATTAGACAGTATAATACTTCATCTAATTAGTCAGGATCTCTATTTTCTTCAGTCTTATTCTAGCTTGTAAAAACACTTAATCATTTATATTCGTTAAACAGCCTCCATTTCTCCTTTAGTTTCTCTTTTAGTTTCTTGTTCCCCAGTTTTCAGCATTTTTCCTGACAGCTCTGTCATCCATTCTATCAATTCTTCTTCCTTATCCTCAAATATGATCTAAAGTCTTGAAAAGTAAAATATCTTTTCCATTTCTGGTGTTATATCTGGGTCTTCCAAATTTTTATTTATCTGTGTCTGTCTGTTAGTTTCTTCTTTCAAATCCTCTATCTTTATGTCAGTTTCCTCTATTTTTTCTTCTGGTTTCTGAGTTGCAAATTCATTCTTTATGGTCATTTTCTGAACATTTTTTGCTTGGAAAGTTGCTCATTTATGTTATTTAAATTATTTTTAGTCTCCCCATAATTTAAAATAATTGTTTCTTGAATTAATTTCAACATGGAAAGAATTTCTTTCTGAAGTCCATTTACATTTTCGTGTTGATTATCCATGTTTCTTCCAAAAAGAAATAGAAGCAACTTTCCCACTGTTTCTTAATATTTCTTGATAATTATTGAAACTAAAAGTCAGTCAATATTTGTAATCCAGACTGGCCAATTTAGAATGGTTTATTGTCTCCTTCATACAGATAAAACAGCCCAAGGATTTTTTCCCTTTTCCCAGTTGCTGTCTGTAAAAATGAAAGTTTCCAGGAACAACAAAGAGCCTTATCTATAAACCAGGCTTTGTGCCAAATTTTCTTTAAGCATAATAAATTGTAATGTCAAGGTTCATCACTAGATGTCATTAACATCCATCTTCCAGCTTTTAAATCCAAACCTATTTCACCAACTTTCCAAATATCTTTTCGAATATAAAGTCTTAAAAATACTTTTAGTCCCCAAATTTGTCAAAGCTATGTCTCTGTATTAAATCCAAATTAATCTTGTAGTTTTCTCTAATTCCCCCCTCTTTTCCTGAGAGAACAGGATGGAAATTCCCCTTTTCTCTATCATCTGGAGGATTATTTGCTTTGGGAGTTCTTTTTTCCAGGAAAAGGTTTTTAAAGTTATAAAGAGAGCTTTGTTCTCACCCAGTTCCATCGTGTTGTTCAGAAGTTGCTAGTTAGTGCTTATCTTGGGTTGTTGGTGGCTTCTGGCTGGCCACATAAATGTATCCAGTCTTTCTTCTACTGGTTTGAAGAGCTTCAAACAGAAGGACTGCTGCCCCGAGGGTCTCCTTCTTCTTCGTTGCCTCTCCAGGTCGACTTTAGACCCTTTTTAGGGTCCCCAGCAGACCAAAATTGGATGTGGAAAACAGAGCCCCATTTTCCTGCACCTGTTATGCCACAACCTCTAACCCGGAAGTGTGAAGTTGCTAATTCTAATTTGCAAGTAATTTGAAAATCAAGAAAGAGCCATAATGAAAGATGATTAACCAACATGCTGATTATATACTGTACATGTTTACCCTGTACAAAAAAAATTAAAAAGGGATATGATCGCCACTACTATTTATTTGAAAAGATGTCACATAGTTGTTGGAACAATTTTAGTGTTTTGCTATCTTAGAGAATAGGAGACAATTCAGGAAACAGGATTTAGAAATTGTTAGTAATTTGGACTGTGAAACATTGGGACAAAGTGCCTCAAAAGATGGTGGAGGAGCTTATATCGACGCTTTTAAGCAAAAAAAATTCATTAAGCGCTACTGTAATATCCTGGAATATGGCCACTGTGTAATTATACTGGGATGAACCAATTTGGTGTCTTCACAAGACTGTTCCTAATAGTTTAGGCAAAGTGGTTCAGAAGAACACTGATTAATAGCTATATGTTTCCATACTCACATTCAAGGTCAGGTTCTTCTGCTGTAATAAAACGGATTACAGCCTCCAACTGACTTAGCTTCCTGTGAGCTGGATCAATATCTGTAACACAATAAATCCTGGGGGAAGGAGAAAGAAAGAATGAGAGAGTATTGGCACATATTCTCCTTTCGGGGTCTATCCTGACACACATAAAACTAAGCACAAAATATACCTTTTCACTATCACTATAGAGAGAAGTTAAACCAGTGAACAGGAAACAGCCTAGGGAAACTATAGTTAGCCCATTGATCGTCCTCCATCTTACCATATTCCAATATGGGAAATTGTTTGAATTACTCTGTCAGGACCCACCTCAATCCACATCTTAGGAAATAAAAACTCTTGGATGCCAGTTTAGTCCAAAAGGAAAATGTTTACTAGGATGGAATCAATTGTGGCAATACAAGACGGAATCTAACAAAGTTACATTTCAATCCTATATAAAGCATTCCCATTTCAGCCCCCTCTCCTCATCCATTTGGTCAGGGTCCCATCATTTACTTAGGTGTCAGGCTCTCCCCCTCCCTCCCCCAGATCAGACGTTTTCCCTGTTGTTTGAAGATCCCTTATTTCAATCTAAGTAACCTTCCTCTCCCCCCCACCTCGGAGAGATGGCAGAATCCCCAGAATAAGCACAATGTTCCAGCTATACATTTATGAAATGTGATATAAATGGATTCTGACATACTCTCTTATCCCAATAAGAATATAAGAAAACAGAATGCTCTAATCCAGAAGACTGTCACACAGGGCATCCAGGATCAAAACACATCCTTCATATGTGGTGCACATGTACAGTACACATGCAAAACACTGAGGATTCAGACTCATCTTGACTTCTTTTTTGATTCCCCACAGTCCTAACTTTAAAGGAAAAAAAAGGGTAATAAATTTATTTAGGCCCTAGGATTATCGGGTTCTGATATATAAATAATAATAAAAAATGGTAGAGTAACTTTTTACATCTGATTAATATTGCCCAGGGATGTGAACACTTGTGCTGGGTTTTGAATCTGAAAGGCAAATGATGCTTCAAAAGGCATAGAATCACTCATGTACAATAGCACCCATTGGTAACTCTTTAAATTAGTTGTGTCTATTCTAGGATTCCGTGACCACTCTTTGCAGCATAATCCAGAGAAAAGATATCTTTGCTTTAAGCAGTGGCAATAGGTGTAGCCACTTGCAGCCACTTGCATTTTGGTGCAGTTCAGAACAGAATCCAAAGGGTTACACAACCCAAATGAACAGACATGAAGATGTGAATCAGCCTTGCACCTAACTCAAGCACAGGTTTAAGGCAGCGTCAATTGTTCTGGGAGACAGTGTTTCGCCACATCCTTGGGCAAAATTCCTTTCTCTGGTGTATTTAATATCCTTTAATTGGTAAAGATTTAGCTCAGCTGTTTAGCTTCTATAGAAACATTTTCTCAAGGCCTCAATTACAAGGACCCAATGCAAAGTGTTCATCTTTCCCAGACATGCATGGTCAGAAAAAAACATCTTACCACTCGTTGGCTAAGGTCAAATCTGGCTGCAGAAGGTCATGCAAACCTGAAATGAAAAGGTTATAGTATTGTTATGATGGTGATTCCTTCTTTGTGACAAATATGCTTAACACTCAAAGTTTTCCACAAGAAATTTCCATTTGTACTGAATGAGAGTTCAGTCTCTGTAGGATAACAGAAATGAGGGTGACGGTTAAGACATTGTGTAATGGGAATATATACACCAAGAATTTAGTTTGGGTGGGGGAAGAGGAATTGCCTGATTCCAAAACTTATGTTGTACACACACACACACACACACACACACACACACACACACACACAGAGAGAGAGAGAGAGAGAGAGAGAGAGAGAGAAATACAATTTGCAGTTTTGATTTAGATGCAATAGATATGAGGATTCTCAAGTATCAAATTACAATGCTTAAATTATAATAGATGTTCATATAGTGGGAATGAAGTTCAGTAAAATAGGAAGAACTGCTCCATTACTTCAGTCTATTCGGAAACAGCAAAGGTTGCTTTGTTTTGACAGAAATATTATTCTATAATTAAGGCATCCTGTACTTTGCCTCATAGACAAAACCAATTTAAGTGGCAAATGAATCTGACTGTTTGATGCCACAGACCTTGGCACATCCATTTTGCAGAAATGGTTACTGACATTAGGACTGGATATGAAACACAACATTGAGAAAAGGGAACTGTAAAAACTTCATAAACACACAGTGGGAGCCTTTCCAAGAAATATTTGGGTTTCAGGGGTGATAAATTAGTATGTTGCCATATTTTCATATTTTCATTTTATTAGTACTTTTCTTCTCCCTCTTTAAATATGTAGGAAGCTGAGATCAGATTTTTAATAATCATTTCCTACTTATCAGGTTAGAAAATAAATACCTAAAGAGAGATGGAGAGGGTAGCCAAAGAAAAACACTATTAAAACCTAGATAGGGTACAAGAAAGTGTTCTCCAATATTTCTCATTCAAGACTTTTACAAAACTGTGCCATATAACCAACCTTCTTCCACTGAAGTGTCCCCAACCAGCGTGTATTCACCATATCCTCGGGACAGAACAATTCCCAAGCTGTGAGTTGGGGTGAGGGAGTGGGGGACAATAAGGAAATAAAACAGAATATTATGAAAGTCTATCTCAGCCTCCATTGGTGGGGCATTAAAAAGATAAAGGTTTCCCTGTCAGTCGTATTCAACTCTCGGGCACAGTGCTCGTCTCTGTTTCTTGGCTGAGGGAGCCAGTGTTGTATGAAGACAATTTCTGTGTTCATGTGACCAGCATGGCTCTATGGCAGGGGTAGGCAACCTTTTATGACTCGTGGACTTCAACTGGCTGGCTCAGGAATTCTGGGAATTGAAGCCCACGAGTCATAAAAGAGCCAAGGTTGCCTTTCCTTTCTCTATGCCAAAGGCTCATGGAATGCTGATAACTTCCTATCAAAGTGGCACCTATTTATTTACTCGCGTTTGCATGCTCTTGAACTGTTAGGTGGGCAGGAGCTGGGACAAGTAATGGGATCTCATTGCCCAGCTGATAAGTTCAGCATTTTTAACTGCTGAGTTATGGCGCCCTGTTAACCAGATGCATTAACACTGAAATCACAGAATTCCCAGCCAACTTACAATTTAAAACAGAAAAACAATAAAATGGAAAATTAGAGCATCTAAACAACATTAATCCTCATAACAAAATCCTAATAGGTCCCTATTTGAAGCAATGTGTTTTTTAAGATTTTTGGAATGACATTAGGGGAGTTGGACAAATTTTGGTGGGATTTATCATTCCAGAGAAAAGATGCTTCCTAGGTCCTGATAGTGGGCATTGTTTGACTGAAAGGAACTGAACTGTACGTATTTTGCCTGATCTTTTTAGATGGGCAGCAACCCTGGGTGATAGGTGGTCTTCCAAATAACCTGGCCTGTGAGATGAAGGGCTTTTTAAGTGATAACTAACACCTTGAACTGTACCCAGAATCCCATCATCCTTCCCTTTTTCCTCCACTATGAATTCTGAAAACTCAGAGATTCAGACTTTTAATTGGCAGGTATAACAACTGAGTTTTTTGGATCTTCAACATCTACAGCATCTTGAAATTGCCTTGATGAATTTGGTTCTATTCCTACAGGTATGAAAAATGGATTCACTAAGTGAGTGAACTGGGGGACTTAAACTGGGGGAGTTAATGCATCTTTTTCTCTACAGGATTTCCATAAAGAAACAGGGCCTCCAAAGGCTTTGTAGATTATTCCTTTTCAGAGCCATTCCTTTGGCTCCAAAAGTCAAATTCTCATTCTTTCTTCCTTTTTCTCTCTTAATTGTTGCTATTTTTCTTAAAAAAAAAAAAAGCCTACTGTATCCAGCCTAAAGCATCTGTTGTAACTGGATTACAAAAATAATGTAAAAAATATAACTGGACTACATTTTCCAGCCAACAGGATCTCTGGCCATGCCAGTTGGGAATTTTGGACCTTATAATCTCAAATTATTTTGATGGCATCAGGTTGATGAAGGTTGACCAACTGAATTGAACTGACTCTGTAGGATACTGGGTGGAATAAACTTTTTGTTACCTAAGGCCATTTGAATAGTAATGCAAAACATTTAATCTGATCTCCCTCTGCAGAGACTACTCACTCACCTAAATGGAGTGTGGCTAATATGAGTGAAGAAATAGTCATTAGTGAGGAACAGAATCCTTTTCTGAGAAAAGAAAAAAGAAAAAAAAAGTCAGGAATGCTAAACTGTAACTGCAGAGAAAACATACACCTTACACTCAGACATAAACACAGAGACACATACAGAGAGAGAATAATGCAACTAGAGAAGAAGCGTAGTTTGTCTTTCACATGTTTACTCGCTAAAAAGAGAGTCCTGCTCCTTCTTGTTACAAAGTTGGCATGTAAAAAGAAAGGCTTAATTTTGTTGTACATCAGGGGTCTTCAAACTTGGCCCTTTTATGACTTGTGGACTTCAACTCCCAGAATTCCTCAGCCAGCGTGGCTGGCTGAGGAATTCTGGGAGTTGAAGTCCACAAGTCATAAAAGGGCCAAGTTTGAAGACCCCTGTTGTACATCATCAAATGAGTGCTGAAACTAGGTCATTAAGACACACTCAGTTTGGTAGATCCAGTCCTAAATAAATGTGCAGAGGACTGCAGACTTTATCAATTAATTGGATGAATTTTAATTATATAATCCTGAGTAGACTGAAGAAGAAAAAAGTATGGTTAACTGGGTTTTAAGTGACACCTAAACTTACCAGAAGAGGCTGTAATGTTTTTTTTTAATGTTTTTTTTTAATGTTTTTTTAAAAAAACATTCTGTTGTTTGTGTGAGATGGCGAGGAAAATTTTTTGGGAGACGTTTGTACTAAGATAGTATCTGTTTTTATGAGGTCTTGTAGTATAATGAATACAGCAAACAAGCTGTACAATAAATTGACTTTATATTGTATTATTACTTAAGAGTCATGTCTTTTATAGCGAACATGAATAATACAACATCTCTTTAATTCTCTGTACATACTTTTTCATAATATATGTGAACTTATATGATAATACTAAGGGACACGGTGGCTCAGTGGGTTAGGATGCTGAGCTTGTTGATCAGAAGGTCGGCAGTTTGGCGGGTCGAATCCCGAGTGCCGCGTAGCAGAGTGAGCGCCTGTTACTCGTCCCAGCTTCTGCCAACCTAGCAGTTCGAAAGCACGTAAAAATGCAAGTAGAAAAATAGGGACCACTACGGTGGGAAGGTAACAGCGTTCCGTGCGCCTTTGGCGTCTAGTCATGCCGGCCACATGACCACGGGGACGTCCTCAGACAAACGCTGGCTCTTCGGCTTTGAAACGGAGATGAGCACCGACCCCTAGAGTTGGAAACGACTAGCACATATGTGCGGGGGAAACTTTACCTACCTAATAATCTGTATGTTTCATCAGCCTATCATCTGCAGAGATTGCTCATCATCTACATTAGGAGGGTATTGTCTGAAAGTCCACAATAATAACTTAATGTGGTATAAAATTGTTTATGGTCCTCAAAACATGAATGAACCTGACAATTTCTCCCAATGTTCCTATAAACAGTCCACTGGTAGAAATAGGTTGTTTCCAAGATCTCTGTGACATCAGGGCCAGATAAATTGCATCAAGACAGGAAGGCAACAAAATCACTATAGACTAGAGGTGTCAAACCCGCCATGTCACGTGATGTGTCATGACGTATCGTGACTTTTCCCCCTTTTCCAGCCATGGCTACTCCGGACCGACGTAACCAGACTAGGAGGCACATGGCTCTCGGGCCGGACTGGTGGTGGGGATGCGATGGGCACAGCATGGGGCAATGGGAGCTGTGGGTGTGTATGTGGGGGAGGGACTGCGCGGTACGGGTGTTGGGGACGGGGAGAGGACGGTCGGGGAGACGTGACGGGGGGTTACGCAGCTTGGGCCGGGAGTTACCTGGCAGACCCACCTGACACTTGCTGCTGCCGCGCGAGGAGTGGAGCCAGCGTGCAGGGAGGAGATGGGTGGGGTCTTTATTGGAATGTGGGCGGATACTGGTTTGTGTTGGTGGGGTGGGGCCGGGGTGTGTCCAGATGATAAAGGAGCGTTGGAGCAGGGTGATGCCAATGCTGACTTTATCCCGGTTTAGTCTTACTGCTTGGAAGAAGAATAAACAACGTCACTCGTACCTTGGATGTGTTTGTGGTTTGTCGTCAAGGATGGTTTGTGACAAGAAGCATGGATCATTTGACTTTCATCCTGAAATGAGGCAGTGCCAAGCCTTCTTTAGCTATTATGACCTAAACTCACCGTTCCTTTCAAAAAGACAAACCTCTCCTTTGGAGAAAAGGAAGCAGGAGAGAAGATTTGTTTGGAGGAAAGGCTGTTCCATAAAGGGAATGCTACAGCAGAGTAAGCGTATTGCCTGGAAACTAGCAAATGTAAATGCCTGGCTGATGGCATCTGTACCATGCCTTCTTTGCAAAATCTGATGGGGCAAGTTGATGAAAGATGGTCCCTCAAATACAGGTCGTCCTCGAGTTACAACAATTCATTTAGTGACCGTTCAAAGTTACAACACATTGAAAAAAAGTGTCTTATGACCATCTTTTACACTTATAACCGCTGCAGCATCCCCATGGTCACATGATCAAAACTTGGATGCTTGGCAACTGGTTGGTATTTATGATGTTTGCGATGTCCTTGGATCAGCTTTTGTGACTTTCTGACGAGCAAAGTCAATGGGGAAGCCAGATTCACTTTAACAACCATGTTCCTAGCTTAAGAAATGCAATGGTTCACTTGACAACTGTGGCAAGAAAAATCGTAAAATGGGGCAAAACTCATTTAACAAACATGTCACTTAGCAACATCAATTTTGGGCTCAATTGTGGTTGTAACTTGAAAACTATCTGTAGCCTGGTCCCATGCCATGAAGCGCTTTAAAGGATAAAACCAGCACATTGATCTGGTAGATTAGTCTTTCTTTGTAAGAAAATATAAGAGGTCATGAGGGGGTTGCCCTCTGCTATTAGCTACTCTGTCTCTGTCTCTAGGGCACAGGTGTCAAACTCACCACGTCATGTGTCGTGTTGTGACAAATCAAGACTTTTTTTGCATTGCCGGAGCTGGTGTGGGCGCAGCTTCCGCATGATGCAACCAGCCCATGGGCTGGCAGTTTGACACCCCTCCTCTAGGGTGAGTTTTTGTTCAGTTTGGGGGTGGGGGGTAGGAATGTGAAGGATGCCAACAAAATGGAGATGGGCTCTCCATTCTTCTTTTATCAACTAATATTCTAACATCTTTGCACAGCACACTGGCCATTTTGTGAATTCACACCCATGATACCAAAGGAATCTTGCTGAGTAGGATTAAGGTGTGGGAAATAATATGATCTTAGCACTGTTTCTTTGTATACCTTGATACATGACTTGATGAGCAATGCACTTCTTATCACAGAACCAGATGGAATTGGGGAAAAAAGAGACTGGCCACAGCCTTCAAGGCTGTTCTGCCCCTGCTTTAATGTCCTTGAAATATGTTACACAGATCAATGCTCAGCAGCTGGGCTACATGAAATGACAGATAGGCTTGAGATGGAAGTGTGACAGAGAAGGTGACAAGCAGTAGGATAACCATCTCAGTCCTTGTGGCTGCAGGCACGTGGGCTGCTTTTCTTTTCTCCTTCACCTAAATATCATCCTTCCCTTTTGCTAGTTAAACACCAATCCTCAACATCCCGGAAACCCCATCTAGTACAATGACAGCAGGCATCAAAGAAGTTGAGGCTAAATTGTTCATGCTTTGGAAAGGCAGATTGATCCTGCAGGCAGTTACGTGAGCTGGCTGCCAGCTGAGCATTTCAAAAATATTTAGCTAGCTTATTTAATTAGCCAAGCGTGGCCAGCCTGACGCTCTCCCAAAAAAGAAAAATAAATCTGTGTGGGTTGCCATGTAATGTTGAGTTGTTCCCCCATTTTCTGTGTTGCTGGACAGGAAATAGCTCGGCTTAAATGACCCCCATGATATTCCCTCCAGGGGTCCCAAGCTCTTCTGCTTTTCTATTGCTCTTAACATTTGATTTTATGATTCTTAGGTACCACAAGGTCACAGCAAGTGTCAACATCTAATCAATTTTGCTGATCTGGAAAAAAGCTAAGCAGAGCCACCAGGTCCAGCTGGGACATGGATTGGAGACCACTCAGAAATCAAGAGTCTCTAGGATAGGGTGGAAAACTGAAGGGAAAATTGAAAAAAAAAATTCCAAGGCAGTGGTAATGCTGCCAAGAAAACTACACAAACATACTTATGGAGTCAACATTTTGGATTCAAAGAACACCAAGAAAATCAAAATGGATTTACATTTATTTTTAGGCTGTAGTAAGGTGCCTATTTTACACAGGCACACACACAAGCACTCTTCATGGAGCGGAATTTCCTCACAGTACTTTTTCTCCTTCAGTATAGTTTTTGCCTGAATATTGAGGGGAATTGGTGAACTATGTCATACATTTAGCTTCACGCTGAAACTTGATCTGTTTTTTTTAAAACCCAGTCTTAATGTTAATTAATGCAGTCAAGGAGGCACTTTGTATAGTCTGAAAGCTTACAAGATTAGAGAAATGGCAAATAGTTTCAAGTATTTTCGGGCAGGAGGTGATGTAATATCAACAGGAGTGAATAAAATGCCTCCCTGGAACCCTGCTTTGCTAACCTTTAAAATAATTTTCAGTACAGTTGGAAATGGGGAAGAATATAAACTTAACTAATCAATTCCAGGGAGGATGTGAAATTTAGATGAATCAAAAAGCAGAGCATGAAGAAGTTAAAAAAGGTTAGTGCAGCAAGAGAGAAAAAACTAATACTACTTTTTAGAGTACTGACATATATTTCTTCAACTCTTTTTTTCTAGTTACACAGACCTTGGAGGATTTTCTATCATTTCAAAACCTCTATGCATTTATTCAACTTAAGGGGGCAGCTGGTCAAGTAAACCATCTCAATGCATGTGTGTTATAGACTCCATGGAATACTTTCCAACTCTCTAGAAGAAAAAGTATGTGCCTCCAGTTTAAGAGACGCAGGTGAAAAAAAGCAATAATTGAAAAGCCAAGTCATAATGAGATGAAGGAGCAATAATGACAAAATAGTAAAAGACCTAATAAGGGGCCAATAAATGTCATATGGCATTTAATGATGACATATTTAATTTAGGAAATGTCATGATGCCTACATGCATTAATAAAAGGTAAAGGTAAAGGTTCCCCCACACATGCATGCTAGTCATTTCCGACTCTAGGGGCCAGTGCTCATCTCCGTTTCAAAGCCAAAGAGCCAGCGCTTGTCCGAGGATGTCTCCGTGGTCATGTGGCCGGTATGACTAGACGCCAAAGGTGCATGGAACGCTGTTACCTTCCCACCGGAGTGGTCCCTATTTTTCTGCTTGCATTTTTACATGCTTTTGAACTGCTAGGTTGGCAGAAGCTGGGATGAGTAACAGGCACTCACTGTTACGCAGCAGTCGGGATTCGACCCGCCAAACTGCCGACCTTCTAATCGACAAGCTCAGCGTCCTAACCCACTGAGCCACTGTGTCCCTACATGCATTAATAGAAGGGTATAAAACTTTTCAATTTGTACAGGAGAGAACAAAACAGAAGGGGGTATATTGAAGCCTCTCCTTTTAATGTACACTAGAAGGGGGTGGGGCTTTGATTACACAATTGCAGCACCTATATTGACTTGTTTGACCTTTTGTGGACACCTCTGCCTTGAATTCTTGATATGCACACCTGGACAAGATTTATTAGCACATAAGTCTTCAGAATTTTAGGAAACATTTCCATTCCTGAATCTACAGTCTTCAAATACCACTGGATTTTAATTGATCATATGTTTCTGCAGCAGCTACTGATAAATTAAGCCTTTGTTGATGACAACTATGACTAAAATGGATATTGTTCTCTTTACATCTTTTCTCTGCCTCCTAGGGAAACTCTGTGTTCCTGTTAGAGATGAAGAGAGAATAAAGATATGGCTAAGCTTTATATTTCTGAAACAGCCTTTATGATTTCGGTCTTCTAAATCTCCTGCTATTGTCATGCATCTGATGAAACTAATCTAATTATACTGATGTGCTTTTGGGATTTTAGGATTGTTTCACACAATTAACCTGTTTACTTTTCCAAATTGCATGGTTTTTAATCTACAATTTTTAAATACAGACTTATAAATACTCACTCCTTTATCCATGGGCACTTTCACATCCATGGACAAATAACCAGTTTCTCCATTGATCATTGCTGTTCGTAACTGCAGAAAGGAACCGGATTTCATTAGAATCTTTAGCTGGCTCAGGACTGCTGGCACGCAGTGACAATTTAGGTATAGATATTTCACCCCTTTGTGTAATATACAGGTTGGGCTGTAAGCCTGTAATTGATCGTACTGATTCAGGGAAGCAACTGCTATTAGAACTGGGAAATTTGTTCATACTGAGAACTATGAACAATTGGCTACACCAGAATGATTCAGGAATGCTCTTCTATATGTGCATATTTTTGCTCCACCTTTCATAGATTACTTGCATCATCTTCAGCTTGTTCTTATTTTGCTGCATATTGCCCATTGTCAATAGACAATTTGTCAATATTCCTGTGATTTGCTAGGAACTTTATGGATAAATCAGCAATGTATGGCAGTGAAAGTTGGACCATAAGAAAGGCTGAGCGCCAAAGAATTGAAGCCTTTGAACTATGGTGCTGGAGAAGACTTCTGCGAGTCCCTTGGACGGCAAGGCGATCAAACCGATCAGTCCTAGAGGAGATCAACCCTGACTGCTCTTTAGAAGGCCAGATCCTGAAGCTAAAACTCAAATACTTTGGGCACCTAATGAGAAGGAAGGACTCACTGGAGAAGAGCCTAATGCTGGGAAAGATTGAGGGCAAGAGAAGAAAGGGATGACAGAGAATGAGGTGGCTGGATGGAGTCACTGAAGCAGTAGGCGTGAGCCTAAATGGACTCCAGAAGATGGTAGAGGACAGGAAGACCTGGAGGAACGTTGTCCGTGGGGTCGCGATGGGTCGGACACGACTTCGCAGCTAACAACAACAACAATGAACACAACCTCCCCCCCCCAATTAGACACTTACGGTTTCATTGACATCTTCCCATTCTACTTCAGAAAGGTCAACGCTGTTGTAATTAGGTTTGGGCTTCAGTTTTTTCCCTTCTTTGTACTGGAATAGTGAAAAAAGGACAGACAAGTTAGGAAGATATGTTTTTTTTTTCTCAAGTAAACACTCGCCCCCCCCCAGCTGATTATACAATGTTAGTATCTATTGTTGAACAAAGTTGTAGGCATTATTATTGTTGAACAAGGAAAGTGCAGTTGTGCTCTTCCATTCATTTTGCCCCCTGGGCAAAGATGAAGTTGTCCTCAACATCTTCCAGAGTTTTGCTATTACAGAAAGCAAAATAATGCTAGTCCTCGTGGCATCATTAGGAATGGAAGATAAGATTTTTTCTGACCAAGAGAGGTAGTCCTCTACTTATGACCATTCATTTACTTATGATTCAAAGTTACAACAGTCTAGGTAGGAAAAAGTGACTTATGGCCTGTTCTTGAAATTACAACTGTTGCACCACCCCACTGGTCAACTGTTTCTAATTCAGGTGCTTGGCCTGAATCACACGATCACAATAGTAATCTTCCAGACAAAATCAATTGGGGAAGCTGGATTTACTTAATGGCCATGTCATTCACTTAATAACTCCAATAAAAATCATCATAAAATCAGACCTGATCATTTAATGACTCTCTTAACAACCACATTGCTTAACAACCAAAATTCCAGTCTTAATTGTGGTTGTAAATTGAAGACTACCTGTACAGGGCTAGCATATTTTATTTGTACAAATTATCTTTCCAATAGCCCAAATCAGAAACAATAGCAGCGGCAAGAAGCAGAGCAATAATACAGGAATGATATATACTTTACTGTTTTAGATCAGATATAAATTTTAACACTGTAAGCATATAAGTAATCTAACCAGCTTGGCATTTATTGTATAATTTGTGTTCTTTTTCTAATTGGGATATTTATTGTATGCTTGTAATGAAAGCAAAGAAAATATAAATCAAGAGAAAATATAAAAAGTGAAGGAAGTTCTGGAGGAGATCTTTAAATCTCACATTTTGGGCAGAATAAGTATGTAATTAAAAGGTACCTTGGAGAAAATGAAGTATTTAACCAGCCAACGTAATTAGATAGGTGCATTGGAGCCTTGACATTTAAGTCAAAGTGACATAAAATTAAAATTTAATCATGCAGGTGAGAAACGTTACCTACCTACAAAAGTTACCTGAGGTCCAAATTCCCTAGACACCATGACAATTCCATTGGCACAGAGTTACCAGTGATGTTTTTGCTGATGCAATGGGATCCACTGCATGTAAAAGTTCCTGATAGGCTGTTGATTTAATACCTCAATGGTGCCATTGAGAAGTTTGCATAGATATTGAATCGATAATGGGTTCATTGGAAAAGAAAACTAACAATCAAAAACTGCCATTAGAAAAAGACAACCATCCAACAGCACCCACTTACTGTCACTGTGGGATAGCACAAATCTAGACAGCTGATGACCCTGTGCATCAATGAACTGGAGGTTCTAAAATGACGCAAACTAGACAGAGATCCTAGAAAATCTAGGGCTTGTTTAGGTACTTACCAGTGGTCGGAGGTCAGGATGAGACAGAATGTAGCCATTGTTAGTAATTAGAAAGGCATATCCGTGGATACCCAGCTTGAAATAAATGCATTAAAACAATTAGATGTATTTATTTCATATATATTTTTTGCAAGAGGGAAAGTTACAGAGCCCATCCCACAAAACTGTGCACTGATTGACTAGTATGCACACTATCATTTCTTAGTTTGAAAATTTTGTATAAAATCTTAACCCTTCAAGATATCTCTTTAATTTTTATTTTATTTATTTTTTATATTTCATATTTCTAAACCGCCCATCTCCCTCAAATTATCTTGCTCCTTCTTTAAGAAATACACATCTGGGCCTCTCAGATGCTCTTTTGTCTTAACATAGGTTAAAACCTGAATCAAGAGAGTTAAGGAGCATAAGAAGCTGCCAATATATCAGAATATTTGTTAATCAAGACAAAATTCTTGTGTCTAATTGGCAGTGACTCTCTGCAAGGATTTTTCTAAATTTGCTTACTGAATTTTTCCCCCCTTGAACTGAACAGAGCCAGATCGCTCACGAACCTCTGGCAACATATTCAGAAAGATTCATTTTTAAGTTCAGACCCTAGCTACTACCATCCTAATATTGCTTCTCTCCTCCACAATGCCTTGCTCTGGGGGTTCCTCAGATCAAGAAATAAGAATGCGAAATCAGCCTGAACCACAATGCTGGCGCCCAGTACCATGTTTTTAAGATTCTCAGAGGAGCACCATATCTTTATAACAAGCCACGAGGAACATGTTTTCTTAGCTGTGCTCATATGATGGTGGGACTTTCCTTTGAAAGGGAGTAGTAGTAACAGAGAGTTTCAAAGGCATACATGTACTCTGCAGACACCTGGGAATGTGAATTTAATCTTTCTGAACCAGTGGGCATCTCTACTTCTTGCAGCATACAGGGATTGAAGGAGTTCTTTGCCATTATGGTGGAATGAAGATTTCCTTTGGGACTGTTGCACTTTTAAAGATCAGACAATTCTCATTATTTCAGTTCTTACTTTGTATCGTGGAGCTAACTTAAGGAGCTCTCTCAGTGGAACATCAGACCCTACTACACCCAGGAGGATGCCATGGGATCTCTGAAAAATAGAAAATGAAAACTAGGAATGTATTGTCTCTTTCTGTCCTTGTACCGAAATCAATATCATCATTTTGTCACTATGTTGACTTTCATCATTTATATTGGACAAAATATTTGGATGGAAGGATAAAAAAAGGAGCAGAAATTGGTTAAACGTTCCATTCTAAGCTGTAGTGTAGATGCTAATAAAAAGAGATAATAAATTTTATAAGACTAATAATTTCAAAAGAAGCCGGCGAAGGGGATTACATTCCTTTTCTTAATTTGCCCAACAAAGAAAATAGTTCTTTCACTAGTTTTGATATGTTAGTTTCTTTATTTTTAAAAAATTATATTACAAAGCCGAAGAGCCAGCGCTTGTCCGAGGACGTCTCCATGGTCATGATGACTAGACACCAAAGGTGCACGGAACGCTGTTACCTTCCCACAGTAGTGGTCCCTATTTTTCTACTTGCATTTTTATGTGCTTTCGAACTTCTAGGGTGGCAGAAGCTGGGACAAGTAACAGGCGCTCACTGTTACGCGGTACTTAGGATTCGACCTGCCAAACTGCCGGCCTTCTGATCGACAAGCTCAGCGTCCTAACCCACTGAGCCACCACGTCCCTTCAGAAGCTCTAGAGAGCCCCTAAAAGGGAGTTAGGGCCATACAGGGAATGCAGGCTATACTTTGTTCACTTGACTTATTTATAAATATACTCTTTAAAATGTTTTTATTTATCTTGCATACTCTAGTTATAGGGTTTTAGAAGTAGTAACACACATGTCCATTTAAGAAATAAATTAATGTCTGGAGATCTGCTAAAGCTCTGTCAGTCTGGTCTACTTACCTCCACTCCAGAAGAAAACTAAAACATAGGAAAATTATCTAACTGTTCTGGTCTTAAGACACGTTTTATTTCTCACCACCCTTGAAGTTCATGTTCCTTATTCATGTTCCTTACTCTCTACAAGCTCCAACAAACAAAGTTTAAATTTTGCAAGCTATCCTCTTATCTTGCTCCCGGTGGAGATTGCCTAGAAAATGATGCTTACCGTTTCATTTTTTTTGCTGAAGACAGGCATAGCCACTGTTGTCATAAGCAAAAGACTTTGAGCTTGAGAGGCAAAGAGCTACCAGATAGAAAAAAAAGCAGCAGATTAGCTGGTGGAAGAGTAATTGGCAGGAGAAGAACAAATCCTTTGGATTAAATGGTAGGAAAGCACAATGAAAAGTGTGCACTAAACATACTAACTGTACAAGAGGACAAGAAGAATATGATACAGAAGAATAAGAGATGAAGCTGAGACATGCTTTGACAATACTACTTTCACATAGGCAGATAAGACCATAAAGAAAGTTTAACATGTGACTGCACTTCTTCATATCCAGGTTAACATGGCATAGTTAGAGATATATGCCGCTTGGGGGTGTGTGAAAGCCCTAATAAGCAGGAATATACATAGAATGAAGGCTACTGCTAAGCTTGTAAGCCGCCCTGAGTCTTCGGAGAAGGGCGGGATATAAATGGAATTAAAATAAAATAAATAAATAAAATATAGCTAAGCATGTGAATTACTTACCCAGACATAACAAATTGTAAATGTGCTTACATACATAAACATTCAAACTTATATTCAGGGATCAAATGCAAATGGGCTGGGGTTGAAAATAAGGGATATATTCCACAAGAGACATGGGCTTACATGGAAGATGGATCATCAACAAGTTGGAAGAAATAAAGGTGAATTGTGTGAAATGAACAAAGGCATCACAAGCTAAAGATGGAGAGATGGGAGGGAGAGATAGCTTTGCAGCCTGAGAAGAGGAAAAAACCATTTATCTAGGGCTTCAAGTCAATTCAATAAAAGCTTCACCCATTTCACCACAGAGGGTTTCAAAGTCTCATTAGATGAATCCAAAGATCCAGCATAAAAGCCAACTAGATACCTATGGAAAGTCCTGAGTGGCATGAAGGCAGCTGCATCATTCCAGTCACATATGAAAGCAACCAGTATTGAGAGGAATCCTTCCTCTGTTGGGAATAATATACTGCTATTATTCTTAATAGCTGTACATAGTACTATCTTCTATGAATGTTAAATTTCACTGTTGCATCACCTATCACAAGGGTAGGCAACCTTGGCTCTTTTGTGACTCGTGGACTTCAACTCCCAGAATTCCTGAGCCAGCATGCTGGCTCAGGAATTCTGGGAGTTGA
>JAKJMR010001018.1:476282-504486 GCA_024449315.1 Daboia siamensis
TCTGGATGTATAGTTAAGCTACAAAGTAATCTAATATACAACACAGCAATCCACATAAAAAAGAGTCAATGTTCACAAAATACAGCTAGGTTGTTACCTCCTCAAATTGTGGCAGCTAGTGAGAAATGTGGATGACATTAATGAATGGACAGGACAGAATAGATGAATAAGCCAAACAAACATGCAACCACTAACACAAAAAATGCAAGTGAGAAAAACATAAGAGCAAGCAAAAGCATCACATATAGTAGTAGTTTTTAGGTAGCAACAGTCCAGAATCAACACTCAATAAAATAAATACAAGATCATTCTGCTGACTAAATTGGAAAAGAGATTTCTTTTATAATTTAGTTCCAAGAAATGTTCAGCTTTGCTCTCTGAATTCAAAAATATCTTCTTCAGTCTGAGATGGCCAAGGCATGGTATGGTATGGTGGGATCAACTTTTTTAACTGTTGGCTCTTGTAAGCCCTTGAGCTGGTTGTGGATAGTAGCAGCAAGTAACTGGGAACACATAAAGCCATATTCCATCCAGAATCAGATATTTTAACAACTGTAGATTGATTCTGCCAGTATCAAGATTGTTAATGCCCTGCCTTACCATTTAATGTACAACAAAGACCATGCATATGTAGCAACCACCAGGCAAGAATTTTTCCTTGGTTCCTTATGATTTAATGGGCTCATTTTTATAGTTTCTTGGGGAACAGTACAAAGTGGTTCACTGTTGCTCTCTTCCTGGATTTATTTTTAATTTCCTAGTCTAACCTATAGTTCTGGTGCTTCCCAGTGATCTCCCACTGAAATCCAACAATGGCCAACTTGTTTAACTTCCTAAACCATGGCTGTAGGTGTTCTGTTCCAGCCTATGACCGGCCCTGTTGGAATGTTAGGGACAACCCCTTTTTATAAACAATAGGCTGGAACTAATCCGACCAAATTTATTGCAAAAGCTAAACGAAAAAGTTCAAACAAAAGTTAAACAAATACAGACCAAGACTTTATCAGAAGCTCTTCAAATGGTTGCCTTCAGCAACCAGCACCTCCCACACATTCCCCTTTTAAACAGCAGTCTCAAGGCGTGGCTTCTCATTGCCTTCTCCCGAGTTGTCTCATTGCTTTCCTTTGCTCAGTTCTGCTGGATTGCCTCCTGCTCCTAGCATCCCTGAACAGAGCCAGCTGTGGATCATCTTCTTCCAATCTTTCACGCTCACACAGCTGGGTCTGAAGAGGAACAAGATGGGAGGGGCCTGGCTGAGAGTTCTGCGGTGCATCAGAACCTTCCTCTGACACCAAAGGCTCTCCAAACCCCTCCTCCTCCTCCTTTTCAGAATTGTCCAACTCAGCTGCTGAATCCACAGGCTGATGCTGAATCACAACAGTAGGTGCTGCCACTTAGGTGGTCAGGCTTTATTGCTAGGACTGGATAAATGCACTTGAGAAACTTTAGCCTTATACAAAATGATAGACATTCCTATGAGAAACCTGTAAAATTGTACTACTGAATTTCAACTTAAAAAAATATAATGGAAAGTCTTCACTTTTCCCAACAGTCTCACTGCTAAAGCGAGAGAATCTTGCTCATTATGAAAAGCAGTCTTCCTCCTCAAACAAATTCTTCCTTTAGATTTTAGCCTTAGTCATTTAAGACATATGGGACCCCATAATGTATGTTAATTCTTTCTGTGAAATAGGAAACAAGGTACAGTATGCTGCTGCTGCAGGCTCAGTGACCCATTTCTTGAGCACAAACTATTTTTTTTTCTTTCTGGTGACTAATCTTTTAATAAAGTGCTTCAGCAGAATTTACAGAGACAGAGATTTTAACTAAGTCATGCTATGCCTCTTGTGATTTCTTTTGAGTTCCTGGACTATGGTGGAACTTTAAATTGCACATAAGGAAAATGTGATAAACGATAACTCTTTTAGAAGGCACATTTTAATACTATCCAGCTCTGTGATCCACTTCTGAATGATATACATATTGCAAAATATATTTGAAGAGACCCTTATCTCTTAACACCTTCAGAGCTGGACAACTAGAAATTTTTCATGAAATACTTACAGCACTATCCATATAGGCTTCAGTCCATATGATGTCATGATCATGGTTGATAACCATTGGCCGACTAAGTACATGCAAATATTCCATGACATTCTCTTGCACATCAGCCAAAGTAGATATTTGTGTGTAGTAGCCTGACATGGAAAAAAATAGGGAGGAAATAAAGATTTACCCTTCATTTACAAAAACCAACTGACTACACCAAAATCAAACCTTCTGAAAGTTTTCTAAACATACTTTACATGTTTCTATTTGCAGGTAGTCCTCAATTTATGACCACAATTGAGACTGGAATCTCCATTGCTAAGTGAATAAATGAGTTGTGCTTGATTTTATGACCTTTTTGCCATGGTTGTTAAGTGAATCATGGTGGTTGTTAGGTGAAACAGATGGTCATTAAGAGAATCCAGCTTCTCTCATCAACTTTGCTTGTCAGAAGCCAGCTGGGAAAGTTACAAATGGTAAACACATGAGCCTACGATGCTGCAACCATCATAAATCCATGTCGGTTGCCAAGAGCCTGAATTTTCCCTATCTGACTGCAGGGACACTGCAGTGGTTGTAAGTGCAAAGACTGATTGTAAGTCACTTTTTTCAGTACTGTTGTAACTTGGAACAGTTATTAAATGAATGATTATAAGTCAAGGACTATCTGTACCATCTTTGTAGGTTACCCCATACTATACACAAGCACACTATTTGGAAATTTAGGAAAGGCCCAATTTAAATTGTTACTGTTAATTTTTTGCTTCTTTTAAAATTTCTTTCTGAAGCAGTAAGCGTGAGCCTAAATGGACTCCAGAAGATGGTAGAGGACAGGAAGGCCTGGAGGAACGTTGTCCATGGGGTCGCGATGGGTCAGACATGACTTCACAACTAACAACAACAACATATTTTCTTTCACCCACAAAATGCTCCTGATTCAGTTTCCTAATTGCATATTCTTCAAAATCTGTGGCAAATGGTTCGTATAAGAGTAGGCATTACTATAGTCTGCTACTTGTTTCTGGAACTTTACCAATTCAAATTAGATTTGCATGTCACAATTGCTATAATATAAAAATATATGATTGGCAAGTGCTTCTATATAGATATACAGTATATATATTAATTACCTTTGTTGTTACAAGCTATCCATTTCACATTCTGGACAAAGCTGACTTCCCTTCCAATAAGGTATGTAAAAACACGGACCTGTCAAATGAGATTGCAAGCATTAGAATGTAATATTAAAAACAACCAGCACTCTACTTCATTAATATTTCATTTTAGAAAACCCTGGACTAGATCAGCATTTATGTTATTCTGGTTCCCATCCGCAATTCTCAGGTCCTGCCACATTGTATCTCTGAGCTAAAGACCCCACTCCAAAAGACAGTCCTCATGTAAATATAGGAGTAAGAGTATGTGGAAATAATTTAGTTTGAATTCATGGAATACCTAAGTCAGAACTAGCTAGTACATAGATGGGAAGGGAGCAGGAAATCTCAGGGCGATAGGCTAAATGGATTTTTTTAATCCATTGAAAAGAAACAATGACACAGGACTTTCATGAAAAAAAAAACCCTACATGGATGCCCCGTTTGGAGATCTGCCAGCTTCCTCAAACATGGACGAAGCCGGCAGCCCTGCAAATGGGGTGGCGTAGGTTTCGAGGCCTCTCCAAACGGGGTGGAGAAGGTTTGGAGGCCCCGGGGGGAGGGGCAGGGCGTTCGGGTGGCTCCGCCGGCGCCCGGGCTGAAGGCAGCGCCGCGACCCAGCGCCCGTCGCCAGGAAGACCTGCCGCCGCTTCCGCGCAGGTGCCTCCCAGCTCGGGGGAGCTGCACTGTGGGAGATGCTCGTGAGGCTTCCTTTGGCCGGGGAAGGGCCCGATGCCTCCGAGGTGGGGCCGGGCAGAATCTTCTGAAAGATCGTTTCCTTCCTCGTCTTCGTGCGGCCCTCCGCGGTTGTCTCGGCCTGCGAGTCCCCCCCTCCCCTGGTAAGCTGGAGGCACCGGGCGGTGACAGGTGCGCGTGGCTCAGGATGTAGCGTGGGCGTCGGGGCTGCTGAGAATCGGCGCAGTGCAAGCAATCCAGGGCAGGAGCTGATCCCAAAGCTTCACAAAAGGCGGAAAGAAAAAAGTCCCAGAGAGAGAGAGCGCAGGGCGGGGGGAGAGCAGTTTTTTCAGAGGGAGGAAAAGTAAGGACAGCAGAGCCATCCATACTAGAGGTGGACGGGGGCAGGGCTGGTGCACATTTTGTGTTCTGTGCATTTTGCGGCTCCCACTTTTTTGTGTGTGTGACGGAACTGGTTCCGAGTGGCTCTTTTGCTGTTTCAGGTTGCTGAACCCTGATCTAGACCAATCTCATTAATTAGCAAGATCCATCCAAAATTATCTCAAGCAAAATTTTAGCTAGGAACCTAAGCGTCTATCTGCTACTCATTGTTTTGTTCCCTGCTCATGATTCATACCAGACCAGTTGATTTTCTACGCTCTTCTCTGTTTTTCACTTTGGAAGCTAACCTTACGATCAGGCCAGTTGAATTTTTCAAAGACGTATTCATAATCTTCCATAGCTCCATCAGTAAGCAGCATGATTGCTTGGTTGCAAAGGCCTCCTTGTCCTGCATCTCTGAACTACAAGCAGAACAAACCACAATGAAAATCACGTATAGGGATACACATCTTACTGGCACAAATAGTATAGCAAATTAATGAAGTCCTTCATTAAGCCTCAGCAACTCCTATCTATCATACTGATAGGTGTGTTCAAACAAATTTATTTATTCATTCATTTTTATCCTGCCTTTATTATTATTATATAACTTAAGAGAGTAAACATGCCTTCCTCCTCATATTCTCCTCACAACAACAATACTGTGAAGTGGTTGGTCTGAGAGAGAGTAACTGGCCCAAATTCACCCAACTGGCTTTCATGGCCAAGGTGGCACTAGAACTCATAGTCTCGTAGTTTGTAGCCTGGTACCTTAACCACAAATAAAATAATAAAATAAAATAAAATAAAATAAAATAAAATAAAATAAAATAAAATAAAATAAAATAAAATAAAATAAAATAATAAAATAAAATAAAATAAAATAAAATAAAATAAAATAAAATAAAATAATAAAATAAAATAAAATAAAATAAAATAAAATAAAATAATAAATAAAAAATGTGTTCATAAAGGTCTCCCTACTTTTGTGCTAGATAATTCTATGATTATTTATGCTGGAAGGGAAAATCTTTGTACATGCCAGTAACATATTTCATAATAAGTCATGGGAAGAAAATATTAGTCATGAAATGGACAAAAACAATCCAGGCATGGTGATCCAATATACCCAACTTGAATTCAGTTATGTTCCAGAAGAGCAGAATATTACTTAAGCTTTCCAAAAATATAAACAAGATTTTTGCCTAATCTAAATATTTCTGGGTAAATGTAAGGTTGTTGGTAACATTATCATTATATGTACATTATTGATATTCTTCTTCATAGCCTCCAACTAAGATGACTCTGGTGAATTGATGCTAATTAAGTGTAGTGCCTCCTAGCTTATCTCTTCCTTCCCAAAGTAGTGTTTGCTGTACATCATCTGAAGGTTTGGGAGGAATACTGTATGCTAGATGTAAGCTTTTAAACTATGCGAATGAACCAGACCAGGAAATATACTTGGTTTAATTAAGTAAAGTACATTAGGCCTTAGCATTCCAAAGCTCTTGCTCTCATCTTCTCTAATGCCTCCCTTCCAACCCTTTCTACCTCTCCTATTCCTAGGAAAGCAGACTCAAGTGTTGTGATTCAGTGTCAGCTTGTGCTCCCAGCAGCTGAGTCCTATGAATCTGAGGAGGAGGAGGGGGGGAGGGTTGGAGAGGCTTTGGTGTCAGTGGAAGGCTCTAATGCATTGCAGGACTCTCAGCCTGGCCCCTCCAGTCATGTTCCTCATGAGGCTCAGTTGTGTGAGTACAAGGTGTCAGACTCAGAAGAGTCAGAGATGAATCTGTTCAGAGACACTAGAAGCAGAAGGAAATCAATGAGGCAGCAGAGCAGAGCAGAGCAAATCAATGAGGCAACTCAGTGAGAGGAGGAGAAGGCAGTGAGAAGCCACGCCTTGGGACTGATAATAAAAGGGGAAGGTGTGGGCAGCATTGGTTGCTGAAGGCAACCATTTGGAGACATTCTAAGGGAATCCTGGTCTGTTCTTGTTACTTCTGTTTAACTCTTGTCTGTTGACTTTTTGATATTTTGATTCATTTATTGAAGAAAATATTCTGTTGCTTTTTTGTTTGAACTGTAAATAAATTTGGCTTGGGTTTTTCCAGCCTATTGACTGTAAAAAGGAAAAAGGGGTTGTCCCTGAGACACAAACAGGGCCGGTTGTAGGCTGGAACAGAACACCAACCAAATATGTTATCTTCTTGAACAAATATGAAATTGGAAATATATAGTTATGATTAAACACGAAAGCCAACTCAGTGGTTTCCCTATTGAAGAAACAGAGTTTCAGGTTAATCTTCACCCTATCTATTAGGGACATCTAGTCCCATAGGAGCTTGGCAATATGGGTTGTTTTTAGTCCCCAAACCACTCCTAATTTCTATTTTGGTCACAGTGACAGAACTGCTTTATTGCTATCCTGAATCCAACACATAATAAATATGAACAAGTAAATCAACATTCTTAAAATAATAATGTCTGACCTGGTCTGCAGTTTGAAACATGTTCATCAGCAGGTTTTGGCCATGTCATAAAGAGTATCTGTCACCACTATCTCTCCTTCCTTTTCCTCCAGTGATTTGCAATAATCAGCACAATGCTGCAGGACACAGAAGCCAGTGTGCCCTTAAAAAGTGGAATATAAAGAGTCTTACCTCCCTCAGGATTTTGAAGGATTCAGTCAGGGCTTTGTTCACCTTCCCAACTCCTTTTGCTTGTAACTCGTGCACCAGCTGCTTGAAATGCTGAGCAAATGAGACATTAAAGGTGCTCTAATAGCAGTGATTAGAAACATTAGAGAAAGGATAATAAAGGAATGTCAAAACTTTAGAAAACTACTTAAAGAATAGAGATCTCTAGCACAAGCTATATATGAAGGGTCCTTGGTAACATCATCCATGCTAATCTAGACTAAAATCCTAAAGTACAAATATTCTCCTTTATTGGCAAGCTATATATTTCAGCACTGGGACAGCTCCATTATTTGAGTTACCCATTTCCCCTTCTCCTACCCTTCTTTTCTATACAGATGATCCTCGACTTATGACCAATTACTGAACAACCATTCAAAGTTATAATGCAGCGGCCCCCAACCTTTTGGGCACCAGAGACCAATTCTGTGGAGACAGGTTTTTTCCACAGACCAGAGGGGGCATGGTTTTGTGTGCTGCCTGCATCCTGTGGATGGTGCTTCTCTTGTTTGCATGGCCCAGTTTCTGGCATGCCATGGCCTGGCGCCGCTCCACGGACCAGGGGTTAGGGAACCCCTGTTATAATGGACCTCCCCAAAAGTTACTTATGATCTGTTTTCGAACTTATGAGAACTGCACCCCTGTCATCATATGATTGCATTTTGGGCTCTTGGCAAGTGGCTCAGCTTTACAGAATGATCCAATGTCCTACAGGCATATGACCATGATTTGCAACACTTGTCAATTTCTGGCATTTACTTCTGGTTTCTGGCAAAAAATGCCCATTGGGGAAAATGGATACAATTAACAATTGTAGTGTTCACTTATTGTCCACCACAAAAAATGTTGAAAAATCAGCTCCAGTGATGTGATGCCCAATTTACAAACATAATGACTTGCAATAAAAAATCTGGTCCCAAATGTGGTCGTAACTTGAGGACTACCTGTATGCCTCTGTGTCTGCTGCTTCCTACAATAACCTCAGGAAATCTTGCCCCTGACCTTCCCACTGCTTTCCTTTTTCCATTCCCTTACGTCCCTCTGGGCCACCATTGGCATCTACATATTAATCTCTGCCCGTTCCTTATTGCAATAATCTCAGAAATTCCCAGCTTGGCACATCCTACTAGTCCAGCTGTCCCCTAATTATTACAGTATTCTAATCAAGCTTTATTTTTTGTTTTTCTTCTCCAGATCTAGAAGTTATCTTTAATCCCAAATCTCATGATGAAATTCACAATTTCTTTTAAATATTAATATTTTTTTATTCTCTGGGAGACTTTATACTACCAATTAAAATAATTTATTCATTATTTAATCCCTCTTAATTGTAGTTATTGCAAGGCCACTGCTTTTTTTAAAACATCCCATATTTTTGAAATGTGTAGATTTTATGGTTCTTTGGTTGAGGAAATACAAATTTGTCGTGAAAATGCATCCAGGGCTTTGGTTGATCTTAGTTATCATTTTTCTCTCTCCTTCCTTTTAAAACAAGCAAGCAAGCAAGCAAAAAGATTAAATGAAAAATGTTAGGGGTGGGAGATAAGAGGGCACACTGGCTGGGGAATTCTGGGAGTTGAAATCCATACATCTTAAATTTGCCAAGTTTGAAAAACACTCCTCCAATATTTTGGATTCTACATTTCTAGCTTCCGATCATGTGAATTAGTATCTAATATCATCTTTAGAGTCACTATTCCCTAAATAGGTTTAGATGACTGAACTACTTAGCTAACATTTGGGTATATTGTATAAAAATAGCCACAGAATTCACAGGGGTGGAAAAAGCATGGGTTTTATAAAAGTTTATGGGCCTTTAAGTCCCCAGTGCTTACATGCCGTATTCAGCAGATAATGTCTTTTCAAGTTTAATACTTACCTCCCTGTTATCTCTGTCAGCTTGAACCAGGATTCCCTTGAAACACGACTCAATGTAATGAACATAGTCATTGTACTGTAAAGACAAAAGGAGGAAAATTACATGCTGTAATTCTTTTTTTAAAGAACTCTGAAAGCATGAGCAGATTTTATACTGAATAAAGAAGATCCCTTTTAGCTACAAACTGCCATCCTCTCTTTGAGAGCAAGGAATATGTTCTAAATTGCAAGGTGCTACAAAACAATTTTCTTTGACTTTTGGGAAGCAAATCTAAGCATGGATATGTAGGATATAAGTTAGTAATGTTCATTGATGTTTAAATAGTACATAGGGGAAAGAAAATGTAAATTAAGAAGCAAATAATCTTGGCTACATCTTCCTGTGTTTCTTTTCCTTAATCTGTTTCTCAGTTGAATTACATTTTCTAGTGTTTAGCTCTTTATTAGTCTTGCACTCTTCTTAATGCTGAATCAGGCAGCTTTGTTTGCTTCTGATAATGTTCTGGGTGCAGTTTCTTCCCTTAAATGGTAATAGTCAACACAAGAAGGGTAAAATCCATAAGGAAATAAGGGAGACCTATTTATCATAACAGCTGTTTAGCAGTGAAACTCATGATTCAGAAAGGCTTTCTTTCACCAAAAGAGCTCAAGCAAAAGCTACATGGACACCTATCTGGAATGCCTTCATTTGGGTTCCAGCACCCAAAGTTCTAAGGGTCTCCTTCCACTCTTGGAATGATCAGTCCAACCTTCCTTGCCTCAAAGATATATATTAAGAATTGCTCCCGAGGATTGTTGGTGAAGATCGAGGGCAAAGGATGCTGCCTGAATTAGTCTGTCACCATGTTATTTCTCTTATTTTGGAAACATATTCCACGGGGTTGTTCAGCTTTTATCACAGCAACATATTGCTGTTCTGTTTCTATACTGGAAAAATCAATACCTCTGATCAGGCATAGAAATGGAAACCAATCTGATAATAATAACGACCCGCTCTAGATTTATTGCTACAGTCAGAATCGTTTGTTTGGCTCCTCTATAGTAGAATAAGAGTATTCTTCATTCAGCTAGTTTTCTCAGATTTTGTTTATGGATGCCCCAAATATAATGCCTGTCTCTTCAAAGACTGGTGAAGATTCGGGGAAGGAGGTTGCTTGAAGATTTTTTTGTTATTGGGGGATGGGGGCAGAACTCAAGTCCCTGTGGAAGAAGATACTTTAAGAAAAGAGATTTCATACTTCCAAGTTGAGGAATATTAAAGAAATTGGATGTCCATTTGTGCTTAAATTCTACAACTCGCTCTGTACTATCCCAAAGGCAAAATTATTTTGTCCGAGAACCTGGTGAGATGGCTGTATTAAGAGCCTTGGTGGAGCAGTGGGCTAATGCCTCCTTAAGCAACACCAGCTGCCTGCAATTAGTGCAGGTTCGCATCCCACCAGGCTCAAGGTTGACTCAGCCTTCCATCCTTCTGAGGTAGGTAAAATGAGGACCCAGATTGTTGGGGGCAATAAGCTGACTTTGTAATAATGCCGCTTGGGGGGAGGTGAAAGCCCTAATAAGCAGGCATATACATAGAATGAAGGCTATTGCTAAGCACATTGATTTGTGCTTAGATTGTAAGCCGCCCTGAGTCTTCGGAGAAGGGCGGGATATAAATGGGAATAAAAAATAAAAAAAACTTCCTGACCAAAAAATAAATAAAAAAACCCCACAGTTATGCTTGCAAACTTCAGTCTGAATTATCTGCAGCTATATTCAGAACAGGCTGGTCTAATTCTCACTAAGAGTGCCCTTCTGAATGGGCTGGATTATCTGGGGTGGTCACTTCCATTATTTCAAGACAGTTGTGTTAATGGCCATGGTGGGAGGGGGGATGGCAATTGTAATCCAGGACAAATAGTGGAGAAAACTGTTGAGAGAGTCCTGTTTTATAGTGCAACAGCTCAAGACTGCGTGCCATAGTCCCAAAGGATTGGCTTCTGCTGCCCAAAACTGCTGTAAACAAGAGCATAAAGGAAGCCCGGTGCAGGGGCTAGATAGACAAAGATGGAAAGACTGCAGAGCAACAAAGAAATGAACAGAAGGCTCAGGAAAAAAAAAAATCAAGAGAAACACACAGATGACAAACAGGTTACATACAACCTATTGTACCTGCTGAGTTCTTTTATCTATTGACACAAGTGTTATCACTGCACCATTTTTAAAGTACAAGACAGTTCTTTACTTCAAGTGGCTTAAAATCTAACCTTCATGAAAGGAAACAGGAAAGGAGAAAAGGAAGGAAGCAGAGACAGGGTTTCACCAAATATGATTATGCATTTGCTTCAGCTGCGCAAGCTTCAGCTTAGTGACAGGCTAAATTATTGAGAGAGACCCGGAATTACTTTAGGGCTCCAAATCAGGCAGAGTGAAGGAACAAAGCATTGGTTAGTGAGGCAAGTGCTGAGACAGCACAGTGGGGCTACCCAGGGATATTTCCACATTTGCTCTGCTAAATATCTCTCTTTCGTACCTCCATGAATCCATCTTTTAAGGATAATATGCCACTGCCAGGATTGCCCCTTTTTATGGGATGGGGGTGGGCAGAGGGTGATGTAAAGGCTCTCTTGCATTTTAATCTCATGAAATTACTCTTGAGAGTAAATATCCTGCCCAAGCCTGTTCAGACTCTTAATCTCATAGCAAAAGCTATTTTTAAAAACTGTTGGATGACCAAACCCAGATAAAATAATTCTATTTGAAACAAATACTGCAAGCTAAAGAGAGAATGTGGTTTCATTCCTAGGATTCTTTATATATTTAGCCAGAATTTTTATTTATTTATTTATTTTGCAATAATATGTGAAGCTAAGCAATCAGGAAAATTACTTCTGTAAAATGTAAAGGTAATCCAAAAAGATGTCTGCTTTTCTTTTCTTTTTTAATAAAATAGAAGGATCCATCCATGTCCACAAGATGTAGTAAAAAAAAAAAAAAGTCAAGGCAGTAACATTCCTCCCCCCATTTTATGTGTCAGATGTGTTGCAGCATATAAAAACAAATAGGTCGGCCATCAAGCACACTATTGTGGCCACCATCCTGGTTTTGACTATGTCCTGCAAACACACCTGAATTACAGTCTTTTGGAATGAGTAGTTTATGCTTTGAATATATCACATCTGATAGACAAAGGGCTGATTGTCCAATCATTTGTAACCATTCAATGCATACAGGCTTTACTAAAAGTAGACCTAATTGTTTGGAGGAACAATAGAGATTACCAAGCAAAGTTTCTGAATAAATAAACTGAACATCTAATGAAGATGATAATGTTCTGTTTGGCTTATATCCCATCATTTTTCCAGGAACACCCAAAAACCATCTGGAAGTTGGAGTGAGATTGAATGACTGGTCCCAAGTCATCCTATGAATTTCCATAGCCGAGCATAGATTTGAGCCTTAGATTTCCCAGGTCACCATTTTAAGCACATAACGCCCCACACTGACCTACCAGTTGTCATTCTAAAGTAAAAGAGAGCTTCAAGGAAAGAGATACTTACGGCAATAATATTGACAAAATCATTTTCTCCCAGTGTGTCCAATATAGTGACAACAGTGTGTTTAGCAATGGTAAGACGCAAACCCTTCATGCTTCCACTGATGTCCACCACAATCACAATATCTTTGGGTGATGTAGCTGCCTGGATATACCTTAAGACAGGTGTAGGATAGGAAAAGGAAGTCAGAAATATAAAGCAAACATGTTAATGGAGACACAGCGGAGAATTTGGACCAATCACAGCACTCATGATCCTAGGCTGAAAGTTGCTCCTTCTGCCTATTCTTCTTTCTTATTAATGTAGATACAGTGAATCTTAGATTTAAGAGACTGATTGGGCAGGAGGAAATGCCCATTAAATTCTAAATTAAGACAATCAAAGCAATTTACCTTATTTGTATTATAGCATCAGTATATAAATGGCATAAACCATGGAGAATGGCATAAAATGAGCATAACTTTAAGTATCTTGCTTGAATCGCTTCAGGTGCAGTGAACTTATCTTTTAAGGGTGGGGAGAAGGATATCTAAGTAAAAATTTGGACAATTGTACTTGTACTTTGTACAATAGGTCTTTCTTCTGAATACAAATGCATAGATTTGTCCAAACTTTAGGATTTTTCTGCTTCTCAGCGGTAAATTTATTTTGGAATGATTAGGGTTTAACTCATATGAGAAAAACAAAGAATCTTTAGAGTTAGTAACTGAAATAGGAAATTCAATTTCAATAGTTCTAGTCATGTCAAGATGTGTACACAGTTTAGAGATGCCTTTTACAACATGCATGATTCTTCTGGATCACAATATTGGTGCACAAACAGTGTTTCCTTTTAATACCAACATCACACCTACTAAATCTCTTGATGTATTCACAAAAATTAAAGAATTAAGTGGATATGAGTTTTTATTCAGCTATACAAAAAAGCCAAATAGTGGCTGAAAAATAATCATAAAAATTGTTTTATGGAAATGCACTGTGCTGGTCTCCATGAACTTTGGGCATGACTTCCAGATATCCAAACGTTGTTGCCAAAATAATATTTTTAATAAGACACAAAGGAAATTATTCAACATTTAACTGAAAAGTGATTATAATACTTACATATTTAAATATAAACATAATCAAGTCCAATTTGTTAGTCCCATCCATTACTTTTGAGAGTATAATCCCTAGATTAATATCCCCAAACTTGGAAGATTTAATTCTAGTAGTTTAGATTGATTTATAGAAGGTGGGTTGTCTATGAAAAGCAGCAGCAGCAGAATATTGGTATCCACAAAATCCACAACTATAGTGGGTTTTTCATAAAGATAGTACTTGAGTTGCAACCATTTGTCTAGCCACTGTTTGAAGTTACAATGGCACTGAAAAAAGTGAGTTACAACCAGTCCTTGTACTTACAACTGCCACAATATTCACATAGACATGTGATCAAATTTTGGTGCTTGGCTGAAACAAGGTTTTAACTAGAATGCAGTACCTAGGGTATCACTCAGATGGGAATGAAAAAATGGAAGGGGTAATTGTCTTAATGCTTTTTTTTAAAGAAAGCTATTGTATTGTACAAAACAATTTTATATGTTCCAGTACAAAAGACCTGAATAGAAGCTCATGGATGAACTGTGGAGACTGTGGTGCTCTCCTGTTGTTTGCTTAAAGGAAAAAGGTAAAGGTAAAGGTTCCCCCGCATATGTGTGCTAGTCGTTTCCAACTCTAGGGGCCGGTGCTCATCTCCGTTTCAAAGCTGAAGAGCCAGCGCTTGTCCGAGGACGTCTCCATGGTCATGTGTTGTTTGCTTGCAAACGTTTATTACCCAACTAGGTAACATCATCAATGTATTGCTGATATTGTGCACTGATGATGTTATCTAATTGGATAATGAAATGTCTGCAAGCAAACAACCAAGCTCAGAGGGCATCAAGGACTCCACAGAATAAAGAAGTTCCACTAAAGCAAATACATGAACATTGGTTTCTTCCTTCTAAATCTCACCAGCCTCGATTTCTGCAGTCAAAGGAAAGGACTCCATTTTCATCTGGTATCCATTTTATTCCTGAAGAAACATCACAAGACATTTGCTAAAGATTTAGTACACAGATTTTACAATGTAAATATCAGGATTTCTCTGGGTTTTTTAAAGGTAGGCTGGTTTTCAGAGATAGAATCTAATTAATGAACATATTTTACTTCAGTGTGATTTTTAATCTTGCAATTACAGATAAAATCATAAAAGCCAATTTTAATTGTGATTTTACAGATGTTGACATTTTTGACCTTAATAATGATATTATCAGAATTTTGTAATACAGGGTAGGTGTGTATTAGAAAAATAAACCCATCAAACTCAGTAAAATCATACCGATTCTCAGCTTCCTTTATTCAGGAAAAATGACTTTTGATTTACTCTACTTCTTACGTCCCCTTCATGGATTACTGCCTTGTCGTGGCGAAGGGGCTTGCGTAATTCAATGAAGCTATGAGCTATGCCATGCAGGGCCACCCAAGACAGAAAAGTCATAGCAGAGAGTTCTGACAAAACGTGATCCACTGGAGAAGGAAATGGCAACCCACTCCAGTATCTTTGCCATGAAAACCCTATGGACAGTACCAAATGGCAAAATGATATGACACTGGAAGATGAGCCCCTCAGGTCGGAAGGCGTCCAATATGCTATTGGGGAAGAGCAGAGGGCTAGTACTAGTAGCGCCAGAAAGAATGAAGCGACTGGGCCAAAGCCGAAAGGATGCTCAGCTGTGGATATGTCTGGTGGTGAAAAGAAAGTCCGATGCTGTAAAGATTATTTCTCCATAGGAACCTGGAATGTAAGATCCATGAATCAAGGAAAGCTGGACGAGGTCAAACAAGAGATGACAAGACTAAACATCGACATCTTAGGTATCAGCGAACTAAAATGGACAGGAATGGGTGAATTTAATTCAGATGACCATCAGGTATACTACTGCGGGCAAGAATCCCTCAGAAGAAATGGAGTAGCCTTTATAGTCAATAAAAAAGTAGGAAAAGCAATACTGGGATACAATCCTCAAAATGACAGAATGATCTCAGTTCGAATCCAAGGCAAACCATTCAATATCACAGTAGTCCAAGTCTATGCCCCAACCACCGGTGCTGAAGAGGATGAAATTGACCGGTTTTATGAAGCCCTACAGCATCTTATAGAACAAACACCCAAAAATGATGTCCTTATTATCATGGGGGATTGGAATGCTAAAGTAGGAAGCCAAAAGATAACCGGAATAACAGGCAAGTTTGGCCTTGGAGTACAAAATGAAGCAGGGCACAGGCTGATAGAATTTTGTCAAGAGAATACGATGGTATAGCAAACACTCTTTTCCAACAACCCAAGAGACGGCTTTACACATGGACATCACCAGACGGTCAACACAGAAATCAGATTGCTCTGCAGCCAAAGATGGAGAAGCTCTATACAGTCAGTAAAAACAAGACCAGGAGCTGACTGTGGCTCAGACCATGAGCTTCTCCTTGCAAAGTTTAGGCTTAAATTAAAGAAAGTAGGGAAAAGCGCTAGGCCAGTCAGGTATGAATTAAATCATATCCCTGTTGAATATACAGTAGAGGTGACAAATAGATTTAAGGAATTAGATCTGATAGACAGAGTGCCTGAAGAACTATGGACAGAGGTTCGCAACATTGTACAAGAGGTAGCAACCAAAACCATCCCAAAGAAAAAGAAATGCAAGAAAGCAAAATGGCTGTCTGAGGAAGCTTTGCAAATAGCTGAGGAAAGGAGGGAAGCGAAAGGCAAGGGAGAAAAAGAAAAATATGCCCAATTAAATGCAGAATTCCAAAGAATAGCTAGAAGAGATAAGAATGCCTTCTTAAATGAACAATGCAAAGAAATAGAAGAAAACAATAGAATAGGGAAGACCAGAGATCTTTTCAAGAAAATTGGAGAGATGAAAGGAACGTTTCATGCAAAAATGGGCATGATAAAGGACCAAAATGGCAGGGACCTAACAGAGGCAGAAGAGATTAAGAAGAGGTGGCAAAATTACACAGAAGAACTATACAAGAATGAGCTTAACGTCCCTGATAATCACAGTGAGGTGGTCACTGACCTTGAGCCAGACATCCTAGAATGTGAAGTGAAGTGGGCCTTAGAAAAACTGAGCAACAACAAAGCTAGTGGAGGTGACAGTATTCCAGCTGAGCTATTCAAAATCTTAAAAGACGATGCAGTAAAAGTGCTACAGTCAATTTGCCAGCAAATTTGGAAAACTCAACAGTGGCCACAGGATTGGAAAAGATCAGTTTACATTCCAATTCCAAAGAAAGGCAGTGCCAAAGAATGTTCAAACTATCGCACCATTGCACTCATTTCTCATGCTAGTAAAGTTATGCTTAAAATTCTACAAGCTATACTCCAGCAGTATGTGGATTGAGAACTACCAGAAGTACAGGCAGGATTTCGAAGAGGCAGAGGATCTAGAGATCAAATTGCTAACATACGCTGGATCATGGAGAAAGCTAGAGAGTTCCAGAAAAACATCTACTTCTGCTTCATTGACTATGCTAAAGCCTTTGATTGTGTGGATCATAACAAACTGTGGCAAGTCCTTAAAGAGATGGGTGTACCAGACCATCTTATTTGTGTCTTGAGAAACCTATATGCGGGCCAAGAAGCAACAGTGAGAACTGGACACGGAATCACTGATTGGTTCAAAATTGGGAAAGGAGTCCGGCAAGGCTGTATACTGTCGCCCTGCCTATTTAACTTATATGCAGAGCACATCATGAGAAAGGCAGGGCTAGATGAATCAAAAGTTGGAATTAAGATTGCCGGAAGAAACATCAACAACCTAAGATATGCAGATGATACCACTCTAATGGCAGAAAGTGAAGAGGAACTAAAGAGCCTCTTGTTGCGAGTGAAGAAGGAGAGTGCAAAACTTGGGTTGAAACTAAACATTAAGAAAACCAAGATCATGGCATCTGGCCCTCTCAATTCCTGGCAAATAGATGGGGAAGAAATGGAGGTAGTGACAGATTTTATTTTCCTGGGCTCCAAGATCACTGCAGATGGGGACTGTAGCCAAGAAATTAAAAGACGCTTGCTCCTCGGGAGGAAAGCCATGGCAAATCTAGACAGCACACTAAAAAGCAGAGACATCACCCTGTCAACAAAAGTGCGTTTAGTCAAGGCTATGGTCTTCCCAGTTGCAATGTATGGCAGTGAAAGTTGGACCATAAGAAAGGCTGAGCGCCAAAGAATTGAAGCCTTTGAACTCTGGTGCTGGAGAAGACTCCTGTGAGTCCCTTGGACTGCAAGGCGATCAAACCAGTCAGTCCTAGAGGAGATCAACCCTGACTGCTCTTTAGAAGGCCAGATCCTGAAGCTAAAACTCAAATACTTTGGCCACCTAATGAGAAGGAAGGACTCACTGGAGAAGAGCCTAATGCTGGGAAAGATTGAGGGCAATAGAAGAAGGGGACGACAGAGAATGAGGTGGCTGGATGGAGTCACTGAAGCAGTAGGCGTGAGCTTAAATGGACTCCAGAGGATGGTAGAGGACAGGAAGGCCTGGAGGAACATTGACCATAGGGTCGCGATGGGTCGGACACGACTTTGCAACTAACAACAAGTTCTTATGTAAAACCTAACATGTGGAAAAATGAAGACAGAACTAAGACCTGTCACCTGGATAAAGCCTGAAGAATCCTGTTGTGCTGCCAAAATACTGCCAAGTGAGAGTTGGGTCTCGTTCAAAGTTCTCCACAAAAACAGCATCTAAGGCTTCTGACATGTAAATACCATTCACAATGTCGGGGTCTAAGGGAAAAAGAATCAACTTTATTCAGTAAAAGAAGAACCACCTTTTGAAAAATGATAAGCATGATGGAATAATACTGAACTGTTTACAAATTAATTAACATCTATTCAAGCTTCTCCCTAAAGCAGCCATGTCAAACCCACAACGTCACGTGATGTTGCACGATGTATCAGAACTTTTTCCCGATTGCTGGCAATGGGATGGGCGCGGTTTCCTCGTGATGCATCTGGCCCATCGGCTAGCAGTTTGATACCCCTGCCCTAAAGCATCAACATGTAGCATATGGAAATATAAGAAGCTGCTTTATACTAACTATTGATCCATCTAACCAAGAGTTTTACTTTATTTGGGATAGTGAGCTATAGGCTCAAATTTGTTATTTGAAAGTGGGATGGAAAAGCTGTGTTGTATGTGTAATAACCTATATTAGGCTGGCACATCTATGACCAAGTTCAAAAATTTAAACAAGAAGGTGGGATTATAGTGGGCTTCCTAATCTAAATCATCACCCTTCAAGATAAAGTTTGCTAAGTTCTGCAAATGAAGTATCTCTGTTTCAAAGTATTAAAAGTACCCCTATTCTTTGAAAACTGTTAAAATAGGCACATTCTCTGCAAAACTGTCACACCAGAATCTGGCTATTTTAATATTTCAGAAAGACATAGCTCATTCATGCTAACATGTTTCCCAAAGCATCACTTCAAATTTTTTGTACTTGTTCTAAGTCTAATTTTACATCCAAACAAACAGAAAATTGGCTGCCGATCTGCTTCCAAGTACAATTCAAGGTATATAGGTGATCACCTTTAAAGCCCTTCAGGGCATGGGTCGAGGTTACTTGAGGGACCATCTCACCTCACTAGGATTGGCCAGTCCCACTCGTGCTGGCAGAGGAGGCCTGCTGTGGGCCCTGTAAACCTGATTATTCTAGCTGGAGGGGTCCAGGAGGAGGGCCTTCTCTGCTGTTGCTCCTGCCCTCTGGAACATTTTGCCCCCCCATGTGAGGTTGTCCCAAACCTTCTATCCTTTTGTAAGGGCCTAAAGACCTTAGATTTTAATCTTTGGTTTTAATTTTTTTATGTTTTAGTGTAGATATATTTTTATGGCTGTAAGCCACCCATACTTACCCTTTGGTAAGATGGGCGGCCAATAATTTTTACAAAGTAAATAATAAAATAAAATAATAAAGTAAAATATATTTAAATTGGGACACTAAAATGACAGGCTTCCTAAGATTGCATTAGCCCTGATCCTACCAACCTTTCATAAAAATTTCCTGATAAAGGAGCCCTAATTCTCCAGAGCTACCAGACGTTTAGATAACACCTAATATGTTATTGTTACTATTTATAAGATTTCTTGTTGTCAGCCATTATGGGTTTTTATGCTTTTGTAGTAATGGGGTGTTGGTGTTGGTGATAATATTGTTAATATGCTGTTAGCCACCTAGAGTCACATTTGCAAAATGGCACCCATATAAACTGAACAAACAAAGAAACAAATATTGGAATGAGGAAAAGAATAGCTCATTCTCCATTTCTGTGCTTAATTAATAATAAAACTATTATTAACTATTTCTTAATGTCTAAATATTATCCCCCTTTAAACTACAAAACATGCATTCTTCTCCTGAAGTTACATCTTTAAAAATTCTGCATCCAATTCTAGCAACCAGCAATACTACATAGTATATACTTGCATGCATACAACATACACATGTATGATTGCAGTCCACTTCTTTATCTTTATTTATGACATGTGCATTGAGCCTTGGCTGTCACTTTCATGCCAATTTTACAATAAAACTATAGAAAAAAAGAGATAAACCTTTGTTGTAGACATTGGTTGGAAGCTGTATATTACTGCATGTTGTGTTCACTGGCAAATTATTGAAATGCTCATTTGGCTCCAGAATGAATTCATTCCCAAGTGACACATAATTACCCTTTTCATCCTTTTCGTTAATCAAAACAGCATTGTAATAATCAAACTGGAAGTGAAGAAAAATACAAAAATGAATGAATACATAATTTTTAACAGCTAAAATTCATGCTGAACTTTATATTTTGATTTGAAACGAGTTCTTGGATTCTATTAAAATCAAGACTGCTTGGTGAAAATAATTTCATCTCCAAATGCAAGTGTTTGCATAGAGAAAGATCCCTAATAGATAAAGCCATAAAGACTTGTGAAAGATTCAGTAAAAGAATGCTTCAATAGCAAGAATAAAAGGCAAGTATGAGGTTTTGGAGGGTGCCCAAATTTAGTTAGATTATTCAGATTATTTTTTTGGACAAAGAAAATAAAGCAAGGTTAACCATTCCAATATACATAGGGTTTTTCCTGACTTTCCTTCTTTTGGAAACAGTGGAAAACATGCAGGAGGTTATATGAATCTTTTCCACTGAAATCATTGCAAGACTGCACTGCTATGATTGCCACCGTGGCTATTTTCAACCAATCCTTCCTCCAGTTCACACATACATGCTTCTTTCCAGCCTGCCCTCACTATAGTCTTGCAACTAAGTTAAGCCAAGAATCAGGAGATCATGACTGAAGAACCCATGTTTCTCCATCCTAAACACCCAGAGGTAAAGCAGAGATGCCGGGTATGAAACCATAGAAAGAAAGCTCACTTTGGCTTTTTCCCCATTGCTTCATGAGAAATGGACAGGTTGGCAGATGGAAGAGAGAAATTTGGTAGCTTAAGCCAGAAAGCTCAGGAGGAAATACTGTGGCAGGCCCTCATGAGCAGTAATTACAAAGAGTCCCTCGGAGCTGGGCTGCTAATAAATTCAAATTAATAAATACAGTAGTGAATTCTGGGGGTAAAATTTTCTCTGCCTTCTATGTTGAGCCTGGTTTCTTTAAGTTAAAAAAAAGAAAAGAACAAGAGGTGGAAATGACACAAGTGCCTTAACATAGTTCCTGGATTAATCCATTTTTAATGTACTGCATAGTACATTATGCATATTTTAATGTACTGCATTGTACAATGTGGTAGCATAAGCAGTTTGAGGTGCCTCCAAGGTAAGCTGCACTGGGTGCCAGTTGGTTTCCACATCCAATTCAAGGGATTGATTATTACCTTCACCACAAGGGATCCGCTACCTACCTAAGGAACCATCTTGTTCCTATTTTAGGGCAGGCAGCAAAGTTATATTGTGGACCCGTCCGTTAAAGAGTTATGATTGGTGGAGTCTCCTAAGAGAACCTTTTGTTTTTTAACTTCGCTTTTAAGTGTGGATTTTATATAATTTTATCATTTTATTTGTAAACTGCTCAAGAGTCACACAAGTGTGATGGACGGCGAAGATGTTTGGTCAATAAACCAAATGGAATGCCTTCAAGCAACTTGCTAAGACAACATGAGCCTTGGTGGAGCAGTGGGCTAATACCTCCTTAAGTAACACCAGCTGCCTGCAATTAGTGCAGGTTCGCATCCCACCAGGCTCAAGGTTGACTCAGCCTTCCATCCTTCCGAGATACGTAAAATGAGGACCCAGATTGTTGGGGGCAATAAGCTGACTTTGTAATAATGCCGCTTGGGGTGTGTGTGAAAGCTCTAATAAGCAGCCATATACATAGAATGAAGGCTACTGCTAAGCTTGTAAGCCGCCCTGAGTCTTCGGAGAAGGGCGGGATATGAATGGAATTTTAAAAAAAACCAAACATGTAGCATTACAATATTCTACATCTATTCTTAGTCAACACTAGTTGGCAGTAGTCAACTAACTAGGTTAAATGTGTTGTGTGTAACACCATCAAAGAGAATTCATTGTAGCCATCTAAAGCAAGAGGAACCTGAGATCCAGCTCATTGGGGCAAAAATCATTGAGTAAACTTTACAAATGAACAGAGATTTTAGCCTTATATGTTTACCTTGCATTTGAACTGAATATTTATGCTGAATAGTTTTAGACTTCTGTATTCAGGAATGAATCAGATTCTAAAGGTGGGGAGATCCCACTATTTGAACTTTGTGCTCTTTAATTCTTCACATTCGCTAAAAAAGTTCCAATTTCATTTAGTTCAACATATTTCACTTTCAGTAACTAGATTTATATTATGGGTAGAACCTGTACAGTTGCAAATCCCCTGTCAGATTAAACTTAGCACAGTCAAGCAAGAGTAGTATTGCCAAGATAAGCATGATCAATTCATGAATATATTTGCATAACATTGTTTCTACATAAAAAAGTCTATCACATTTATGGCATCCTTTTGATGTTTTATGTTCTCTCCATACCACATAGAAACATCATTGGTTTGACTCAGAAAAATACCATAATGCTTTCATACATACTTAACAGCCTCTACCACTGTGGTCAGTTTTAATAGCATTATTTTTAATTTTAATACCATTTTTAAAACATCAGTGCTCTGCAGTGGTTATCACTACAGGCTGCAGCTACGGCTTTAGATAAGTTCAAAGTCAGATTATACAGGGAAAAGAAATTAGTTTACATATACTTACTCAGTTCCTTAGCAATTCTAATTTTAGACATTGACTGATCAGTTTAAATGGGCTGATACACATCACAGACAAGCTGTCAACTTTGTTCCCAAACATAAATCAATATCAGCCAAAGAATCAGAAGAATGCAACAGCTGGCCCTACCAAGGAAGTAAATTTAATATGGCAGAGAGCATAGATGTCTTTGAAAAGCCAGTGGCTAAGAGTGATGGACCTGTGACCCTCCAGATGTTGAGAGGCTACATCCTCCTGTATCACCAGCCTTAATGCTGGCCCCAACCAAAGTTGTCATCCTTTAATACAGGGGTCTTCAAACTTGGCCCTTTTATGTCTTGTGGACTTCAATTCCCAGAATTCCTCAGCCAGCGTGCCTGGCTGAGGAATTCTGGCAGTTGAAGTCCACAAGTCATAAAAGGGCCAAGTTTGAAGACCCCTACTTTAATATTTAGAGGACTACAGCTTCCCCACTTTGCCATAATTAGTTGGATGCCTTTGTTGGACACAGGTTACCAGTTGTCCAGCAAGAGTTCTACATGAGACATAATTTGACTTTACAACAGATTATCTGAACTTAAATGATATCATATATCTTTTACCTGTAATGATGAGTTGAATTCATGATAAACATCAGCATCTTCTGCAGCTTCAACTAACCGCTATAACAAAGAAAGAAAAAGGGAACTTAAGGGTCCATAAATGGAAGCAACAATAAAAGCAGCACATCTACATGTGTATATGTTTGTTTGCAAAAAATTCAAGATGGCAACTACAACCATGCTGTCAAAGTCCCAAATCCTTTTTTACACACAATGTACACTAAAACAGGGCATGGTTCCAATTGTACTTTAATGGCTTCCATCTTTGATTTTGTTCTTTCCCCGCAGATGATCCTGGCCAAATCCATAAATCTACTGTTTGCTTATTAGGAAAATTAACCATCTTCTTGCAGGGACCCATAAGGGTGGGATATTGGGGGTGGTTGGCATGGAAAGAATGCATACAATAAAAATGAAAATATCATTTTTTTCCAAATGTATTATTTTCCTGGTCTTAACGTCATGTTGGATTGCCAGTAAAGGAGAGCATTGCTAAGCATCATGGCATGTATATGTGAAGTAGAGATAGGTAGCTAAAGCCATTCCACAGTTTGCTGAAATACAACTCCCAGCATTCCTTTGAACTTTGTTCCTTCTTTTTTTCTTTCATCTTAATTATTAGTTTATGTTAGATATTTTAGTTTTTTTAGTGGGAAAAAAATCTAATAGTTATCTAAAAAAAGATGCAAAGGATGCTAACATTCCTGTCTTGTGATGAAGGCATTTGTACCTATTGAAATTATAGATTTAAGATCAAAATGAAAGACAGAATATACTACATTACATGGTTTGGGGGAAAATGAAATCTATGAATCACTGTAACATAGAAAGCTGCCTTATAGCCCGTCAAATGGACATTTCATTTAATGCAATATTATTTTTTTCTGACTGGCACTAAATGGGTAGGAGATTGGTGTGTGTGTGTGTGTGTGTGTGTGTTTGTGTGTGTGTTTGTATGTGTAGGTCTCTCTGTGTGCATTTATTATATGTATATATTACACACACATACACACATATATATATTCTGTGTGTGTAAATATATATACACAATGTGTATATACATATATATGTTTGTATATTCTGTAACTCTGTGTGTGTGTGTGTGAGAGAGAGAGAGAGAGAGAAAGAGAGGGAGGGAGGGAGGGAGGGAGGGAGGGAGGGAGAGGGATAACTGAATTATTTCTTACCAAATCTAAACCTACACTTTATATAGTGGTACACTATGCTGTGTTTAGAAGCCATTGTGCATTCATTTTTTTCACATTTCTTTATTTTTCTTACTTCGAAGCAGATAAAAATTGGGAGCCAAGTAGTCCTTACCTCAACAGCTTCTACTTTTCTATGTAGCATTCTTGCCATTTCTTTAGAGAATAACTTTACCAGCTCCAAGCCATCTACCTCTTTGATCTTTAGATTTGGTTCCACATCTTTATACTTCTATCAAACAAACAGAAGGACAAACAGCCGAGATTTTCAGTAACCACAACCTGGACTCTAGTGAACAATGGTTTTAAAAACGCTCATGCATCAAATAAAAATGTATTCATAAAAAACTTTTTCAGACTTCAGGATTTCAACTTCACCTCTCTTGGTTCTGAGAAAGCTTAGGAATTCATGGATGTCAGACCAACCATGGATTTGTCTGAGACCATCTGTTTTCATCAGTGGTCACCAGAGAGCAAAGGACGGCATTCCAGCTACTGTTTTATCCACCCACGTATACTCCCCCTTTGTTTTCAACTACTGTATTTTCCGGCGTATAAGATGACTTTTTAACCCATGAAAATCTTCTCAAAAGTTGGGGGTCGTCTTATACGCTGGGTCGTCTTATACGCCGGAAAATACTATTCACCTCTCTGATCTTTTCTGCTGGATGGCGGGATCGCTGGGTGAATGGAGGTAGGCGATGGTGACTCATGGTTAAGCGGCTAACAGCTAACGGGTGATGGAGGGCAAACTCCCCTCAGATCATGGGGCGGCTGCTGCAGCCGCCGCCATTGCTCTTTCTAGGACTGGTCATGCTGGCGCTTCCAATGCTGGCTGTCAGGTCCCCAACGAGAGGAGGGGCAGGCGGTTCCCAGAGGTGCGCCTCTGAACAGTAGGAAGGGAGCACCTTTGCTCCCGCCGAGGCACCGCCTGACCGCGCCGACCAGAAGAATCGCTTGCCCGGTCACGGAGTGCGGAACTTGAGAGCAGCAGTGCACCAAGTGAGAGAGCTCAGAGGAAAGAAGGCGAGGCACCCATTTGGTGGGGAAGGAGCAAAGCTGGGCAAATCACAGAACAGGCGGAGCAGAGAAACGTTACAGAGGAAAAGGGGGCGGGGTTTAAATGGCGAGGCGGGCGGGATGTGGAGACGTTCTGTTAGAAGTAATGAAGGAGCCTTCGGGTGCTTTCTGGATCGGATTGTGCGAACTGAGGGTGCCGTACAGTCCTCGTGTTTCCCAGGGTTGCCTGTCGTGCCAGAGATATTCCCTGTAGTCCCAAATTCTTTAGCTCCCCACTTTCCTTAATTCGGGCGAATTTTGTGCTCCATGGAGAAACATTAATACACAAATGTTGTTTGTTTAACCGCGCAAAACTTGGGGGAAACCTTGGTATTTGGGAACGGAAAGGCTTAAGCCTTTTCATTTCTGTTTTATGCACGGGCTGGGAGGGTCACGAAGTTTACCTCTTTTATTTTAGCAACATCGTGGCACTTATAAAAAAAGGGCACTAACGCTAAACGTGTTGTTAATATGCAGATTGTGTGCCAGGAAGTGAAATATTGAATTATTAGCCCAAACCCTATAATTTAACACAAAAAGTAGGGGGTCGTCTTATACGCCGGAAAATACGGTATTCCTTTCATTTCACATTTTCAAGGTGAGAAGGGAGTCACCGTGCAGAAGGTCAGAAAAGCTGCTCCCCAGATCTACTGTGATCTATTATGAAGGAGGATGACAAGTTGCAAAGTGCCCTAACTTTGGAAGGGAAACCTAAGAGCTGGGAGCCTGGGGGAGTTTGTAAATCACCCATGTCTGCCTCTGAGGAAATGTTGCAAAAGTATCTTCACAGCATTTTATTTACGGCAGCAGCTGATGTGCAAGATAATCATTAGCTTAAGTTCTCCACAAATAACATGGCATAGCGGGGCAGAGTTATAGGCTCAGATAGCTGCAACACTGGTTTGCGGAAGAAGCCATAATTAAAAGGGGGGAAAAATAGTGAGATGAATAGTCAAGGATTCTGTGTGTCCAATGCCTGTTTTACTCTTCTGCAGAGAAAGCAGTGAAGGCTATGATGAGTAGCAAATAACTTAAGAAATAAAGAAGGGACAAAAAGGTGAGACAAAAATAGAAATGAGCCTTCTATCCAATAGGCTGGATAGAAGCTGATAGCATCATGCAGGTTTTGCAGGATTAAAGACAGTCAGTCTCTCCATCCGTGCTGGTGCTAATAAAGAGAAATAAGGAGGAAGTGAAGCTGATGACAAAGGTTAGCTGATTGACACTGCCAAGCAGCAAGGTTAATGAGTGATAATTTAGCACTGATAACAATATACGGAAAGCCTGTTTTGTCTAATGGTAAGGCACCAAACTGGGAGACTGTGAGTTCTAGTCCAATTTTAGACATGACAGCCAGTTGGATAACTTTGGTCCAGGCACTCTTTCTCATCTCATTGGACTGTTGTTGTGAGGAAATGGGAACAGGAGGCAGTTGAGATATGCTTGCCATCTTGAGTTACTTTTAAAAAAATAATAAATACAGAAAATAAATAAAAGGAAAATAAATAAAATAGGCAAAGTGCTGAACAGAGTAGCAAGTTTACAATTAATATCCAAGCTCTCCTGTTCCTCCCCCCCTCCTTAAAGTCTGTAGATATGTCGTGCCCACACAGCAGTTCAGCCTGCTAGTATTGCAAGGAGTTTAATCAGCAGAATGAGATGATCCCATCACAAAAATGCATGCTACGTGCCTGGCACTCTTGCTGTGTGCTTCTGTACAGAAATATAGATACAGATACGTACAGATATGTACATTTCAAAAACAAAGCACTATTAGCAATGATAAATTACCACTAACTGAGGGCAGCAAGTTTCTCAACAGGTATATTGATGAATGATAGCTAACATTTTGTCCCTCATGAGCAGTACAGATGGTTTTAACTACAAAAAAGATGAATAAGACCTGCATAATTTGAGATGCATAATTTGAAGTATTCTTAATACAGTCTGTTCAGGATCAGGATGAAAGGAAATTGTTTCTTCTTGTTTGCAGAGAAATACATTTGTGCACACCTCTAATTAGCTAATGCTATGTAATCTCATAAATGCACTTACTCCTCTCTTAATCAGAGTGCCTTCTGCAATCTTGAAAACACTTTCGTTGGTCAGAGAACCAATATGAACCGGATTCTAAAAATGGAAATCTATTATAATACTATAACATTTAGCTAGATTAACGTTTGAAACATGGACTTTTTTCAGACAGAGAGTTCCTAAGGCCTAAGTCCAAAGGCATTGTAAGCTAAACTAATCTCTCTTTTCCTTTTTAAAATGGTACAACTGGTGGAAAAGAAATAAGTGCTACATATACAGGAGAGAACCATCTGGACCCCTTCAATCCTTACTCAACCTCAGTGGACAACATTGCCAGATTCTACTGCTAAAAAGATGTCTATGTCTTGGAGCATAAGAGATTTTTCCCTAGTCATTTTCTTTTCTTTGTGCATAGTTTTATATACTATATTCTATTGGTAGTAACAGGTTTCACTTAAGCCATTACTCAAATCTGAAAGCTAGCAGACAGAGATTTAAGGACACAACTCTTTGATAGTTTAGTTCAGGGGTAGGCAACCTCGGCTCTTTTATGACTCGTGGACTTCAACTCCCAGAATTCCTGAGCCAGCATGACTGGTTCAGGAATTCTGGGAGTTGAAGTCCACGAGTCATAAAAGAGCCGAG
>JAKJMR010001019.1:138642-150014 GCA_024449315.1 Daboia siamensis
TCTATTCTATTCTATTCTATTCTATTCTATTCTATTCTATTCTATTCCTGTATTTTATTATTCTATTCTATTCTATTCTATTCTATTCTATTCTATTCTATTCTATTCTATTCTATTCCACACTTGAATTCCCATTAAAAAATGAAATGAAATAAAACTTCCCATTTCAATGTTCCTCGTGTATGAATTGGGGTTTTGCTAAATGGCAGCATCTTGGCTATTCTCAAAAAGAAAAAAAAAACCAAGGTTGAACCTGGTTAATAATTGCTAGGGAAAATCCAGAGTGGCTAAATAACATGCTTTTAAAAAAAGCATGCAGCTATTCTCTCCTTAAACATTTTATTACTCTTCTGAGCTAGATGCTTTTCCACATCTTATCAGTTCAATGGTATCTGTTCGATTCCATTAAACTTTTCAGGTTTACTGCGGTTATTGACCAGTTTTATATCAATCCAAAGCTATAAAATGCCAGGAAATTAGAGAGCGGACAATATGAATTTCCTGTAATATTATAGGTGCAGCCGAAGGCCTGGCCACATAATTGTTTTCTACAAGAAACATGAACGAGAGATTTTATATCATCCCACGAAGTGGCATTCTGTTTGTAGAACTTCCTGCCTTGCAAATCTAGAGAAGGAGAAGGAGAAGAAAAATGATTGGGAGGTTAAAACATCTTCTCTGTTGCTGTTTACAACAACTCCGGGGCTTTTTAGCTTGGAGCAAAGTAATATAAACCAAGATATATAAAGATAAATAAATCAATGTGCTGTGCAGTTAGAACTCAAAGGTGCTCCCCCCCCAAAAAAAGGCAATATGACTTTCTTGCTGTTTTTTTTCTTTGAAAACAAATTGAAGAAGCTTCTTGGATGAGAAGCGAAAGATTTTGGGTGCTTTTTGTGTGTGGGGGGGGGAGTTCAGGGAGCACCAAAGACCCCACCATCAGTACTTCATATCTCTTGTCACCTGAGACTTCTTTTGATGTTGTTCAGAACGGTGTCAGCAGCAAAAACAGCACCGAGCAGGCACCTAGGCAGTGGACCCAAATCCAGCTGTTGTTGATTTCATTTGACGGTGGTGAAAATCAAGATGTGTTGGCTTCATGCGTGGTCCACTATTATTTCACCTGTAGCTATCATCTTTTGCCCAGTTGACCTTGATGGGAAATGTCTGTTCAGGACCACTAGATAGCATTGCAACCCCATGTTTGAGAAATGATCTCCTAGTAGCAAAAATACAGAATAGTAGAGTTGGCGATCATAGGTTTCTAACTGCCCCATAGGTGCCCCAAATGCTTTTCACCTGGACGGAGAAACGATGGAGACCCAAAGAGCCGTCTGTTTGCAAACGGGGCAGTTGGAAGCGGATCAGATCCCTCAAGTTTCCAACTGCTCCATGTTCAAGCAGACGAAGCTTCCAGCTTCCCTCTGGGCGAAAAGAGTTTGGGTGCCTATCGGGTGCTTGGGACAGCTCTACCCCCTTCCCCACCCGCCTTGCCTTGTAGTGGCAGCATGGCAGCGCGGGCTACATGGCCTCCTGCTGCAACTGGCCACAAAAGTGGGCCAGTAGCCATGCCACCGCCGCGAGGTGCCACCGCTGCGAGGCGAAGCAGGGGTCGGGAAAAATATAAGATAGCCCCTGAAAATAAGACCTGCTGCCTCTTTTGGAGACAAAAATAAAATAAGACTGGGTCTTATTTTGGGAGAAAGAACGGTAGGTGGTGCCTATCTCCATTTCAAAGTCAGTGTTGCCCTGAAACATTTTACCAGTCATGTGGCCAGCATGACATCGCGGAGTGGTACCTATTTATCTAGTTGCATCTACATGCTTTTGGACTACTAGTTTGGCAGGAGCTGGAGGACAGGGAGCTCATCCTGTTGTGTGGTGCTCGGATCTCGAACCTGAGCTGCCGGCTTTCCAGCCGACCAGCCCAGTGTCTTAACTGCTTGAATCACCATGTTCTGCTCTGCTAGATTGCCTCCTGCTTCTAGCGTCCCAGAACAGAGCCAGCTGTGGATCGTCTTCTTCCAAATCCTCGTGCTCACACGGCTGAATCTGATGAAGAACAAGATGGGAGGGGCCAGGCTGAGAGTCCTGCAGTGCATCAGAACCTTCCTCTGACACCAAAGGCTCTCCAAACCCCTCTTCCTCCTCTTCTTCAGAATCATCAGACTCAGCTGCTGGAACTACAGGCTGACGCTGAATCACAACGCACTGTGCCACCCCCTCATGTTTAATAAGATGGTCTTTTATAGGATGATCTTTAATAGAATGTAGATTTTTGAGAAGAGGCTAGAGCATCACTTGTCTGAGATGGTATAGGTCCTCCTGCTTGAGCAGGGGGCTGGACTAGAAGACCTCCAAGGTCCCTTCCAGCTTCCCTTCTATTCAAAAGAATGACCCGAGGTCTCTTTCCACCTTGTGATTCTATGTTCTGTTTTCTATGCTTAGTAGGATGTTATTTGATAAGATTAAGCCTGGGCTGTGAATAGGAAAGGCTGATGTATCTCCAGAACATGGGGCTGAACAGATGTTCTCCAGATGTTCCGGCTGGGAGAGCTTTTATTTTCTTAGAAGTCTGTATTTCTCACCAGCAATATATTAAAATCCCCAAGCCCCGCAGTAAATCCTGCCACACACAGATCAGTCTTAGAAATTTTTTTAAAAAGAGGGATGTCTAGGGAGACTCTTAATAATCCAGATCATAGTTGATGCTTTTTCAAAGGGCAACCGGACTTTCTTGGTTCGTTTTTTCCTCCTTAAAAAAAAATTCTTTTCTCATCCAAGAAGCTTCTCGAATGGGAGCTGAAGAAGCTTCTAGGATGAGAAGCGAAATGAAAGTTCGGTTGCCTTTTTGAAAAAGCACCTTTGGGACTAAAAAAAAAAAAAAAAGAGGGTACACCATCAGATGAGCCAAGATTGGTTTCAGTGCTGATTTTAATTCTACTCTGATTATTTATTTCTGGAAATAGACATCCTCAAATACAGTCTCCGTATTAATTCAAAACATCTGGATGTTAAGAACAGATCACTTCTTTTGTTGGGTAAAGGTAAAGCTTCCCCCGCACATACATGCTCGTCGTTTCCGACTCTAGGGGCCGGTGCTCATCTCCGTTTCAAAGCCGAAGAGCCAGCGCTTGTCCGAGGACGTCTCCGTGGTCACGTGGCTGGCATGACTAGACGACAAAGGCGCACGGAACGCTGTTCCCTTCCCACTGTAGTGATCCCTATTGTTATACTTGCATTTTTTTACGTGCTTTCGAACTGCTAGGTGGGCAGAAGCTGGGACGGGTAACAGGCGCTCACTCTGCTACGTGGCACTCAGGATTCGACCCGCCAGACTGCCAACCTTCTGATCGACAAGCTCAGCGTCCTAATCCACTGAGCCACCGCGTCCCTATTTGTTGGGCACTGAGATAAAAATGAAATGGTCTCTTGCTTGACCAAGGGGGCTGGACTAGAAGACCTCCGAGGACCCTCCCAGCTCTATTCTGATTATGGTCTTTTCATCCATCCCCTGCCCGCCCACCTGCCCCCTTTGAAAAGAAAAATACACGTCATATTTTGGCTTTTTTTCTTTCCTTTTTTTTATTGTTTATGTGCTAAAATAGAAAAATAAGAGAAAAATATATAACATTTTTTTTAAAAAAAATTAAGAAAGAATACATCACAGTGTGTGTATAAAATACAGTCCCATGACAAAAGTGCGACTCACTTTTTGAACCGAAGACTTACATTTTAGCCTTTTCCCTGCGTTTACAAAGGACCCTTTGAAATCCTGAAAGCAAAACTTTTTTTTTTTTAATCTACGATTTTTTACATTGCAGTTTCAGCATTTCCTCCGTTATGTTCAGGGACCGACAGATCCCAAATTTTGGGGGATAGCCTTTTCACATCATTACATTCACATCTGAATTCTTTCCATAAATTATCAACCAAAGTATAAATAGGAAACAGAAATGGGATAACCAAGTCTTTGCAATGTGAAAGGGTAGTAAGAAACAAAGGTTTTAGAATGTTACCTTTCGGTAAGATCCGTGGTACAGCTTAAAGGTGTCTTTTTTTTTTTTTTGTAAATTTTAATTTTTAATTTTTTTTATTTTTAATTTAATTTTAAAATAAATTATTTTTCATTTAAGTTTTTTGAACCTTTTTTTTTTTTGAAACTCTAAGAGCTTTTCAGACAATGCCAGATTTTGGAGTTAATTTGCAGTGAGGTGTCCAATCACCTCACCAAACTCATTCAAGATCTGCTTAAGGAAATCCAACGTAGCTTATATCATGCGTGCTTATTGGACTCTTGTTAAGAAACTTTTCTGATTCCCATCTAAAACGTCCCTTACTATGTAAAGAGAACGCCCTTGTGCCCTCAAATCATTGTCAAACATATAGTAGGTATGAATGATAAGGACCTGAGGGCACATAAGTCCATGATAATGTGTCCCTAGCTTGGTCAACCATAGACAACACGAAAACAATCAAAGCAAAAAACCCATTAAACCTCAAATAATAATTCTGGGTTGATCTGTGTCTCAGGTGGTAATTCTGGGTTAATGCAAAAACTCCCAGAAAATGAAAACTACATATCCAATCAAAAGATCTGCACAATTGTTGTGGCTTGTGGAAGACAGGTGATTGTAGAGTTAGCACCCCTTAACAAAAAAAGTAATAAGCATAAAATTTATCTACAGGACTCTCAAATTTAAGCATGATTGAGCAGACCAAAGCAGGCCTTGGGGAGGACGCCATATGTAAGCCTGGGCAAAGTCTTTGTAAATAAGGGATGCCATAATATCTGTCCATCACCAATGCTCCTTGAAGTTACAGCGCCTGATTTCAAGTGCCCCCCCCCCCGGAAATTCCCATTTTTACTTGGAATTTGTAAATTGTAAAAACTGGGAATTCCAAGTTTGGAAGCAGGAGAATAAGACGCATCTCTCAGCTGAACCTGGAATACTGCAGCCAATTTTGGTCACCATATCACAAAAAAAAAAAAAAGATGAGAAGAAAGCCAGAGAAGAACAACTAAGATGATCCAAGGCCTGGAGGTTAAAACATACGAAGAACGGCTGCGGGACTTGGGTATGGGTAGTCTAGAGAAAAGAAGAAATAGGGGAGACACGATAGCAGTGTTCCAGTATCTGAGGGGCTACCACAAGGCAGAGGGGGCCAGGTTGTTCACCAAAGCACCAGAAGGGAAGGACAAGAAGCAACGGATGGAAACTGATCAAGGAGAGAAGCAACCTGGAATTAAGGAGAAACTTCCTGACAGTGAGGACAATCAACCAGTGGAACAGCTTGCCACCAGAAATCCTGGGTGCTCCATCCCTGGAGATTTTTAAGAAGAGGCTAGACAGTCACTTGTCTGAGATGGTAAAGGTTGTCCTGCTTGAGCAGAGGGCTGGACTGGAAGACCTCCAAGGTCCCTTCCAGCTCTATTCCATTCCATCCTATTCTATTCTTGAACGTTCTGATTTCTTGTGGCCATCTATGCCACGGATAGGACAGTGCAACACTGTGCTGGCCTCGACAGAAATACATGCTCTGCCTTATTAAGTGTGTGGACTTCAGGGGAGGAAGCCAAGTGGAAGAAGCTTCCTTTTCTATAAAACACGGATAGTCCCCGACGCACGACCACAATTGTGCCCCAAAATTTTCTGCTGCTAAGTGAGACAGATGTTCAGTGAGTTTTGCCCCATTCTGTGAACCTCGGCAGCTCTTAAGTTAAGGAGACGGTTGTGAAGTGAATCTGGTTTGCCCATTGACTTTGCAAAAGGGGATCACGTGACACTGGGACGTTGGAACCGTCATAAATATGAACCAGTCATAAATACGAGTCAGTTGCCACAGCTGTTAAGGGAGTCGGTGCAGTTGTTACGGAAATTAAATGAATCTGGCTTCCCCGTGGACTTTGTCAGAAGGTCGCAAAAGGGGATCACATAACCTCAGGACACCACAACTGCCATAGGTACATGTCAGCTGCCAAGCATCTGAAGACAAATCCAAGTGACCCTGGGGATGCTGCAATGGTTGCGAGAGTGGAAAACCGGCCGTAAGTTGCTTTCTTTCAGTGCTGTTGCAACTTTGAATGGTCACTAAACAGATTCTTGCAAGTTGCGGGCTGCCCGTATGGAGCTTTCAACTTTCTCTGCTCCCCTTTGCAAGCGGTACAGCAAGGAATATTTCCAACGAGATGGGGACATTTTGGGAAGTCATTTTAACCCTGAGTTTCCTTTTTTTTTTCTTTCTTTTTTTTTTTTCAACAGCACCTAGCTTAGCAAAAAACAACAACCCAGCAACACCACCGCAATCCCACCCTGATGCTAATGCTAGGCAGTTGATGGATTCTTATCTTGGCTAATGAGATACGCACCGAAAAAAGTGTATCGAACATCTGGCTGTACCAGTCCGGGGTTGGAAACATTAACCATAAGCTTATCATCTTTCTTTAACGGGATGACTCCTGCCAGATAAAGACTCTTAACCGATTTGCTCTCATTGATGGGACTGATGGACGTGAACAACTCGCTCGGTTTGGGATACGCTGGGGTTTTGTGGATAATCGTCTGCCACACCTTTCTTGTGCCTTTCGTCTTCCTCCCGCAGCAAATGCTGTCTTCGCAATCGCACTTAAAACAGGAAAACGTCACTTGAGAGTAAATGAAATATTTCCCATCTTGAGGGATGACGAAAGAAATACTGCTGTCATCCAACTGGAACTGGCCATCTTGGAAGTCAGTATCCCAAACGAGAGTTGAACCCTCCTGAGTTTCATTTATACATTTGCTCCCAGAGTCAACTGTAAATAAAGAGGGGGGGGGAAAAAAAAACTACTTTACCGGCAAGTTCATGCTGGACGTTTGAAGATACGATCCTGTTTTCTAATCTCTCATGTGCCAGCCAAATTTTGTTTTGCTATCCATCCTAGTAAATGGAACACCTAGTTCTAGCAATTGACTGCACCCTTTGTGCTGGACAGACCCAGGATAAAACCACAGATACAACGCAGAATACCAAATAACAAATACCAAATAACAAAGTTGGAAGGTCCTTGGAGGTCTTCTAATCCAATCCCTTCCTGTACCGTTTCAGACAAACGGCTGCTCTTGAAAACATCCAGTGATGGAGCACGCACAACTTCTACAGGTGAGCTGTCCCACTGATTAATCATTCTCACTGTCAGAAAATTTCTTCTTCTTGTCCTGCCTTCAGGTGCTTTGGAGAATAAGTCAACCTCCTCTTCCCTGTGACAGTCATTCAAATATTGGAACAATGCTATCGTGTCCCCCCCCCTAGTCTTTCTTGTGTTACCCAGTTCATGCAATCATTCATCAGACATTTCAGCCTCCAGTCCCCTAATCATCTTTGTTGCTCTTCTCTGCACTCTTTCCAGAGTCTCAACATCTTTTTTTTGTAACCAAAACTGGAGGACACGACTTCGCAGCTAATGGATGCATTATTCCAAACATGGCCTTAGCAAAGAAGTATAAAGTGGTTCTAACATTTAACATGATTTTGATACTATCCCTCAGTGGATGCAGCCTAGGATTGCGTTGGCTTTTTTGGCAGCTGGCTCCTACTAAAATGATTATCTGCTAGGATTCCTAGATCCTACTCGCAGCTACAGTCCTGTAGCACACTCAGTTATAACCCTGACTGCTCTTTAGAAGGCCAGATCCTGAAGCTAAAACTCAAACACTCTGGCCACCTAATGAGAAGGAAGGACTCACTGGAGAAGAGCCTCATGCTGGGAAAGGTTGAGGGCAAGAGAAGAAGGGGACGACAGAGAATGAGGTGGCTGGATGGAGTCCCTGAAGCAGTAGGCATGAGCTTAAATGGACTCCAGAAGATGGTAGAGGACAGGAAGGCCTGGAGGAACGTTGTCCATAGGGTCGCGATGGGTCGGACACGACTTTGCAGCTAACAACAACAACAATGATATAAGCTAAAGAACTTCTAAACTAAAAGATCTGTTACATATTCTCAAATGAAACTCTGTTTTTATTCAAAGGAACAGTTAAAAATTTCTTGTAAAGCACCTTCAGAGGGACCCATGGCAAAGAAGCATTTTGGACTTGCTAAAAAAAATTACCTCTTGCATGAATGCTCGGCCGAATTTTAGAATCTGAAATAGAAAGCGGGAAAAAAAACATGTTAACATCACCAGAATAATATCTCTGTAATCCAAGGACTGGCTTTGCAAACCATGTCCAGAAGAAACTTCCTTACAAATGACAAATGCACAGCTGCTTTTAGGGAATATTGATATTAAGAAACCACGGAATGTCTTCATGGCTAGACATATTACCCTCTACCCAGACATATATCATATTTGAATACCTAATTGCGATTTTGAAATCTCAGCTTTCCTTTTTGATCATAACTACAGAATCCCATCTGCAGGAATAATATCTGAGTAGCACTCATCTCAGGGGAATGCGCTGGCTCAGTGGGTTGGGACGCTGAGCTTGTCGATCAGAAGGTTGGCAGTTTGGCGGGTCGAATCCCGAGTGCCGCGTAGCAGAGAAAGCGCCTGTTACTCATCCCAGCTTCTGCCAACCTAGCAGTTCGAAAGCACGTCAAAAGGCAAGTAGAAAAATAGGGACCACTCCGGTGGGAAGGTAACAAGCTCTCTGATCTTGGTTGTTTTCTTGCAGACATCTCATCATCCAAGTATCAATCGATATCAATCAGAACAGAGCTGGAATGGACCTTGGAGGTCTTCTAGTCCAGCCCCCCACCAACATTTTTAAATCTGTGCCAGTGTATTCATACAAAAAAGTGACAATAAAGGTTATCTTATCTATCTTATCTTTTCAGTCCTTCTAACACTGATGAGGTTACCTTGTTGGGCAATGAAATGTCTGCAAGAAAACAAGCAAGTTCAGAGAGCACCAAGGACCCCTCGTTTCAATCCTGAATTACAGATATTCTTCATTATCAGTATGTCTGTTATTCTAGTAATTATACTTTAGAAGATTTTCTTTAAAAAATGACATTTTAGCTTTGCTGGCTCTTCTGTCACTGATTCCTGATTCTTTTCAGGCATTTGGGGGAATTCTAAGCCAGCAAATTTGAGTTCCTCCCTTTCTGCACTTGGATCTGAAAACTGCAAGGTCCCTGGACGAACAGCTACAAGGCATCCGTTATCTGACAACTTTCCTTCTTTTGAGTCAAAAGCAGTTGCATCTTCACTGGCTGGGCTGGGCTGACTGTGACTCTATTCCACTCTTTATTATTAAATTCCAGTCAGGAGATTAAATTCCAGTCATGAGATTAAAAAACCTAAAATAGCATCCTCAGTGGAACAGGCCAGAAATAGTATTTCGTAATTACTGAAGTGAGTTTTTTTTCTGCCTGAGCAGTGTCACTTCCCCTTATAGAATTAATATCTATTGAGAGAATTCAGTTATTCTGCTATAAATCTGTTGCATTAAGTCCTAATTAGGTAACAATACAACGAATGAATGAATGGGGAAAAAATGATCTGTGTTTCCTACACACACAGACACACACAGACACACACACAAAACATTCCTTTGTCTTATTTATTTATTAATCAAATTTATATACCCATCTATCTCACTGGCAATTCTGGCTGGCGAAGGACCATTAATTGTTCTGTTCCCCCCTCCCGGAGTACAAACAGACAAGCAGGCACGACTAGCAAGAGTTAATTCTACAGGCTTTAGTTAATTGCCTTCTGATAAGGCCTTGGCAGCAAAATAGGCTAGTTACCTCAACCGTCAGCTGGAATGAGATAACATCCAAACAAACAGTCCAGAAGCAGATGTACAGAAGCGTTGCCAAGAATTCAGACCAGGGTTTCAAACAAGAAGCAGAGTTCCAAAGATGTGACCAGAAGTTGTTTAAACTATTGTTCGTCACAAAGTTCTGAGAGCAGCCATACCCCCTTTTGTACCTTATGGGGTGTGGCTCAATGACTCAGCTACTCCCTGGCCCTCCTACTCAACCTACGTTGCTGCAAACGCTTGGCCCTGCGTCTTTCTCGAGGGTCTAGCCATGAGTCATCTTCACTAGACTGTATTTGCTGCAGCTGCTTGAGTTCCATCCCAGGCTGGCTCCTCCCAGGCTGCTCCTCTCGGCCTTCAGATGAAGATGGCGGCCTTGCCAGAGAGGAGGGCCCTGGAGAGGGAGGCCTTGCCAGTCCCTCCCCATCATCCTCAGAGTCCTCTTCCACGGTTAGGACAGGTGCAGGGGTCGGGGCCACAACATTAATGAAGAAAAATAAATGACTGGAGAGAAGTTTGAAAACAATGTTAGAAAGTATTACTTCCCAGAAAGATTTAGTGGCAGCATGGAACCAACTCCCAGCGTCGAATCAAATCTCAAAGTCAAATGTTGACTTTTTCTCCCCTTATCTTGTAAGAAATGTAATCCTGCTCTCCAAGTCACTTAGCCAAACAGGGCAGTCAGTTTTGCCATCTCAAGTTAACTCCATGAGTTATTCTGCTCTGGAATTTTAATTAAAAAATAATAATTAAAAAAGCCAGTTGCTCAGAGTTCAAATATTTAATTCCCTGGATGGAGGAGGAAGATGGTGCTTGCACAAAAGCCCAATAAAAATTCTTTCTGGCATTGAAAGAACTTCTGAAGAATCGTTTCCTCAGTATCTTCCAAAATATTCCAAGGATCTTCCATTTCTCTTCACCTCTTACGTTGTGGAAGTTGCCCAGAGTTGTACTATCATTGAGATGAGTGGCATATAAATCAAATAAATAAATAACCCTAACCCCTTTGCCAAATTGTGTGTCTTTCCCTGCAGTGACCACAGAATAACAAGAGTTGGATGGGACCTTGGAGGTCTTCTAGTCTAACCCCCTGCTCTGGCAAGAAACCCTATGCCATTTGAGGCAAACAGCTGTCCATTCTCTTCTTTAAAACTTCCAGTGTTGGAGCATTCACCACTTCTGGAGGCAGGTTGTTCCACTGATTGATTGTTCTCACTGTCAGGAAGTTTCTCCTTAGTTCTAGGTTGCTTCTCTCCTGGATGAGTTTCCCTCCATTGCTTCTTGTCCTGCCTTCAGGCGCTTGACTCCCTCTTCTTTGAGGCCGCCCCTTAAATATTGGAAGACTGTTATCATGTCCCCCTTAGGCCTTCTTTTCATTAAACTACACATACCCAATTCCTGCAACTGTTCTTCATATGTTTTGGTCTCCAGTCTCCTAGAGTCTCAACATCTCTGCAACCAAAACTGGATACAATATTCCAAGTGTGGCTTACCAAGGCCTTATAAAGTGCTTATTAACACTTCACGTGATCTTGATTCCATCCATCTCTTAATGCAGCCTAGAACTGGGTTGGCTTTTTTGGTCCCCTAATCATCTCGGTTGCTCTTCTCTGCACTCTTTTT
>JAKJMR010001019.1:190200-204251 GCA_024449315.1 Daboia siamensis
TCTATCTATCTATCTATCTATCTATCTATCTATCTATCTATCTATCTCGCAGTCCATTTTGAATACATAGTAGGGAAAAAAAGCATCTTGAGAGTTAACAAGGTTGATACTCTATGGTACAAATTTCCTGTTTTGGGACTTCCCTGAATAGGCCACTTTGGGACCCAGAAACCTGGATCAGATGTCTCAACTCGACCCAACTTGAGGGATCTCAGCAAATGAGACGAAAGCCAGCCACGTTACCTGTAACAAATTTGGTGGAAAGGATTCTGCTTCTCTGTGGGCCTTTGACGGCTTGAATCTTGAGGGTGTATTCAGTAGCTGGTCGAAGGCCAACAAGGTCATATTCCATCGTGTTGCCGGAGACTGTCCGCGTCACTTCTGTCTCTGAACGACCAACAAGGACAAGCATAAGATAAACGGGCGAAGCATGAATTGTTCCTCTTGCTTTGCTTATTTTAAGAGACATCCATCCATCCAATGCTTGTGGATGTTGACCAATTTCATGCTAGAGTGATCTGTGGCATGCAGAGTAGAGCTGCTGGGCTCAGCACAGTCTATCTTCTCTGGAAGATGGCATTGGAAGGTTGTTGGGGTTTTGGTTTTTTTGGGAGAGAGAGGCATGTGTTCCCACAGCCACGCCAACTGAGTTGCATCTCTCTTTCAAGGCTTCTTGAAAACAGAGCAACAACATCAGCAGCCCGGCCTGCCACCACCATCCTGGTTATCTTGGATTAAAATTCTCATCACCCCTGCTCAGAAAGCCAGTTCCACTTCCTTTTTAGGTGTGATATCATGGTTTTCTGGGCCCTAAGGCTGTCATAGAATCATGTGATTGGATTTGATGCTCACTTTTCCCGGAGTGGGAAAACTCAGAAGAGCTCCAGAGCAATCAGAACTCACCTCCTTCTCCAACATAGGAAATCAGGTATTCATCTATGGCAGCAAGGGCTGGTTGCCAAACAGCTAAAGCTTTGGAATCCGTGATGTTAACCACCCTCAGCCCAGATGGACTATCCAGTTCTAGAAAGAGAGCGACACCATTGCAATAAATAACAGTGAAATGGCTTTGCCTCCAGAAGTTGCGGGTGCTCCCGTCACTGGAGGATTTCAAGAAGAGATTGGACAGCTGTTTGCCTGAAATAGTATAGGATCTCTTGCTTGAGCTGGAGGCTGGAGTAGAAGACCTCCAAGGTCCCTTCCAGCTTCTATTCTATTCTATTCTGTTTATAATTTCTATTCTATTCTATTCTATTCTATTCTATTCTATTCTATTCTATTCTATTCTATTCTATTCTATTCTATTCTATTCTATTCTATTCTATTCTGTTGCATGCGGCTGACTCATTCGATTCCCATCCAATTTGTTGGTGACCAAATTTCCAATAAAGAAGGGCCCGCATAGTCCCTCCAATTTCTCCTGGCTGCCCCCCAGAATGTGCCGAGTTCAAGAAGATGCAGTTAGGTGGACACGTAGTCCAAATCAAAAAGAAAGGAATGCACAAGTGGCTTTAAAAAACATGTTGAAACAAAGCAGCCTGGCTTATTTTCCCTCGTTAAAAAGAGGCCCCCGGCTTAAAAAGTTCAGGCTAAACTCATCAATCTGTCTTTGTGGACAGCTCCTGTGTTTGTCTTTCCAACCTCAAGGCATTGCTTGGGGAAAACAAAACGGAGGCTGGAGATGGCATGGGAAGGGCTGAACAGAAGGCCAAAATCCAGTGGCGATTTTTCATCCTCTCTGTCAGCTTCCTTGGTGCTTAATCAAAGGAGTTGTCATACTTTGCATTAAAGCTGGAGGAATGTTGTCTGGCTTGGCCTGAATCAGTTCGGCAAGAGGGTTGAGTTATGGCTTCACTACCAACTGCTTAAACTATTCCACATCTGTGGACTCTCAGGAAGTAAAGGTAAAGGTTCCCCCGCACATGCGTGCTAGTCGTTTCCGACTCTAGGGGCCGCTGCTCATCTCCGTTTCAAAGCCGAAGAGCCAGCGCTTGTCCGAGGACGTCTCCGTGGTCACGTGGCCGGCATGACTAGACGCCAAAGGCGCACGGAACGCTGTTACCTTCCCACCGTAGTGGTCCCTATTTTTCTACTTGCATTTTTACGTGCTTTCGAACTGCTAGGTTGGCAGAAGCTGGGACGAGTAACAGGCGCTCACTCTGTTACGCGGCACTCGGGATTCGACCCGCCAAACTGCCGACCTTCTGATCGACAATCTCAGCGTCCTAACCCACTGAGCCTTCAGGTTACTCAGGAAGTAATCCTTGAGCAAATGAATAAAAATGAACAAGCGTTGAACTTTAAAGAGTGCAGAGAAGAGCAACAAAGATAATTGGGGACTGGAGACTAAAACATATGAGGAACGGCTGCAGGGATTGGGTATGTCTAGTCTAGTGAAAAGAAGGAGCAGGGCTGAGGTGATACCAATGTTTCAGTATTTGAGGGCCTGCCACAGAGAAGAGGGGTGTGTGTGTGTCAAGCTATTCTCCAAAGCACCCAAAGGCAGTACAAGAAGCAACGGATGGAAACTAATCAAGGAGAGAAGCAACCTGAGAACTAAGGAGAAACTTCCTGACAGTGAGAACAATTAATCAGTGGAACGACTTGCCTCCAGAAGTTGCGGGTGCTTCATTACTGGAGTTTTCAAGAACAGACTGGACAACCACTTGTCTGTAAATGGTATAGTGTTTCCTGCTTGAACAAGGGGTTGGACGAGAAGATCTCCAAGATCTCTTCCAACTCTGTTATTCTGACCTCATGAGTTGGACATACATATTGCTTCACAGTGCTTTACAGCTGTGTCTTAAGTATTTTACGGAGTCAGCCAATTGCCCCAGCAATCTGGGTCCTCATTTTATCAACCTTGGAAGGATGGAAGGCTGAGTCAACCTTGAGCTAGTCAGGATCGAACTGCTGGCTGTGGGCAGAGTTAGCCTGAAGAATAAACCTGCAATACTGCATTCTAACCACTGTGCCGCCAGGGCTTTAGAGGTGAATTTGGAAATGTTTCATGTTGAAGAGGGTGTGTTTTTTTTTTTTTCCCTCCTCTCTCTCTTTTTCTTCATTATTCACTTTATTAAAGTTCCCTCCTCTCCTGGGGGATAAATCACGGTCATTTCCTTCCCCCCCCCCAATACATACCTGTAACGAAAGATCCAGAGGTGGGTTCGCTTTCTTCAAATCCTTTGATAGCCACAACACTGATGACATATTTTATGCCAGGAATCAGATCTACTAGCTTGATTCTACTCCTGCTTCCGTCAACCGTCAGAGATTTGAGATCGTCTGGAATAGAGGATGAATAGAACTGTCAAGTTTGGAATTTCACACAAGGTTTTACCTAGCTGGGTCATGAAACATCTGCAAGAAAACAACCAAGCTCAGAAAGCACTGAGGACCACACAGTCCTACTCCTCCTCCTCCCAGCAAACCCCACTCCCTTGCATTGATGATGTAAATTAGAGAAAGCCACTAAGCTCAGAGAGCACCAAGGACCCTACACTCCTCTTTCTCTTTCTCTTTCTCTTCCTCCTTCTCCTCCTCCTCCTCTCCACAGACCCCATTCCCTTCTAACACTGATGATGTTACCTAGCTGGGTATGAAACGTCTGCAAGAAAACAACCAAGCTCAGAGTGGCACCAAGGGCCCCTTACCCTGCTCCTTCGACAATCACACCTGCTTCCTCCTCCACCCTTAAAGCCTTCACTTTTGCCAAGCCTCTTCCTTTCATGTCATCAGTTCCGTGCTTGGTTCAATCCGCGTAATTCTTCAAAGCAGAGCATACGATTAGCCAAGCTAGGCAGCCAGCGCTGTTACTTACCTCCAGTCTCCGGCCTGTAGGAAATCCGAAAGCTTTCAACGCGGGTCAGTGGAGGCTTCCAGCTAACCACAGCTGAACTTTCCGTTATTTCTGAGAAAGCGATTTCCTTTGGGGATCCCACCGCTGTCGACAGAGAGGGATAGACACAAAGAAGGGGATTTAACACACATTTTTAGAGATCAGTGAGCTGAGGAAAACACACAGCTAAGTCTTGGGAGCTACAGCGAAGATTGCGTTAAGTCCAGTGTTATGACAAGAACGAAAAGCTCCATAAAAAAAGAGCCATTGTTTGCAAGCCAGTCTCTCAGAAGCCCAGCTTTTTCACTTTTAATGGTAAACCTTTTTGGCAGGGGCGGGGGGGGGGGGGGCAGAAATAGCAGGGCTGAATAAAAACACTGCAGAAAAGCAAAGAATCTCTATTTTTCTTTTTGGGACAAGGACCAATCTCAGTTCTGAGCGTTAAGACAGCTGAATCGTCGTAGCTGGATCCCGTGAACCACAGGGATGTTGCAACGGTTGCAAATCTGAAAAAGGATCAGAACACACACACACACACACACACACACACACACACACACACACACACACCATTTTTTCCCCCCCCGGTCCCGTTGGTGGCTTTGAACGGTCGCTAAACGGACTGCTGCAAATTTGAGAACCAACTGCAAATGCCCCAGACAAACTCGCACACACAAACACACAAAGGCAAACACAAATACATATACAGGCAGGCACGTGGCCAAACTGTGTGGTTGTGTTCTTTGACAAGCCAGAGGCAGACGGAAGGTACCTGTCATAGCAATGGCATTTAGAGGCTGGGAACGCCGTCCGCTGATCACTCCGTAGAGATCTACATAATATTCGGTCCCTTCTTTCAGCCCTTTGACATCCTGGGTCCGCTGGTGACCTGGTACGATTAACTCCAGGGGATCTAAAAGTCTGTTGGAATCCCTGATTTTAAGGACAAAACTGTCAAAGGCGCCATCATCCGCCGTCCAAGACAGACGGAAACCATCAAGGGTGGGATCCGATATCAAAAGGTGATCTACTTCAGGTTCGGCTTCTGAAAAGGCAAAGGAGGTTTTTTTTTTTTTAAATGTCCTTTTCAAGAAAAAGAAAAAGAAAGAAAGAAAAAATATCCCATAGAATCTAGTCCGGGTTAGCTTAGGATGCGAGCATTCCAACCGCAAAGTCTGGAAAGATGGGAATAAACGCCTGCTGTTTTTGCAAGTGGGGAGGAAAAAAGATGTCCAGCGATTAATAGAAAGATACATTCCCAACTAAAGGCGTAGATGGCCCGGCCGATCTTCACGGGAATCAAAGTTGCCCCAGTATGTAAAAAAAAACACCACACTTTCCCCTACCATGCAAAATGAAACATGCTGGTAGTAAGAGGGAATGTTCATTCGTTCTCTGTCTTTCATCGGAGTCACTGATATTGACAAATGAAATAAATAAAAAGACTATTTTTTTAGTATTTTGTTTGGGGGAAGGGAACTAGTTTTTTTTTTTTTTTTTTGGTAGAAAACTTTTAACTGGCGTTACTGGAAGATCACTTCTGTAGCTTGAGTTTCTGCAACTCAGCCGGCGTTGGCACTCAAATCCGAACACACAGCAATTTGCCAAGCTCACAGCAATCAACTATTTTCCAAGTTGGGCTGTGGCTATCAAATATTTTAGCTGACTTAGACTCTAATCGGCGCTAGAGGATTTTCCTGTGTTGCCTTCGTGTAATTCCCCATTTAGGGGAATTTGATTTGCAGACAAGATCAAAACCTGGATGTGTTTTGTGTCAGGTGTATGATTTTTTTTTTATTTTTTATTTTGGCAAGACTGTTTTCCCTGATGACATGCACATCCGTGAACACCTGGCCTTAATATGCATATTTTTTGGCTCCAATTTCCTTCACGTTCTGCAGAGGTTAGGGAACATCAGTCCTCTCTAAAGCGTGTGGAGTTTGGTGCTTAAGAAAGTAGTTAAATGCACATCCCACAGGTGCTTTTTACAGGAGGCAACTGGATTTTGCTTTGTTTTTCTTTGAAGACGTTTCACTTCTCATCCAAGAAGCTTCTTCAGCTAGTGGGGAATGGATGAGAAGTGAAAAACAAGAAAGTACAGTTGCCTCCTGGAAAAAAAAACAAACACCTTTTGGAAGACCTGGATAGCAGAGAATTTCCATAGATGTTTAATAAATGTATACATGGGTCCTCAGCTAGATTGCCCCACTGATCATATGAAGGTCCATCAGGCATGGAAAGATGGTAGACAGAACGTTGATGAGTGATCATGAACATCTCTGTCGAGCTTCTTAATGTGTACAGAGTTTAACTTTGACTAGGATAGTCAGAATAAACTATACGATTGAGGGTCACTTTTGAAGCATTGGAAGTCCCATATTCAGTCTTTAAGTTGCCTGGGGACGCTTTGTGATAGAAGAGCTGTTGCAGGTCAGAGAAGACAATGCTAAACTAGAGGGTACGATGGAGGTTTTCCAGAAGGACATTCTTCTTTGAAACAAAGTCGATCAAGGCACTCTGACACCTTCTGCGACACAAAAGTAGTCTCCTTTGGAGTCCTGCTCAACTTTGGAAGAGAGTGAGCTTGCTTTATACTGGACACAATGGATGCTAAATGAAGATCACGTGCCGATGGATCCCAAGGTTGCTTAAAAGATGGAGTCCTGAATTTTGGCAGTTTGTCCCCACTTTTCAAGCTATCTAATACAACGGTATAGAAGCCTGGGAACTAACCTAAACATCAGCTTGATTGTTCTGGATTCTATCATTTTCTTGACCTTCTTCCTTTTTCAAGGACAGAGTTGAGATATTAAACCTGACAGCGTATGACGTTACTCTTTGGCTAGGATGACAAAGATATCTGAATGGAACAATGGAACAACTTGCCTTCAGAAGTTGTGGGTGCTCCAACACTGGAGGCTTTCAAAAAGAGACCGGACAATCATTTATCTGAAATGGCATGGGATCTCCTGCTCAAGCAGGGGGTTGGACTAGAAGACCTCCAAGGTCCTTTCCAACTCTGTTCTTCTATGTTCTTTGAACGACTTGACAGGTCTTCCACATTCTGTTGCTCTTTTAAAAGTTGGTCCATTGAGAGACAGGAAGGAAATGGAGAAAGAGGTGACAAAGGAGGTATATTAGTGAAAGGGTGAGGAAGTGGTGCAAAAAGGAACTCCTGCTTCCATGGGGAATGGAGAAGACACGAAAGACCTTCTAGAGGAGGAAGACAATGGTGAGAAGGGACAAGCATTCTAGTTTCGTGACTTTTTTTTGTTAAAAAAAATAAAAAATACCTGTTAAGGCAACAAGGCTTAAGGCTCTTGTTTGGTGGCCCTGGACCAAGCCGTAAAGAAGGACCTCATACCCAATGCCTGTTATGAGACCTCTAAGGGTTAACTGGCGCTGGCTTCCCGGAAGAAGGAATTCTTGGGGATCTAGCAGTTTGCCAGAATCCACCACGATAACCAGGAATCTGTCAAAGGCATCTTCTGATGCCGTCCAGGATACCGTAAATCCATATGGATTAATACCGGAAACGGTGAGGTTTTCCAGTGAGGGCAATGCTTCTGTAAAAGGGGAGAAGGGATAAGAAGTGCTGAGTTAGACCGAGTTACCTGTGCCGTTTGGTCCAAACCACAGGTTTCCCCCCCCAAAAAAAAATAAGGGATAAATTAAAATAATGAGATGCGATGCCTATGCTGTGAGATTCACTGGTTGTGCATGCATGTGTGTCCCTTGTTATCTTTGTGGATCGCCGAGTGTGTGAAGAGCACACTATTCATCCTCCATTGAGCTGATTGACTATAATTAGATGGAGTTTGGTGTAGTGGCTGTACACAAAGTTTGGCTTGTGTTATTCTTGGCTAGGCTTGAGGTGCTGAGGATGTTGTGCTAACCCAGACCTTCAGCCAGCTTACAATTCAATAGATTGCGTAAAGTCCAAAATGAGTTTATTTGGTAGCCAGACTAAGGATATATCACCAGGAGTTGTGGATGCTCCATCACTGGAGGCTTTCAAAAAGAGACTGGACAGCCATTTATCTGAAATGGCATAGGGTCTCCTGTTTAAGCACTGTGCTGGACTAGAAGACCACCAAAGTCCCTTCCAACTCTGTTATTCTATGTTCTGTGTGTTATGCTACCGCGAGGTTCCAGGATCATCCATCTTGTGGCTTTCAAATTGTTGGGATTGTTGCCACCTAATGGAAAACAAACCGCAGGAAAACAAAACCACCCATGATTTTTGCCAGGGTGCCTGCCAGGGTCAAAGAGAGGAGGGGATCCCCATGGCCCCCATCTGTTGTTGGGCCTTGAATGTCAACCTCATAATCCAAAGAATCTACCATGCCTGAAATGAAGGTGTCGTGAACCTCCTCTGAGACTGTCATCTTCAGAGGCTCCTGATGTCGGTGGGGACCTTTAACATTGACTGCCAAGTGTGCAAAAGCTTCCTCCCTGGAGGTCCAGGAGAACTTGTTCAAATGAACACTTGTGAGTGTGAGTGTGCCCAGCTGTAGCTTGAGTTCTGAAGAGAGAAGGGACATAATGGGGGAGGAAAAAAAAAAGACAACCATTATTGGTGGAGATCTGGTTGACAGTCGGATGAAGGAGGTGTCCTACAGAACGACAACAAGCCACTCTTAGGTCTGCTGTTGGGCTGCGATCATCAATCAGGTTGAGTTGGGATTGGTTTCAGGAACATTGTCCATGTCGAGAACAACCAAGCTGTGGCCTTCAGAAGCTGTGAAGGCTTTTAAGAAGGGACAGGTCAGCCATTTGTCTAAAATGGTCTAGGGTCTCCTGCTTGAGCAGGGGGTTGGACTAGAAGGCCTCCAAGGTCCCTTCCAACTGGGTTATTCTGTGATTCTGGTTTCCTGGCCCACTGTGCCAAAATGTACACATGATTTCACGGTGACCTTCAGAGACTTGGTTTATTTATGGAGAGAGACTTTCCCCTTTTCTAAGGTCAGGCATTGGACTGGGGGAAGAAGACCAGGGGGAAGAAAGATCCACCACTACGAAAAGATGTATGTGCCTGTTTTGGATCAAGAGTGCTGGAGTCGCCTCAGTTAAGGAGTCATGCAAGAATGGCATTCAGGTTGCCAGAAAGGGACCAGCAAAAGCCAGCAGGGAAAAGATTTCCTGCTGTAATGCTGAAGATCCACGGAAGCATGAACCCAGCAAGATGGCTAGCTTCCTTAAAAGGGAAAGAACATGTAGGTAGAAGACACGTTCTCATCAGACGTTCATGCGATTTGAAGATGGCTTTCTCAGTGTTCATACTCTTTATGGCTTTGTTCAGAGCATGCTTTTGCATTCAGATCAGGCATAATCCTTGGGCCTCAAAGATTCTGACATGCAATCGGATTTAAGAAAATCTCCCAGAGTTACCAACGACCACAAAAAAATTGTCTGGAATCCCTCTGGAATCTGTGTCACAATCCCAACGATTGTTTACAAGCCAACAGCGAAAGCCCTAAGGAAGAGAGAGATTTTGGTTTGTTTGTTTCTTCTGGATTCAGTTCTGGTCTCCAAAGATATGCAGAACGCTCAGACAGAGAGGAGGCTTGGGGAAAAAAAGGCATGCGAGTTTTTGCATGATGCGTTGCAATGTTGAAAATGCAGAGGCCTTCTATACTCTTGTAGCTGATCTTTGGCTTGTACACAAGGTGCAAAAGACATCACATGCAAAGAACCATTTCCTCGGAAGTCAAGATCCGTGGGAGAGCCAGACTTCACCATGTTGGGGAAAAAAAGAGAAGCAACTAGAAAGAAGATCAAGATACAGTAGCTGTAGGACAATGGATGCTTTGAATCAAGTCCAGGCATGTTCCACAGAGATGCCAAGTAGAACAAACATCGATACATATATCGTCCTAGGCATTATGTTGCACATAATCCTTCTGGATATATGTATCTAGGTTACGGACCCAGAAAGAGTGCAAATGCATGTAGATTGAAACGAATGCATATTCATACCAGAAGGAAAGTCCTGCTCATCAAACTGCCTTAATTGTGGGAACGCAAGCACTGCAATTCTATTATTTTGACACTTGTAAGCTCACGCAGGTTCCTAGATGTTTCATATTCCTCCAGACGAGAGGAGTTAGGTGAGACGGTCTTTTAAGGTTATAAGTAAAGTAAGAGGAACCACCAGGAAAAGCAAGTGGTGGTGATGATACGCTCTTAAAAGTTGGAATTGTCAAGGCCGGTTGAGTTTGCCGTCAACTTGGTCAGGAGACCAAACGTTATAATTACACCTGATCTTAAATTAGTGATGGCAAATCTTCACGTGGCTTCAGGAACAGCGTGCAGCTGAGAAACCCAGCAACTGGTATTGGTGTTATTATTGTCTGTTGTCTAGAACTACAGGGAAGACCATCGGGGTAATATAATGTGTTGATTCAGACGATGGAAAGCCCAATTCAAGTCACCCTCTGCCTTGGAAAGTCCTCTGGGGCATTCATTCTTTCTATCAGTCCATCCCAACTCAACAGGGGAAAAACAAACAAACAGAGGAGCGTTGAGTTTCTGAAGAAAAAGAACAGTATAAATTTAAATACCGAGAGTGGCCGGAAGCAGAAATTCATTACAAGAGCCTTGGTGGAGCACAAGAGCCTTGGTGGAGCCAGTGGCCTAATGCCTCCTTCAGTAACACCAGCTGCCTGCAATTAGCGCAGGTTCGAGTCCCACCAGGCTCAAGGTTGACTCAGCCTTCCATCCTTCCGAGGTAGGTAAAATGAGGATCCAGATTGTTGGGGGCAATAAGCTGACTTTGTAATAATGCCGCTTGGGTGTGTGTGTGAAAGCCCTAACAAGCAGGCATATACATAGAATGAAGACTACTGCTAAGCTTGTAAGCCACCCTGAGTCTTCGGAGAAGGGCGGGATATAAATGGAATTAAAATAAAAAATAAATAAATAAATTACATTTCTCTAAGTGTACTCATTGTGCTTATTACACGTGTAAAAGCATTTGGATGGGAAAAATAAGGTTTTCTCCATCTTTCTCCTAACATGTTAGATGTCCATGTGAACGGATGGATCTGCGTTTTGGGTGGAGGGTAATATTTTATCCCACGAGCCCTTCCACTTAGCCCAGAGTGGGATAGTCCAGCACCACACTGACCACCTCACTCAAACCCAACTATTAGTGGCTAAGTCGCAGACTCATCTAATTGCAACTAAGAGTAGACTTTCTGAAAGCTAACTGGCTTTTAGGGGATCATAAAACTCATAGCTGCACATCTCCCGAGGTTGCCAACAGGACCCCAAGTTTACCCATTTATGTTTCCTTGTTTTTCCAAAGCTTAAGCTGGAACAACAACAACAACAACAACAAAAGTTACTTTTTTTTCCAAGCCTGCCTGAAAATCCACGCTAGGAGCTGTTTGCGAGATGGTCTAGACCAGAAAACAAGGGCTAGGTGTCAAGGAGAAGATGGAACGGTGGAGTAGCCAGGCTGCAAAAGAAGGTTGATAATGAAGAAATTGCGGGTTAACTTTTGAGGATCGCAAGGTACCTGTTACGATGGTTGTGCTTAATGCCTGGGTGCGGAAGCCACGAGTGACTCCGTAGAGGTAGATAATGAAGCTGGTTTGAGGGGGCAGCCCTGAGATATGAGCAGTCCTTAAACTGCCTGAAATGTTGTATTCCATGGGTTCCAGCAACCTGTTAGAATCAATAATTTCAACGGTAAAGATCTCAAAGTCTCCTTTGGCGGTCGTCCACGAGAGGTTGAAGCTTTCCGGGGTAACGCCCCAAATGGTCAGGTTTCCAACTTCTGGTTTGGCCCCTGTGGAAAATTAAACAACATTTGTGGTGGTTTTTAAGGAGAGCTGGGTACCCGTAGAACTTCTGTTTAAGGTGGACATCTCTCGTTCATGTTGGTGGAAGATGACCTCAAGCAAGCATCAAAGCGAAGGGAATCCAGAGTTGCCCATGCCAAGCTTAAATGCACATTAAGAAGGAAAAAAAAGGGATGAAGTAGCGCAGAGGTCCCCAACCTTTGCGGCACCATGGAGAGAGAGAGTGTGTGGTTTTGTGTGCTGCCTGCATCTCACGGATGGGGCTTTGCTTGTTTGTGCAGACCAGTTGCTGGCATGCTGCAGCCTGATACTGGTCCATGGACCGGGGGTTGGGGACCCCTTAAGTACCACATCTCCATTCTTGGAAAGTTGGACCATTCCAAGTTCAAGGAAGTGGGGGTGGCAGCTTGTGTTTCCAAGGGGTGTTCAAGAAGAAAATGCAAGCATAATTGGATTTTTGAGCAGAATAGCAATAGCAATAGCACTTTATACAGGCAGTCCTTGACTTACGTTCATAGTTACAACGGTACTGAAAAAAAAGTGACTTAGGAGCATTGAAACATGTTTCTATCTGTCTTCAGTCATTGGATGTTCTAAAAACACCCTTGGAAAAAGTATTTGGGTAGAAAGCGAATCTCCAGGTTTATAAAAAAAATCATTAGAAAACACAGAACACCCAATCTGTATAAAGGTAATCCTTCCACTTACCAAAGTTTGCTTAGTGATTGTTCAAAGTCACTGAGTGACAACCGTTTTTCACACTTCTCACCACTGAAGCATCCCCAGGGTCACATGATCAAAATTCGGCATGCTTGGCAACTGACTCCTATTTACGACGGTCGCAGCGTCCCAAGGGGGGGTGTCACACACGATCCCCTTTGGCGACCTTCTGACAAGCCAAGCCAAGCCAGATTCGCTTAGCAACCGTGTTACTAGCTTAACAACTGCAGGGACTCACTTCAGAGCGGTAGTAAGAAAGGTGCTTAACAACTGTCTCACTTAGCAATGGAAATTCTGGGCTCAGTTATGGCCGTATGTCAAGGACAATCTGTATATCACTCCACAGTGCTTTACAACCCTGTCTAAGCGGTTTACGGAGTCAGCCTCTTGCTGCCCAACAATCTGGGCCCTCATTTTACCGACCTCAGAAGGATGGAAGGCTGAGTCAACCTTGAGCCAGTCAGGATCGAACTGCTGGCAGCGGGCAGAATTTAGCCTGCAATGCACGTTAGAGGATGCAAGAGAATCTCAGGAATGAATAACAAAAGAAATGGGATGGGAAGCAGAAGCAAAATCGATTAATTGCAGAAAGCAGGACGAGCAGAGTGGAAGCTTTAAGTCCAGGCTAGCCGCTTCAAAAGGAAGTCATATTCAAGAACATCAGAATGGCAAACTTTTTTTTTTTTTTTAAAAAAAACTTTTCTAATACCAATTCTGAAATAATAACTCAAGGCCAGGATGACCTGGAGGACTTAAATTCAACTCCCCATTCAGAGGTGGAGCTGAACGGTCAAGGTGGATCACCATATTTTAGACTGTTGAACCCACAACACTGCTGGAAGTTCATGTGGAGGACAGACAGAGCCCAGCGGAAAAGCATACTGTATAGAGGGCTCTAAATAAAATTAACTGAAGAAATAAAAAGCAGGAGGTTTTTTGAGCTCAGTCTTTGTAGGTTCAGCACGAGAACCTTCAGGTGAGAAGATGTTATTGTTTCCTCCACAGACAACTCTTTTCTAATGAAAATATTTAACGCAGAAAAAAGTATTCCCCTTTTGTTTCTTCCATTTTCTCCGCCCTCCTAACAAGCTTTGTCTGGGTGCAATACCTCGCCATAGGATGCAGCCTTCAAGCGGTGGGAAATTTGCTGATTATTAGTAGGGGACAAAGGAACGTCGGATGCGGGGCTGAAAAAATGTTTTTCTGGGTTAAAAAAAACAGACGACCACGAAGAAAGCGAGGAAAGAGCTTGAACGAGGGAAAGAAAAGCGTGGGGAAAAAAAAAAAGTACCTGTGGTAGATTCAACAAAGATGGGTTTTGTTTGGTAGCCCTGAGTGATCCCATAGAGGGTGATTGTGTAAAGAGTACTTGGTCTGAGACCGGAGAGATTTATGGACCGTTGTGTCCCTGGAAGGGTGAGAGTCCGTGCGTCTTCTGGCTGGTTTGACTCCCGCACCTGTATGACAAAAGTCTCATAGGCCCCGTCAGCTGCGGTCCAGGTGAGGAAGAATCCATCCCAGTAGACTTTTGCAATTGATAAATTCCCCAGCTCGGCTTCTTCTTCTAAAGGAGGACAAAGAAGCCAACTGGATGATCAACTCTACGGATCCAAGTAACCAAGGGTTGACCCTTTCGGTTTTATTTTATTTTATTTTATTTTATTTTATTTTATTTTATTTTATTT
>JAKJMR010001019.1:225717-246585 GCA_024449315.1 Daboia siamensis
AGAGAAGAGAAGAGAAGAGAAGAGAAGAGAAGAGAAGAGAAGAGAAGGATAGGATTTTATCTTGGTCTCTGGAGGAACTTCTGCAGGAGCTAAGGCAATAAATTTTGACCTAATGGAAAGCCCCACCATCTGCCTTTCTACAGTGATTCAGCAGTAACAAAACAGTGGGATACAACTAAAACCCTTCTTAGTTGTCTACCATGATTTGACTGCATAAAAAGTGACTTCTGGAAAGCTTCCACCTTGTGTGTCTTCCGTTCAGCTTTTCGCCGTAAGAGATGAGGCTGGAAATGGCAGCTATTAACGATGGCTTCTTTGGTCTACACACTTGTCATGCTGGGCTTAATGGAAGTTGTTGCCTGCCTTGATTTGGTCTGAGAGGCTCATTCCTTGTTGAAGCTCAGCTGTTGTTATGGTTTTACCATGAGGAGGAACGGGCTTGTCAACAAAAAAAACATAACCTCCACAAATCACCCAGATAAAATCATGGGGAGGGAAAAGTCATTTTGGAATCCAAGAAGCTGAACAACCATTAAATGCATCGTAAACTCAACGGGTGAGACAATCCAGAGGAAAAGCAATAGTATGTCTAGAAGTCAAGACAATAACCTTATAATAAGGGCCCCCGTAGTAGTGATTCGCAGAGCTGGGGAAAGAGTTATGGTTTTCACAGGACTGAGAAAAGGGTCTTGAGCTCGTGGTGAGGATATTCTTGTTATTCTGAGTTTCTGCAAGAGTAGGAAGATGCCACACAGAAGATCTGAAGGTCAGCATTTCCCAGTGTGATTATGACTGGGGATCCATGCAGTGACTTTCCATTTTCGCCGGAAAGTATCACAAGGCTTGAAGGCCAGAACATCTGGTTGAGAAGATCACAACGACCAACCTCTTCTCCACCCATGTCCCAGCTCTTCAGAGAAGAAGAAGAAGAAGGAAAAAAAAGAGAAACCCAAAGAACTTTGATATGGCATCTGATGAAACCTACGGTTTTCCTGAGGGAGAATTCAACTTGGCTATCCCAACAGAAAATATTTAAACCATATGGAAAGGAGAAGAAAAAGCACAGTGATGTGCCTTAGTAGAGAAAAATAATAATTGCCTGGAGGGAGGGAAAAAAATGCCAACTTATTTTTTCCCTCCAAGGAAACAAACTGGAAAGCGCCCTACATTGATCAGTTTTTAATTACAGTTCGAAGATGAGTCTTAAGACCATCACTCATAAACCTGTGAGAAGACAGTAGCTTTCAATTCTGCTACCCAATGCTGTAAGATAAAAGCGTTGAAGATGTGTAATCTTAGTGTAATTTGGGTACGTCTAGTCTGATGAAAAGGGACGCAGTGGCTCAGTGGGTTAGGACGCTGAGCTTGTCGATCAGAAGGTCGGCAGTTTGGCGGGTTGAATCCCGAGTGCCGCGTAGCAGAGTGAGTGCCTGTTACTCATCCCAGCTTCTGCCAACCTAGCAGTTCAAAAGCACGTCAAAATGCAAGTAGAAAAATAGGGACCACTCCGGTGGGAAGGTAATAGCGTTCCGTGCGCCTTTGTCCTCTAGTCATGCCGGCCACGTGACCACGGAGACGTCCTCGGACAAGCTTTGGCTTTGAAATGGAGATGAGTACTGGCCCCTAGAGTCGGAAACGACTAGCATGCATGTGCGGGGGAACCTTTACTTTTACCTAGTCTGATGAAGGGAAGGACTAGGGGTGACAGGATAGCAGCGTTCCAGTATTTGAAGGGTTTGATTTGATTTGATTAAATTTATATGCCGCCCTTCTCCCTGAGGACTCAGGGCGGCTCACAACAATAAAAATTTTAAAAAAACATAGAGTAAAAAATTTAAAAGAGAATTAAACAATAAATTGCAAAATTACGAGACAATTTAACCCAGTAAAAAGCCTAATTAAAAAACCGTAGTCAGTCCAGGCCCGCTTGTTGGGACAACCAGGTCTTCAGGTCACGGCAGAAGGACCGAAGGTCAGGGGCCGTCCACAGCTCCGGAGGCAGTTCATTCCAGAAGGTCGGGGCACCCACAGAGAAGGCTCTCCCCCTGGGGGTCTCCAGCCAGCATTGCCTGGCCGACGGCACTCTGAGGAGGCCGACTCTGTGGGAGCGAACCGGGCGATGGGAGGTTGACAATGGCAGCAGGTGGTCTCGCAAGTTGGGTTGCCCCCCCAAAAAGAGGGCGGCTGTCAAACTACTCTCCAGAGCGCCTGAAGGCAGAGCAAGAAGCAATGAATATAAACTAATCAAGGAGAGAAGCACCCCAGAACTAAGGAGAAATTTCCTGGCAGCCAAAACAATGAATTAATGGAACAGCTTGCCTTCAGAAGTTGTGGGTGGCCCATCAAGTGGAGGTTTTCAAGAAGAGATTGGATAGCTATTTGTCCAGAATAGTATGGGGTCTCTTGCTTGAGCAGGGGGTTGGACTAGAAGACCTCCAAGGTCCCTTCCCAAGTCTGGTTATTCTGTGTTCTGTACTGTGCATGCAAGCTCATCACTTAAGACAATTTCTTCCACTTGCAAAGGAACAGTTCTTCCCATGATGCTGTTGGTTCTCCCCTCCTTATGGGACATTTAGGTCTGGAATCACAGCACAAAGGGAAAGCTGCCTGATCATCTGTACTGGGACAAACAAAGAGAGGAATGTGTTTGATTTACAAGTTACCACCTCCCTAAATATATCCAAGGATTTTTTTAAAAAATATTTTTATTTTTTTATGCCTGCATGGCTCGTATTCTAAAACATCTAAGCAACAAACGAACTGGGGAAGCAGGAAGAGTTTATCTTATTCCTGGTTTAATTTGATATCCGTCACTAAACTTAACATTCGTTGGGTTCATATTTCAAGGGGAGCTATATACGTTTTGGGGCTTCAGGCAACTGGATTCTTTTTAAAGGAGGACTCCTTTTAATGTGCACATCGTGAGAGCCGAATCAGCCAACTGTGGTTTTTCAGCAAATCCTCCTTTGAGCAAATTGCGTCCTACAGTGATGTGTGAATCTAATCTAGTTTAATGAAATGCCTAGTTTAATGAAAGGAAGGACCAGGGGTGACATGACAGCAGTGTTCCAATATCTCAGGGGTTGCCCCAAAGAAGAGGGAGTCAAGCTATTCTCCAGAGCAACTTGAAGGCAGGACAAGAAGCAACAGATGGAAACTCATCAAGGAGAGAAGCAACCTGGAACTAAGGAGGAATCTCCTAACAATGAGAATAATTCATCAGTGAAACGGCTTTACTCCAGAAGTTGTGAATGCTCCAACATTAGATGTTTTTAAGAAGAGATTGGACAACCATCTGTCTCAAATGGTATAGGGTTTCCTGCCTGAGCAGGGGGTTGGACTGGAAGACCTCCAAGGTCCCTTCAATTCAATTCAATTCAGTTCAATTCAATTCAATTCAATTCAATTCAATTCTATTCTATTCTATTCTATTCTATTCTATTCTATTCTATTCTATTCTAATTTTATTTTATATCTTTTCTTCTCTTCCATTCCATTCCATTCTGCATTCTATTCTATTCTATTCTATTCTATTCTATTCTATTCTATTCTATTCTATTCTATTCTATTCTATTCTATTTTCCATGTTCCATGTTCCATATTCCATAATTCTATTCTATTCTATTCTATTCTATTCTATTCTATTCTATTCTATTCTATTCTTAGTGTTGATGCTCTAGATATCTCAACCAGATCTCCAGCTGTTTTGCACTTGGGTTGGTGAACACTATCGTATCCTAGCCTTTTTGAAACATGGATGGACAAGAGTTAGGATGTAAGAAAGCTGGCTTGCAGCCTTTTACATACCCAGCAAAATAAAGGTATACAAAATGATGAATATATTAAAGTACCAAATTGCATTAAGTCTCGCATCTTAAACTGGAATCCAGCTGCCCGAATTTACAGAGGCGAGATGTCTTGCTGTATACATTGAATAAATCAATGTATTGATTAATATTATTATGTAGATAAACTACATAATAACAATAATAACAATAATAACAATAATAACAATAACAACAACAACAACAACAACAACAACAACAACAACAATAACAATAATAATAATAATAATAATAATAATAATAATAATAATAATAATAATAATAATAATAATAATAATAATCAGATCCTCAGATCCAGTCTGGTAACTGGCATAGAGCTACTGTTTATATTGATAGGATTCAACGAAGAAAGGATGAAATGAAGAGAGACGCCAACCCCAGGTCAAGATCGATGGAGCAGAGACAACTTTCGCCAAGGAACTGACTGTTCTCTTAACAGTCTGAATTTAGGCCTTTCCTCTTTCTCCAAGAAACTGCCCTCCACCCTTAAATCTTAAAAAACAAAAGGGAAACAAAACTCAAAATCCTTGGAAGTTCACGTGGTAAGCCCTGAGCTCCGCAGGGGCACTTGAAGTGGGCTTTTAATGCACCCGTTTTACTTTGATGTCTGCAAACGGGCTCTTTTCCACCCCGGGGCATCTGTTTTTACTCAGCTGTCTTCCTCTGGATGTTGCTTCTCATGTCCTGTTTGGCCATTTCCATAGGTATTATTTTTTTTTTTTTTTGCTGGATTTGGCAAAATTTCCGGCCAACAAACAGGCTGTCCTCTCCGAAGCCACTGGGGCAGGGATGCTCTCCGCTCTGGCACCGCCGGCATTTTCCAGGCTGGGCTGCCAGGTGGATATGCACCTGGCTGGCACCTGCCTGGCACCACCTCAAAGGGCTCACATGATGCTCAGGTGGCTGGAGGTGGGCTAAAGCCGGCGTTGGGGCGGACGGGGGAGGGGAAAAGGAGGGGCAGGCCAGGGGTGTTGGGGGGAGCGCGCGGTGGTAGCGCGCGCGCGCGGGCGCGCGGGTGCGCGCGCGGATGAAAGTTCTAGCCCGCTGGACCGCTGCTTGCGCGGCGGGTGGGGTGTGGAGAACACACACACACACACGCACACGCACACGGACACACACGCACACAGCGGGCGAAAGGGGCAGCCTCAGGTTTGTGGAGGGAAGGGGCTTCCTTTTCTTTTCAAGGCCCGCGTGGGGAGGATCCCGACGGTGAGCCTGAGCCGAGTTTCCTAAAGTCCGGTCCGACGACCCTCTTTTCTGCGGGATTGGGTTTGGGCCTTTCTCTGAGGGAGACGGCTGGTTAAAAGAGAAAGAGAGAGAGAGAGAGATGTTTACTGGATATAGATAGATAGATAGAAAGATACAGATAGGTAGATAGGTAGATAGGTAGATAGATAGATAGATAGATAGATAGATAGATAGATAGATAGATAGATAGATAGATAGATAGATAGATATGTTGATTGGATATAGATAGAGAGAAAAAAAGATACAAATAGATTGATAGAGAGAAATAATAATAATAATAATAATAATAATAATAATAATAATAATAATAATAATAATAATAATAATAATAATAATAATGATGTTGGAAGGGACCTTGGAGGACATCTAGTCCAACCCCCTGCTCAGGCAGGAAACCCTATACCATTTCAGGCAAATGGCTGGCCAGTCTCTTCTTAAAAACCTCCAGTGTTGGAGCATTCACAACTTCTGGAGGCAGGTTGTTCCACTGGTTAATTGTTCTCACTGTCAGGAAGTTTCTCCTTAGCTCTAGGTTGCTTCTCTCCTTGACTAGTTTCCATCCATTGCTTCTTGTCCTGCTTTCAGGTGCTTTGGAGAAGAGCTTGACTCCCTCTTCTTTGTGGCAGCCCCTGAGATATTGGAACACTGCTATTTATTTTATTTATTTTTATTTTAATTCCATTTATATCCCGCCCTTCTCTGAAGACTCAGGGCGGCTTACAAGCTTAGCAGTATCATGTCACCCCTCACTCTTCTCTTTGTTAAAGTACACATACCCAATTCCAGCAACCGTTCCCTATATGTTTTGGCCTCCAGTCCCCCAATCATCTTTGTTGCTCTTCTCTGTACCCTTTCTAAAGTCTCAACAGCTTTTTTATGTCGTGGTGACCAAAACTGGATGCAGGATTCCAGGTGTGGCCTTACCAAAGCATTGTAAAGTGGTATGAGTACTTCACGTGATCTTGATTCTATCCCTTTGTTAATAGATAGATAGATAGATAGATAGATAGATAGATAGATAGATAGATAGATAGATAGATGATAGAAAAAAGATACATTGATAGAGAAAAATAGATAGATAGGTATGTTGACTGAATATATATATATATATATATATATATAGAGAGAGAGAGAGAGAGAGAGAGAGAGAAAAGATACAGATAGATAGAGATAGCAATAGATACAGATTCATAGAGACAGAGAGAGAGAGAGAGAGATTGATAGAGAGATACAGATAGATGGATAGAGGCAGAAAGACAGATTAGAGATAAATAGAGAAAGAAATTACATGGAGAGAGAGAGAGATTAGAGGAGAGAGAGAGAGAGAGAGAGAGCACCAAGGAGACTGCAGACCATTGGAGTGACACTGTGCAATGAATGATGTTCCTATCTCTTCCCAGATATAGTTAGAAATTCCATTTCATCCAAAGTAACCTAGAGGATAAAGCAGATATTCCTACAATTTCGTGCCAGAGAAAGACTTGATACACATCTCAGAGAATTTACTAGCACAAGTTTGAAAACCAGGATGGACCTATCGCAATTCCATCTGTCCTGAAACGCTTTCCAAAAGAGGGAAGAATAGGAATTTCCAAGCAAAAGCAAAACGAAAACACAAATCATAAAAACCGCAAGGCTCCCCTCCTCACCCCACCCCACCCCACCAGTTTCTTCTGGAAACTTGGAGGCCAGACAATTGAAACTTCTTAGTGAAGAAAAACCCTGTATTTATTAGACAATTTGCATGGGGCATCTTTTGAAGATTACCAGATCGGGCAAACATTTCAATGGTAGGAAATGTCATTTGTTTATAAGCAAATAACTCAAAAACCCCAGCTAGGGGATTTCAGAACAATAGCAAACCAAAATCAAGAGAGATCTGGATAGCACAGTGGAACATCCTTTGAAATGACGCAAGCACAGGGTTTCTCTGCTCTTAGGCCATGGACAGTAGAATAACGGAAGGGACCTTGGAGGTCATCTAGTCCAACCCCTGCTTAGGCAGGAAACCCTCTACCATTTCAGGCAAATGGCTGTCCAGTCTCTTCTTAGAAACTTCCAGTGTTGGAGCATTCACCGCTTCTGGAGGCAGGTTGTTCCACTGGTTAGTTGTTCTCACTGTCAGGAAATTCCTCCTTCGTTCCAGGTTGACTTCTCTCCTTGATGAGTTTCCATCTGTTGCTTCTTGTCCTTCCTTCAGGAAATGCTTTGGAGAAGAGGTTGACTCCTTCTTCTTTGTGACGGCTCCTCAAATATTGGAAGACTGCTATCATGTCACCCCTAGTCCTAGCATAGCATAGTCAAAAATCTAGCATAGACTAGCATAGACTAGCATAGTCAAAAGTCAAGCATACATTTCCCTGAGGCTTTCAGGCTAATCTTCCACGAACTTGTCTTTGATTTGCTAAAGGGAAAAAAACAAACAGCAGGGGATAAAAGGTGAAAATAATAATAATAATAATAATAATAATAATAATAATAATAATAATAATAATAATAACAACAACAACAACAACAACAACAATAATAATAATAACAACAACAACAACAACAATAATAATAATAACAATAATTCTCTCAAGAGAGAGAAAGAGAATAATTTTGACATTGAACAGCATTTGAGGTTGTTTGTTTCTTGGTAACAGCTTATCAAAGTTTGCCAATTTCTCCGTAAATGGGATGGAAAAAACTTAAAAAGTCCATTAATGAGAGAGATTCTATCGCTCGGCTAACGGATTAAATGCTTTGCCTACCATTCTTCTCAAAATGTTTCCCGTCTTCTTTAAACTAGCTTCTTGTAATTTACAACAAATCTGTCGAATTCTCTTGTCCTTGATATCCCTTGATATCTTTTCCCCCTACTGCATAGATATTTATGTGTTTGTCTGTATATATCAAGCCAGACTTTCTTAATTTCTACATTGCTTTAATTTGGGAAGCTTACTGAGGAAGGAAGGAAGGAAGGAAGGAAGGAAGGAAGGAAGGAAGGAAGGAAGGAAGGAAGGAAGGAAGGAAGGAAGGAAGGAAGGAGACAGGAATGAGAGGAAAAAAGGAAGGGTATGGGAAGGAAGGAAGGAAGGAAAGGAAGGGAGGGAGGGAGGGAGGGAAGAAAGAAAGGAAGGAAGGAAGGAAGGAAGGAAGGAAGGAAGGAAGGAAGGAAGGAAACAGGAATGAGAGGAAAGAAGGAAGGGTATGGGAAGGAAGGAAGGAAAGGAAGGAAGAAGGGAGGGAGGGAGGGAGGGAAGAAAGAGAGAAAGAAAGAGGAAGGAAGGAAGGAGACAGGAATGAGAGGAAAGGAAGGAAGGAAAGTTAATCCTTTGGAACATTTTTTTTAGCTGCTCATAATTTTTCCCCCAAACAAAATTTTTGGGATATATTTTTGTCACTAGGGCTGAACTTTGTGCTTTTTCTGCAGTAGGAGCTGGAACTCTGGGGAAATTCCAAGAGTACATTTTGTTTCAATGAATTTCCTTCCAAGTTTGGTGTTTAATTTGTTTGTCCAGTCTTAAATACATTTCTGTTGTTTTACCTAAGCTCGCCTTCTATTGAAATTAACATTCTTTAAGAGCAATGATATGCAGATCCACTCTGCTTTGGTCTTTCGGTAAATAATCTCTATATGCGTGCTGTGCACGTGCTGAAGTCCCAGTTACCAAGCAGTGAAAAACATCATGGGTTAGCGGTGGGATGGCACTTCATTTTGCAAAACCACTCTCAAGGTTACTTAGCTTAGATCTCCACCAGTCCAGAGTAACCCCTTCTAATTCTGCACAGCTCTATTTAAATTTTCCAAAATTAATGACAGTTTGGGCTTCTAACCCTGAGAAAAGACTGTAGTAAATCTGTAGTAAATCTCTTCACTTTTACTCTTTACTTTTCACTCTTACTTCTTCCTTTCTTTCTTCCTTCATCTTTCCATCTCCTTCCTTCCTTCCTTCCTTCCTTCCTTCCTTCCTTCCTTCCTTCCCCCCCTCAAGGGCCACTGAAGAATTTATATCTCATTTTTTTCTAATCATAAACCCAGTTCAAACCCTGTTCATGCCTTAAGTGTACATGCACATTCTTATATATTTTATCACTGCACATTTCTCCTAATATATCTGCGTTGGTGCAATGCACACCTTGGTTTGGGCAAGTGATTGTCCTCCTAAAACACTTGGGCTGGAGAGGAGGTGGGTGTCCCTTCAGCCCTGTGGTTACATTCAATGACTGATTGATTTGTAAAATTTATCAGCTGCCCATCTTACCTCAAGGAGGATGACAATCCTAATTATACCCATGTATTCAGCTGGCGAACTGCAATTGCAATGTTTAGAGGCCACGCTGAAGACTATTGTTCAACGTATGGTATATCCTACATGGACTAGCCACATAAATCCACATTTTCAACTTTGCAGAATATTTGTTGGATATGCCTGTTGGACCAACTGTGCAAAACTGGACATATTTGGGTGGAAATACTGACACAACCAGTCGTCTGCACCCATCTCACAAAGCACGGGCAATCACAGATCAAAATCATGTCCTTTAAACGTCTGTTTTCCAGGTTCCACGGACAGAGAGGCAGACAGACAAGACCAGGTGTTCTCCATTCCATCCTTCAGCTGAAGAAGCCCCCTGTTTGCCCCCTTGCTAGGCCCTCCCTCCGTTCAAATCTAAATCATGGGAACGTAAGTAAAGTATGGATGTTCCTGGTTGAAAAGTGGAGGGGATCTGTGGTTTCCTTATGAAGTAGTGGAAATCCTGACATCATGTTTTAAAGGCAAGGGGAGGGGGAGAACAAGACAGAAAGAAAGCATCCAGACCCCAGACCCCCAACTTGTCCTGTCGTAATTACAGACAGATTTCCAAAATTAAGAGGGGGAAATGACCTATCTGGAGAGCAAGAATCAACATTCTCCGCAGACTACCGTTTGTCTATGTTTATGGATGACTCACTCCTAGCTCCTTTTCCATGCTGTTAACAAATTGCTAAACCTGGGAGCCGGAGGCTTAGAATAACAGAGAGGGAGAGAGAGAGAGAGAGGAAGGGAGGGAGAGAGAGAGAAGAAAGGAAGAAGGAAAAGGAAGAAAAAGGAAGGAAGGAAGAGAAAGAGAGAGAAAGAAAAAAGAAAAAGAGAAAAGGAAAGAAAGGGAGGAACAAAGGAAGGAAGGAAGAAAAAAGAGAGAGAGGGAGGGAGGGAGGAAAGAAAGAAAAAGGAAGATAGGAAGGAGGGAGGGAGAGGGAAGGAAGGAAAGAAAGAAAAAGAATGAAAAAGAAAGGAAGGAAGGAAGGAAGGAAAGAAGGAAGGAAAGAAAGAAAGAAAAGGAAAAGAAAGAAAGAGAGAAAGAAAAAGAAAAAGGAAGGAAGGAAAGAAAGAAAGAAAGAAAGAAATGAAAGAAAGAAAGAGAAAGAAAGAAAGAGAAAGAAAGAAAGAAAGAAAGAAAGAAAGAAAGAAAGAAAGAAAGAGAAAGAATTACATTCAGGGGGCGGAAAAAACTAGGGAAGTCTAAAGAATGTCTCCTGTCTCCTGTTATATATATTATACATTTCCTTATGGGGAATGAAGATCATTCTAAAGAGGCCATTGACCCCCAATGTGGGTTTTAGCTGAGCTGGGCCAGCTATACCATCCACAACTGGGGTTAGGGACCTTGAAAACTTTTGAGACTTGTGAAGGACAGTCAGAACAATTAATCAGTGGAACGACCTGCCTCCAGAAGCGGTGAATGCTCCAACACTGGAAGTTTTTAAGAAGAGACTGGACATCCGTTGGTCTGAAATGGTATAGGCTTTCCTACTTGAGCAGGGGGATGGACTAGAAGACCTCCAAGGTCCCTTCCAACGCTATCATCATCATCATCATCATCATCATTAGTTCAACTCTCAGAATTCCCATGGTAAGCTGGGGAATTCTGAGACTTGAAGTCCACAAGTCTTAAAGTTGGACACCCCTGATCTACAGTACGTAGAAGGAAGGCTTCATCTCACGTGCTAGATATTGAGATGTACCAACCAGATGTTGGACGAAGGGTCAAAGAGATGTCTCTGGGCTTCCTAAGCTGGTCTGTGGCTTTGGAGTGCAGTAGAAGACCAATGTCCCACTGTCCCTGCTTGGGGGAAAGATCAGCGATGGCCCACCTTCTCAGTTCTTGGAGATGGAATGGACAGAGGTCCTAATGAGGTTCTTCACTTCGACAGCAAAAGGTCCAGACATATTAAATGAAGATAATGCTTCTGAAACTTTTATGAGAGAGAGAGAAAAAGACAGGCTTTATTCAGATGCCTCAACATCTGAATTTGAGTGGCGAAAATGAAATCAGAAGCAGTAGAGGCATTAGGAGTTTGGCTCATTATTTCTTCCTTTCTATGGTCTACTTAAATCTCAGTTCAATCCTTCTTCTTCTTCTTCTTCTTCTTCTTCTTCTTCTTCTTCTTCTTCTTCTTCTTCTTCTTCTTCTTCTTCTTCTTCTTCTTCTTCTTCTTCTTCTTCTCCTTCTCCTTCTCCTTCTCCTTCTCCTTCCCCTTCCCCTTCCCCTTCCCCTTCCCCTTCTCCTTCTCCTTCTCCCTCTCCCTCTCCTTCTCCTTCTCCTTCTCCTTCTCCTTCTCCTTCTCCTTCTCCTTCTCTTCCTACTCATCTATCTTCTCTTCCTTATCTGTCTCCTCCTCCTCCTCCTATCCTCCTCATATATTTTCTCATCATCTGTCTTTCTGTCTGTCTGTCTGTCTCTGTCTGTCTGTCTATCTATCTATCTATCTTCTTCTTATCTATCTTCTACTTCTCATCTATTTTCCCCTCCTTATCTATCTCCTCGTCCTCCTCCCTCTCTCCTCTGTTTTGAATTAATATAACCACCGTAATACTTGGGGGAAGCAATCTTACGATCAAGATTTCAAACGCTGAGCTCTCCCTGAAGATTTAACTAGATTCAAATTTGGCAGAAGCACTTCACTGTTTCCTGCACTTCCTGAAGCTCAAATGTCAGCCTTTAATTACAGGGCCTAGATTTAGCTTTTTCCTAACCACCGTTAAAGCAGCCTTTTGAATGTTCAGTACACACACACACACACAGAGAGAGAGAGAGAGAGAGAGAGAAACAATCAAGACCTCCAAATTGAAATTAGGGAAATAAGATTCAGAAAGGTCAACTCCGTCCAGGAATAAAACCGAATTAGCATCACTTACTGCTTTCTTTGATGTTCAAGACAAACACATGTCTGTCCTGCTCTGTGGTGCTGAAAATAGACAGGTAAGTATGTGGGGCGGTAGGCAAGGAACATTTGCATCTGGAAGACGTTAAACTATTATTTCAAACAAGGGTTGCTCTTTAAAAACTTCCTACTAAGAATGAGGGATTAAAAAGGGCCTGCAGGTCTGGTTATGTTCATTTTCCCCAACCTCAAATTAGTCGTGGCTTTTTTTTTCTTCTTCTTTTTTGCTTCACTTTGCAAACTCAGTCAAAAGGAGGGAACAAGCAACAGAATAACAAAATAACAGAGTTGGGAGGGACCTTGGAGGTCTTCTAGTCCAACCTCCTGCTCAAGCAGGAAGCCATGTACCATTTGAGACGAGTGGCTGTCCCGTCTCTTCTCAAAAACCTCCAGTGTTGGAGCACCCACAACTTCTGGAGGCAAATCATTCCCCCGATTAATTGTTTTCCCTCTTAGGAAATTTCTCCTTTAGTTCCAGGTTACTTCTCTCCTTGATTAGTTTCCATCCCTCATTTCTTGTCCTCCTTCAGGTGCCTTGGAGAATAGTTATGGCAGCCCCTTAGATATTGGAACAGTAGACCTGGCCCATTTTTTGGTGTACAGCCGTGTATCTATTTCCTCCCTGGTATACATGGTTAAGGGACGCGGTGGCTCAGTGGGTTAGGACGCTGAGCTTGTCGATCAGAAGGTCGGCAGTTTGGCGGGTCGAATCCCGAGTGCCGCGTAGCAGAGTGAGCGCCTGTTACTCGTTCCAGCTCCTGCCAACCTAGCAGTTCGAAAGCACGTAAAAATGCAAGTAGAAAAATAGGGAGCACTCCGGTGGGAAGGTAACAGCATTCCGTGCGCCTTTGGCGTCCAGTCATGCCGGCCACATGACCACGGAGACGTCCACGGACAAGCGCTGGCTCTTCGGCTTTGAAACGGAGATGAGCACCGGCCCCTAGAGTTGGAAACGACTAGCACGCATGTGCGGGGGAACCTTTACCTTTACCTTTTATACATGGTTATTCGCAAACAGAGGTAGCTGTATGTGTGGCCATGTATAGTTTCTGCCCTGTTACCTGCCTATATCTAGAATACAAGAAACAAAAAAATGTGCTAGAAACGTGAATGGACTCCCTTTGTATCCAAATTCACATGCAAAGAAATTTCACCACCATCCCAACCCGAAGCTGTAGACTTGGGATGAAAGAGTAATGAAGATGATCAGATGTCTGTGGAACTTCTCAGTCATCCAGGTCATGGTTGTCCCAAAGGTGCTTTTTCAGGAGGCAACTGGACTTTCTTGAGGAAGGGGGCTTTGAAGACTCTTCGCTTCTCATCCAAGAAGCTTCTTCAGTCCTGACTGGGGAATGGAAAGATTTATATTCCTTGCGAACAGTTGGTCATCTGCCTTTTTTTAGAGCGTCGTTGAGGCCACTTGGAGGCTTATCAATCCTTCCCCTCTCCCCACTATCCAGTCAGAGCTGAAGAAGCTTCTTGGATGAGAAGGGAAACTTCTTCCAAGAAAAAAAAAAACAACCACCCCAAAAAAGTCCAGTTGCCTCTTGAAAAAAAGCACCTTTGGGCCAACTTCATCACACATGTTTTCAGTTGCATCCGAGGCTTGTGCAATAAATAGTCAGGCTTCATAAGCTGGAGGGAGAGGAACAATCAGCAACTCCTGTTCTGTCCCTAACCCCGTTTGCTCTCAACTTTAGAAGGACATCCCGAATGGAAAACGAAAACCAAATGTCCTGAAGAGCAGAATTTCTGCAAAGAAGAGTGGTTTCCCCACCCCCACCGGCCTGGAAATTGCACAACACGGGGAGGGCGGGGGGGAAATGTTCTTGGCATCCGCTGCACGACTATGTATAGCTTTAATGGTTGACCATATTCTTCTTCTTTTCTTTCAATAGGATATTTAGCATTGTTCGTTTTGGCTTCACGTTATGGGAACTCATAAATGTGCGTCAGTCCAAGTTGTTCCCAATTCTCTCTCCTTTCCATTCTTTTGTTCTTAACATGAGGAGCTGAGGTTGAAAGTGCAGACCCATGTATGTGCCCGCTTCTAAGCAGAGATGAATTTGCTGTCTTGATCCTTTGCACACGTTGGGTGAACTCAGCAGATGTTGCAAACCGGGCAGCTGCCTTTGTGCCTATGAAGCCTTGTGAGCATGACACCTTGGTAGCAGTCTTCCAATATCTCAGGGGCTGCCCCAAAGAAGAAGGGGTCAACGTATCCTCCAAAGCACCCAGAAGGCAGGACAAGAAAGCAACGGATGGAAACTCACCAAGGAGAGAAGCAACCTGGAACTAAGGAGAAAGTTCCTGACAGTTAGAGCAATTAACCGGTGGAACAACCTGCCTCCTGAAGTGGTGGGTGCTCCAACACTGGAAGTTTTTAAGAAGAGACTGTCTGAAATGGTATAGGATCTCCTGCTTAAGCAGGGCGGAGGGTTGGACCAAAAGACCTCCAAGGTCCCTTCTAGCTCTGTTATTCTGTATTAACCTCTATTTTGCATTTAGACAGCTATGATTGTCCTCCGCAATAGGAGGTAGGATCACTTAGATAGCCTATCTCCAAGGTCCTCTGGATCACTCCATTAGTTTGTCTGAATAGTCCCCGAAGAAGGGACTATTAACCAGACCACTCTTCCTAATCCCATCGGACAGGTAAATTTAACCCAGAGAGTGCTGTCTCATAATATCTGGCTCCTGAATTGTGAGGACTTTTAAAGGTGGAACAGCCGCTACCGTAAATTGTACCAGGAATTGAATCGGGAACCACCGTAGCTGCAAAAGTAACAAGATTACGTGGGTCAGTTTCACGGGGCCGTAACCCCACAGGTGTCTGCGCGCACCGGCGAAGCTCCCAAAAGTTTTCAAGGGTCGTCCCATCTAAGTCAAACAACTTAGCAGCAACACGGGGACGAAGCTAGGAATGACCAGGCCTAGCTCCTGAAAAGACGGAAGCTACCTGGGACAATTTCGTGGCCCATCAGTCCACAGACGTCTGCGTGCAATATCCAGAGAAGCTTCGAAAAAGGTCTCCAAGGGCCGTCCCCTCTAGGTCCAACTGCAGGAGTCCAGTAACAAGGGGAATGAAAGCATGAGAGGCCAGGGGGAAAGCACTGAGATCCAGCCGTGATCGTAAGACTTGGTCAAAGGCTCTCCTGATCACGGCCTCCACCTGCCGTTTCCAGGAAACAATTGCAGTTAGTTGTTGGTTCATTTTTCATACAAATAGAAAGCCGGAAAGGGGAAGGGGGGAGGGGCAAAAAAAAAAAAAAAAAAAACAACCCAAAATGAGCTAAGAAACAGAGACTCTTGCTTCGGAAAGCACGGATAAAGCGATACTCTTGATTCCTGTTCTGTGTCCAGGGCATCCAATAGTTGATAAAGGAGTAGCAAAAAGAACTATTTTTTTTTTAAAAAAAAGAGGGGGGGGGGGGGAGGGGGGGGGGGGAGGTCTGCAACTCTAATTAACCTCCCGCTTGGAAAGTTTTGTTGGGATGGATGAGATAATTCACCCAGCAATTTTGCAAAGGGAAGGATTAGGAGAAAGCAAAAGAGGAGATTAGAAGGCTTTTTTTCTTTAAAAGGGGGGGGAGGAGCAGAAAAGCCAAACAAAGGGGTCTTCTCTCCTCCTGCCCCTCTCCTAAATGCTAATTTACTGACAAAAATCTCACTGTAAAAATAAAAATAAAAAAAATAAGGGAGAAAAATAGGGTCTCCCCAAGATTCGTAAGTCTTATCAGGAATGTCACAAGTCCAAATAGAGCGGAGGGGGAAGAAACTTGAAGGAACACACACACACACACACACACACACACACACACACACCGAAGAAGCAGAACAACAGAGTTGGAAGGGGACCTTGGAGATCCTCTAGCCTTACCCTCTGCTCAAGCAGGAAAACCTATCCAGCGGTGGGATTCAGCCGGTTCGCGCCGCTTCTGCAGAACCGGTAGCCAATATTTTGTTGCCCAGGCTCAGAACGGACTTCCGGAAACGGCATCCACGCAGAGAACCAGTGGTTCACATTATTTGAATCCCATCACTGAACCTATCACATTTCAGACAAATAGTTGTCCAATCTCTTCTTTAAAAACTTCCAACGTTGGAGCATTCACCACTTCTGGAGGCAAGGCGTTCCACTGGTTAATTGTTCTCACTGTCAGGAAATTTCTCCTTAGTTCCAGGTTGCTTCTCTCCTTGATGAGTTTCTACCGGTTGCTTCTCGTCCTGCCTTCAGGGGCTTTGGAGAAAGAAATCCTTTCTTCCTTTTGGAGGCATCAACATCTGGGCAGACATGGATCCTGATGTTGGTTGCTAGAGACAGAGCTTTTCTGAAGAAGCCTTTGCTTGGTCAGGATGGCTTCCCGCAATACAGACATGTTGGCAGAAGTAAGACAGTAGGAAGGGGGATAAGGGTTGGTGAAGAAGCTAGAGAAAGGGGAAAAGGGACTCATGACAGCAACTTGGTTGGTAGATGAACCAAGATGCTTCTCAGAGGCATGATGATCTGATACAGGAGAAAGGAAAATTGAGTTGAGTTTCCATCATCCTGTTAAGGAGCTGTGGTGGCGCAGTGGTTAGAATGCGGTATTGCAGGTTAACTCTGCCCACTGCCAGGAGTTCGATCCTGACCGGCTCAAAGTTGACTCACCCTTCCATCCTTCTGAGGTTGGTAAAATGAGGACGCAGATTGTTGGGGGGGAATAGGCTGACTCTGTAAACCACTTAGAAAGGGCTGTAAAATGATGTGAAATTGCATATAAATCTAAGTGCTATTGCTATTGGTGTCGCTGTCTGTCTGTCTGTCTGTCTGTCTGTCTATCTATCTATCTATCTATCTATCTATCTATCTATCTATCTATCTATCTATCTAATCTACCTACCTACCTACCTACCTACCTACCTATCTATTAGCAATGGTGGTGCAGTGGTTAAAATGCAGTATTGCAGTCTAAACTCTGCCCACTGCCAGGAGTTCGATCCTGATCATCTCAAGGTTGACTCAGCCTTCCATCCTTTTGAGGTCGGTAAAATGAGGATTCAGATGGTTGGGGGCAAAATGCTGACTCTGTAAACCACTTAGAGAGGGCTGTAAAGCACTGCGAAGCAGTATATAAGTCTAAGTGGTATTGCTAATACGTCTGAAGTGAGGATGGGATAAATTTTCTCGCAGGAGGATTTTCAACGGCCCGGAGGTCTGCAAAGAGACAGAAAAGTGTGCGGTGCATAATAACCTTACAAGCAGCACTCGTCTTTGCCCCATCCAGCCATCAAGTCAGTTCCGAAACATGACCGATGGGGATTCCAGAGGAAGTCTCCATCCTTCTGAGAATCAAGTGGAAAAACAGAAGTTTCTGGCTGGATGAATTTTGATGATTTGCAAAGCAGATTTCACATGTGATTGCAAATGGGTGTTAAGATGGAAGTAACATGTCTGTAAATTGCCCTTGCAATCCTTAACTGAGATACAGATCAAGGAGAGAGAGAGAGAGAGAGAGAGAGAGAGAGAAGGAGGGAGAGACAGAAAGATAGGAGAGAGAAAGAAAAGAAGAGAAAGAAGGAGAGAGAAGGGAGAGAGAAAGGAAGTAAGTAAGCAAGAGAGGGAGAGAGAGACGAAGGAGAAGACGTAGAAGGAGGAGGAAAGAGGGAAGAAGAGATAAATAGAAAAAGGAAGGAAGAGAGAGAAAGGAAAGAGGGAGAGAAAAAAGAGAAACGGAGAAGAAGGAAGAGAGAGAGAGACCTTTTTTTCTTCCTCCTTTGCTCCTGTTCTCAAGATTTCTCTAGACATCACCCACATCACCCCATTTGTAAAGAAGAAACAATGCACAAATCTGTCTTAGCTTCATTACTCATGCTCTACGTAACCTCATAGCAGATGCAACCAAGACAGAAAGACGAAATTACCTAAAGCAATGCCTTCACCCCACTCGGGAACAGATTTTTTTTTCCCCCAGATCGAACACAAAGCCTTTCTTCTAAAGAATGCCCGGCCTGATGTTTTCTGAATGTGACGAACACGAAACACTAGGGTCTAGAAACTTTGGGGAAAGAGAGTCCGTCTCCAGCCTCAAGGCGGTTCGGTTCCTTGGCTTTGTTTCTGGATTTGAGGGGTGGGAAAGAAGGAGAAAGAGAACTCGAAGCAAGCTTTGACCATAACTCGGAGGGAAGAATGGGGGCGGCAATCGCTTTTGACAGGCAAGGCAAATGTTGTTGCCTTCCATTCTCCTTCTCCTTCTTCTTTTTTCCATTAGTCATTCCGTTTTAGGCAAGGCGATGGCCAGGGAACTGAAGGATCCTGGTAAACTTCAAGGGATACATTTATTCCAGGCAGACAGTTGGCCATTAAGCATCAACAACTTTTATTGCCTTCTCCGTGGCCCGTGTTTGTGTGTGTGTGTGTGTGTGTGTGTGCAGGAATGAGACCTGAAACTATGGAACATTTGGCGGATCCCAAGGTCCGACGACCTTTTTAATCACTGTCCATTTTGAATACATGGGGGGGGGGGGGGGGGAAGAGTCTTGAGAGTTATCAGCCTTGTTAACTCTCAAGACTCTTTTTTTTCCTGCTGTATATTGCAAATGGACTGTGCTTGCTAGGCCCCAAACATGGGACAAATCTTTATTTCCTGTTTCAGCCTAACCGAAGGCCATCGACAGGCAGTAGTCACACTGGTGACAGGTCATATTTGTGTAAATTGGTTTTGCTAACAAAGAATTAAAGGGAGACTGATATGCATTTCAAACTTATTTGTTTTCGTCAGTCAGCCATACATATGTGCATGTATGGGTATAGATATATATGTTTTCTTTTGAGAGGGTGTCAGAATTCACAGAAAAACATGACAGTAAAAGTTATTCTCCTCCTCCTCCTCCTCCTCCTCTGTCATGTCCATCGTGACAGCTCTCCTGTATGTTCTCCAAATGTGTCCATCTGCCTCCAAAAGACATTTCAGGAAAGTCTCAACTTACTTAGAATAATGGGATTAGAAGTGACCTTGGAGGTCTTCTAGTCCAATCCCTTTTCAAGCAGGAGACCCTACACCATTGCAGACTATTCAGTTTCTTTATGAAAACCTCCAGTGTTGGAGCATCCACAGTTTCTGGAGGCAAGGCGTTCCACTGGTTAATTGTTCTCCTGTCAGGAAATCTCTCCTTAATTCTAAGTTGGTTCTCTCTTTAATCTTCCTCCACCCGCGTCCCTTCTTCTCCTGCCCTCCGACTCTCGCCATCTTTCATGATTTGACAGGTCTGTTTTGGTCTCTCTCTCTCTCTGTCTGTGTGTGTGTGTGTGTGTGTGTGTGTTCCACTCGTCTTTCCAACCCCTTGCTTCCTGAGGACAACGGTGTCCTTCTCGTAAACGGCTGCAGAAAGAGTGACACACAGAGGAAAGAAAAAAACGAGTCACGCTGACATGATTCTGAAGCAAAGGCATGGAAGTTGGCCCCTCGCTCTGCAGATCCCTCGGTCCGTGCCAAGAAAGCCCGAAGGATCTGTAAAACTCATTAACCGTTCTCCATTTGGGGAAAAAAAAACTTGGGCGGTAAAATAAACATCGGCTAGGGAGAAAAATATGCCTCCACGCTTTCCCTCGCTCCTGGGGCCTTATTCCACTGTTGAGTTGAAGCGGTCTGTTCTTCTTCATGAGTTGTCGGGGAGGAAACTAGACCTTGGTGTTGGTGTCAGTTGTTCTCCTGTTTCTGTTGAAGTCACTGAAACGCCTTGACTGGCCTCCAAGGCATGAGGCTAAATTCGCTTAAGCCTCCTGCTTCTGCAACACCTGCCCAGATGTGGGCTAGAGGAGAAGGCTACATCCTGGAAATACGGCAGGGGGAAAAAAGAGAGAAGAAGATGCTACTTGCGCATCGTTGGACCAGAATTAGGTGCACATGGGGATTTGACTTTTATGTCCAAAAAAAAAAAGTCACCCAGTGGGATGGACACAATCCAGAATGCAGTATTTCTTTCTTTTTTTTTTTTTTAATTTAAGTGAAAGCATCTTCTACTGGGTGTAACCACATACATGGAAGCCCATGAAGAAAGACCCAAGCAGGACTTTATCCAGTCCTTACTGGGCTGCTCATCTTAACTCAGAGGTGGGTCATTTCTAACTGCAGGTATCTGGGGATGTTGATATACTGTACAATGTGCAATCAAATGTTCCTCTACGTCCCCTCTCCAAAAAGATGGAAACTAACCACGGAGAGAAGCAACCTAGGAGAAAATTCCTAACAGTGAGAGCAATTAACCTTCAGAAGTTGTGGGCGCTCCATCACTGGAGGCTTTCAAAAAGAGACTGGACAACCATTTGTCCAAAATGGGACAGGGTCTCCTGCTCGAGCACGGGGTTGGACTAGATGAGCTCCACGGTCTCTTTACTCTGTGTGTGCCCTAAGGATCTCTACTACCATTCTCTTTCTGCTTGGTCTTCTTACTTTTGCATCACGCCTAATAAGAGACAGGACAGCCATTTGTCTGGAATCGTATAAGGTTTCCTGCTTGAGCAGGGGGTTGGACTAGAAGTCCTCCAAGGTCTCTTCCAGCTCTATTCTATTCTATTCTATTCTATTCTATTCTATTCTATTC
>JAKJMR010001020.1:407-11868 GCA_024449315.1 Daboia siamensis
GAAGGAGAGTAAGTGGGAGAGAGAGGGAAGGAAAGAGAGTAAGGAGGAGGGAGAGAGCGGGAGAGGGTAGGAGAGGAGGAGAAAGGAGAATAAGAAAGAGGGAGGAAGGGAGAGAGAAAAAAAGGGGGAAAGAAGAGAGGGAGAGAGGAAAGGAGAGTAAGAGAGAAGGGGGAGGGGGGAGGAGAGAGAATGAGAGGAGAGGGGAGGGAGAGAGAGATACTCATCAGGCTTGTTGGTCCAAAATTCTGCAGCCTCAGGTGGGCTCCATATCAGCCAAAGGAATAGCAACCATTCACACAGCTGGATCAATCTGGGTACAGAATTAACCCAGTTCTTGAATTCACACAACTTGCACAAAGCCACCCAAAGAAACCTTGATGAATAACCAAGCTTGGCCTATTATTCAAACACAGTGGTGAGAAAGTTGTATGGTCTTAGCAGTTTCCTTGACTCTGGTCCTCACTATAGCACCCGCGTGAGGATGGACCCACATATAAATATTTGTTCATTTGTACTTACGGTTGCCTACATTGGCCATTAAGGTAAAGGTTCCCCCGCACATGCGTGCTAGTCGTTTCCGACTCTAGGGGCCGGTGCTCATCTCCGTTTCAAAGCCGAAGAGCCAGCGCTTGTCCGAGGACGTCTCCGTGGTCATGTGGATGGCATGACTAGACGCCAAAGGTACACGGAACGCTGTTACCTTCCCACCGTAGTGGTCCCTATTTTTCTACTTGCATTTTTACGTGCTTTCGAACTGCTAGGTTGGCAGAAGCTGGGACGAGTAACAGGCGCTCACTCTGTTACACGGCACTGGGGATTTGACCCGCCAAACTGCCGACCTTCTGGTCGACATGCTCAGCGTCTTAACCCACTGAGCCACCGCGTCCCTGCTACGTTGGCCATTGGCCACTTTCAAAGAACAGTTCTTCTGAAAACCATCAGATAAAGAACGGTGATGATATGGAGATGACAATCCGAACCATTAAATTCACTTTTTTCACCATCTGCAAACATTACTTTGTTCCTTCCATCGCCCATAACTTATGGAGGGAACACCTGAGGGAACATCTGCTGCCGGCATCAACTTCCCATCGTCCTGTGCGCTCCCACAGGGAGGGCCTTCTTAGGGTACCGCCGGTGAAGGATTGCCGGCGGGTGACTCCCAGAGGGAGGGCCTTCTCTGTGGGTGCGCCCACCCTTTGGAACCAACTTCCGATGGAACTTAGGACCGCCTCCGACCTCCATTCGTTTCACCGGGAGTTAAAAACTTGGCTCTTTGAGCTGTCTGGCCTAGGCTGAGGTGTTTTTAATTGGGTTTTAAAGTTTTAACTTTGGGGCTTAAATTTAATTCTTTTAAATTTATTTTAACTTTTGTATTGTATGGTTTTAATTGCCCTGTAAACCGCCCTGAGTCCTGTGGGAATAGGGCGGTATAGAAGTCAAATAAATAAGTAAATAACTGACTTCCGCAGCAAAACATTCATTTTTCCTAAAGTCATCCTTGCCTCCCGTTGACCATACGTCTAATTATCTTGTCAGTTCAGGTAGCCCTCGCCTTACAACGGTTCACTTAGTGACCATTTGAACTCACGACAATACTGAAAAAGTGACTTATGACCATTTTTCACACTAACAACCGTGGCAGCATCTCCCGTGGTCTCGGGATCAAAATTCGGATGCTTGGCAACTGACTCATATTTACGACGGTTTGCAGTGTCCTGAGGTCACGTGATCAACTTTTGATGGGGAAGCCAGATTCACTTAACAACCGTGCTACTAGCTTAAGAACTGCAGTGATTCACTTAAGAACTCTGGCAAGGAAGGTCATAAAAAGGGGGCAAACCCCACTTAACGAATGTTTCACTTAGCAACAGGAATTTGGGGCACAATTTTGGTCATAAGTCATCTTCCCAGATTTTGTTTTTCATCTTCCCGGGCTAACCTGTAAACTTGGATTTCCTTGAAATTTGCCATCCAGTTATAAGTTATTAACGTAATCCAATTCTTATTCGCTTTTCTGCAATCCACTAATGTGGGTGATGTTACCAATCAGTCAGTCATTTTTATTTGTACCTTATTTGCTCTTCATTTTATTTTTAATATTTTGTCTTCTCCTTTTATGGAATGCCCCAAAGGGACTCTTTCCCACATCAGGTAAGTGAAATGTATGTGCAGTTTATCCATTTTTAAACATTTCACTTTTTTTCTACAAATTGAAGAAGGCTGTATTGATAACAGCAGCACGGTTACTGGTGGGACAATACTGGAAGAAGGATAGTTTGCCTACTATAGAAGAATGGGTGTTTAAAGTATCGAATCTTGCAGAAATGTCTAAGATTTCTGCTTATTTGAAGGATCACTCGCAAGAAAGATATATTTCAGTTTGGAGGAGAGGGATAGATTATATTCAGAATAAATATGGGACTAAAAAGTTCCATTTAGCTTATGAGTAGATTTTGGAGGGATACTGTTATTAATTTTAGCGTTAGTACTTTGTATGTATCTATGTTAAAGGGGAGTAAGGGACGCGGTGGCTCAGTGGGTAAGGACGCTGAGCTTGTCGATCAGAAGGTCGGCAGTTTGGCGGGTCGAATCCCGAGTGCCGCGTAACAGAGTGAGCGCCTGTTACTCGTCCCAGCTTCTGCCAACCTAGCAGTTTGAAAGCACGTAAAAATGCAAGGAGAAAAATAGGGACCACTCCGGTGGGAAGGTAACTGCGTTCCGTGCGCCTTTGGCGTCTAGTCATGCCGGCCACATGACCACGGAGACGTCCTCGGACAAGCGCTGGCTCTTCGGCTTTGAAACGGAGATGAGCACCGGCCCCTAGAGTCGGAAACGACTAGCACGCATGTGCGGGGGAACCTTTACCTTTACCTATGTTAAAGGGGAGTTAAAGCACATTATAAATTTGCTTACTTTTATATTATGGATAATTTTTAGTTAGAATATGATTATTATATCTATAACCCTGTATTTAGCTCTGGGAAGTGGGGGGGGGAGAAGGGGGGTGGTTTTGGGTGGGTGGTTTTTGGGAATATGTATTGTGAAATCTTTCTTTGTAAAACTCTTTAATTAAAAAAAAGGGGGGAAAAAAAAGAAGGGTGTGCTGTTTTTCCCATTACGGCACAAATTCGATGACATTTTACAACCCCGGAATCTTCTTTTTAAAAACTTCGAAATCTTCTTACGCTGTTTAGGTAACCCTGTTTGTAAGATTGCCTTCTTTCTTCTCTCATTTGTTACTGTTTAACATTGTTTATTTTTTGTTTATAGTGCAGCTTTTGTACCATGGAGGGGGATTTTCGGTTCTTCTATCTTTTTTTTGCTCAGTCTGTTTATTTTAGTCCAGGCATGGAAAAAAAAAAAAAGGACCAAATTATGAAAAAGTTTTATTTCTTTTTTTTTAAAAAAAAAGTTTGTTTGTTTGTCTTCCCCTGATTTCATCACTGATAGGGCAAGAGAGGACATAATAAATAATGTCTTTGAATGGCTGGTTCTCCAGAGACACAGGGATTTTTTTTTTTCCACTGGAAGTTTACAAAATCTCCCTTCAGGGTCTATGAAAGGCATGAACTGAAAACATATATAAATATATATACATTATTTATTATGTCCTCTCTTGCCCTAGCAGTGAGAAATCAGGGAAAGACAAACAAACAAACGTGTGTTTTTTTTTAAAAAAAGAAACTTTTTCGTAATTTGGTCTTTTTTTCATGCCTGTGCTAAATATATATATATATTTGTGTATGTATGTGTGTGTGTGTGTGTGTGTGCAAGGTGAAGATTTTGATGACTGTATCACAACATCCATCTGAAAAATTCCCCTCTGCTCCAAGAAATAAGATCCTCTAAATTTGCTCTATAGGAAGTATAGCAATGGTCATAAGTGTGGGGAAAAAAAAGGTCATAAGTCACTTTTTTTTCAGTGCCGTTGTAACTTTGAAAGGCCACTAAATAAACTGTCGTAAATTGAAGACTATCTGTAAGGTGCTACCAAGAAGAAGCTTTTGAAGAGTGTACCACAGACAGACATCTGAAAATTTTCCCTCTGCTCCAAGAACTAAGATCCTCTAAATTTGCTCCATTGATTTTATTTATAGATTTATTAGATGCTTATCCTGCCTTTATTACTTTAGATCTAATTCATGGCGCAGGTTCTGCTGCTTTTGGGTGTTTTTGAGATAGAAAGACAGAGAGAGAGAGAGAGAGAGAGAGAGAGAAAGAGGAGAAAAAAAGAAAAAAAGAAAAAAAGAGAGAAAAAGAGAAAGAGAAAGAAAAAAGAGAGAAAGAGGAGAAAGAGAGAGAGAGAAAAAAGATTGCTTTTTACCCTGAAATGTGGCTATATGGATAACCAAAGTTTATGGTATTGTGATTTGGTTTCAATTTGCCATAGACTATCCAGAATCATTAAAAGTAAAGGTAAAGGTTCCCCCGCACATGCATGCTAGTCGTTTCTGACTCTAGGGGCCGGTGCTCATCTCCATTTCAAAGCCAAAGAGCCAGCGCTTGTCCGAGGATGTCTCCGTGGTCATGTGGCCAGCATGACTAGATGCCAAAGGCGCACGGAACGCTGTTACCTTCCCACTGGAGTGGTGACTATTTTTCTACTTGCATTTTTACGTGCTTTCGAACTGCTAGATTGGCAGGAGCTGGGACGTATAACAGACGCTCACTCTGTTACGCGGCACTCGGGATTCGACCCGCCAAACTGCCGACCTTCTGATCGACAAGCTCAGCGTCCTAACCCACTGAGCCACCGCATCCAGAATCATTAGGACGAGATCATTGTGATGTGATAACCATATAAATAGTTTCAATGGGGCAAGGTGAACGTGGCTGCCAAATTTACTCCAATTTTAAGACAGGCAGAAGGAGTGTCCTAAAGCAAGACCTGAATCTCCATGAAACTCTTCTACTATCTTTGCCCCAACTGGGCAATTTTCTTCTGATCCTCTCACAATATCTGACCTTTCACCTTGGCAGGAAACATTTTGTTCCTTTGGATTGATTTTTATTAGAGCCGTTTTTCACAAAATAAAAACAATACAAATGAAAAGGAAAAAAGAAACACAAGAAAAATGGGAGAGGTACAAAAAGGAAAGAACAAGAAAGAGAAAAAAAGATGAGGGAGAGAGGGAGGAAGGAAGGAACAATTGTCTTTGTGACAATTGTTACTATATGTGTGTGTGTGTGTTAAGTGTTAAGTATTTTGAATACCTTGCTAGGCCCCAAACACGGGGCAAATCTTATTTCCTGTTTCAGCCTAACCCAAGGCCATCCGCAGGCTGTAATCACAACAGTGACAGCTCATATTTGTGTAAATTTTTTGGATTGCTAACAAAGAATTAAAGGGAGGCTGATATGAGCATTTCACACTCATTTGTTCTCATCAGTCAGCCATACCCTTCTGAGATTCGAACCTGGGCCGACTGCATCTTAAGCAGTGTTTTAACCCCTAGGCCACAGGCTCTCTCTCGCTTTGTATATGTATGTATATATATATATGTCTTGGCGTATTCGGGTCTTTTCCCGTGTAAGATCGAGAGTGTCTTGGCAACGTTTCAACGAGGTCCCACTCGTCATGTCATCTTCAGGCTGGTGTCTTCGGCTTCGTGCTGCAAGCACGAAGCCAAAGACACCAGCCTGAAGATGACAAGTGGGACCTCGTTAAAACATCGCCAAGATACTCTCAATCTTACACGAGAAAAGACCCGAATACGCCAAGACCTACATACCTGTACCCGTGAAGAAGAACGTATATATATTTTTTTTTACGATTGTCACTATATATATATATATATATATATATATATCCCTCTCTCTCTAATGATACATTATAATTTCATTCTTTCCATACTCTATCCCAGACATGTCAAACACAAGGCCCGGGGGCCGGATCCGGCCCGTGAAGTGGTTTCATGTGGCCCATGAAGCCATCCTGGAAAGTGAGGGAACGGCCCCCCGCTGCCTTGGCCCCGGCCCAGACCAGCCGGAAGCCAATGTACAATTTCATGGTGGTCATCTATGCTGAAATACATTCAGTCTTACATCCACAAGGCCATCTGGAAACAGTGAGGGACCGGCCCATGCTGCGTCGGCACTGCCCCCTGGGCACACGCTGGGGAGGTATCACCCTTTGTGAGGAATTAAGAAATGCACCATTGCCTGGAAGTGGCCAGCATATGACCCTGCCTACTTTGGGCAGGCTAGGGCCTGGGCAGAATTGCACTTCTTTTCAGATTTGTGCCACCCGGCTCAGCCTCACGGCACTGTCAGGAAAGTGCCCCACTGCCTGCCAAAACCAGGCAGGCTGGGGGCTGGGCAGCATTGTGCAAGTAACATCGACTCTCATGCTGCTTGTGGCATCCCCTCCCCCAGAGCCCACCAAGCCAGATATGTGAAGTAGGCGAGGGCCATGTGCTGACCACTTCCAGGCGATGGTGCATTTCTTCGTTCCTCACGAAGGATGACACTTCCCCAGCTGCGTTTCTTGCCTGTTTTTCTCCCTCCCTCATCTCAGATATTTTCCTACCACTCTGTTCTTGGAAGGAAGGAAGGAAGGAAGGAAGGAAGGAAGGAAGGAAGGAAGGAAGGAAGGAAGGAAGGAAGGAAGGAAGGGGAGAGGGAGGGAGGGTCTGAGGGAAGTCCTGCCTTAGTCCTTCCCTGCTGCCCTTTCACCATCCCCTTGCCCCCTCCTCCTGGCCTATCCTGGGGGGTCTCCGATCCTATTGATAAGGAAGCTTTGGATACAAAGCCAGGTCTCCTCACGTGGAGAGGGAGTGGGCCTCCCTCTTGACTTTGCCCTCATACCCATCATGAGCAACCTGGCTAAGGAGAGCAAGCACAGCAGCAGCAGCCTTGAGGAGGTAAGTGCAGCTGGGCGCGCCCTTGGGGGAGTGGGGCTGGGATTAGTGCCATGGGTACTTGATGGCTGGGCTGGGTATTTGGCCTCCACGCCACCGTCCAACCCCCCACCAAGGCCTGAGAGGAACAGTGAGGCTCCTCTAGTGGACCATGCCTTGGCACTTGCCCTGGTCCCATCTTCTTCTGCCAGAGACCCTCAGATCTGTCCCACTCCTGCCCTTGATGCGAATGATCTAGAGCTGGCCCACCCAGTAGGCCACGCCCACCCTGGCCACATCCACCCAGCCCGCCAAGGGCAACTGCAATGCTGATGTGGCCCTCAATGAAATTGAGCTTGACACCTCTGCTCTATCCTTTCTAACTATTCAACCTATAAATTCCAAGTTCATTTTGTTCTGTTTTCAGCAAGAAGAGTTTCCAGTTGTTACCTTTCCCCTATTTAAATAAGTCAGTGTTGCCATCTCAGCAATTTCCATCGCCTTTACTGACCCTCCATTGTGGACATTCCAGATTCTTCCCATCTTTGCGTATATCCAAAACAATTGTCCATAAGTCTTTTTTGGTTGTCTGTTCAATAGACCCAGCGAAGAACAGTCCCGGCTTCCCCATTTCCAACACAGATTTAAAATACCTTTATACATTCTAAAAAGTTGTTCTGGTGTCATACACCAACCGTACACAACTCCTTTTGTTATGACCCTGTAATCCCTTAATTCGCGGTAGAGTCAGGGCGACTGGATGGAGCTGAGCATTTACTGGCTGGATGCCCTTCCTGATGCCTATGCCGAGTTCACAGCAGATTTTTTTTTTCTTTGCACCCTAGAGAGAAACATATGCTGCTACCTAGGATTGAACTCTCAACCTTTCATATGGAAGGCAACCATCTTCACCACCATTCCGTACATCATTTTGTAAAAATTCTCTTTTAAATTCTCTTTTAAATTCTCCCACATTGGTAGAGATGGGTACATTTTCCTCCAAGAAGTCATTTCTTTGTTATTTGGTCTTCAAACCATATTGCAAGCAGCCTCACAGAAGAACATCTGATCCTCTGACATTACAAACCCGGAGCCAAAAAAAAAAAGGGGAAATTAAATGGAAGCGAAACTCCTGCTGTAATAACTAGAGTTTGGCTAGGACGGATAACATTCACTGTTTTTCTTTCTTTTTTTTTAGCAGCTTCAGATCTGTTCCTAGTTCCAGCCCATATTGGAAATATTAATTAAAAATTAATTAATTAGAAGGAAGCCGAAAACAAGAAGACCAAGACAGGATGCTTTTATACGGGAATCGCTTACGCCTTTATCATCAGCCTTTTTGGTTATTAGAGAATTAGGGAGGGGAGAATTTAAAAAGTAACGCAATCCGTCAACAGAACGGTCAGCAGCAATGCGACTTATGACCGTTTTTCACACTTACGACCCATCCAGCTCCCTGTGGTCACGTGATGAAAATTCGGATGCTTGGAAACTGGCATGTACTTATGACAGTTTCAGTGACCTGGGGTCACGTGATCCCCTCGTATGACCTTCTGACAAGCACAGTCACCGGGGCAGGCAAAATCACTTAACAACCAGGTTACTAACTTAATAACGGTGGTGATGCCCTTTAACAACCGTGTCGAGAAAGGTCATAAAAAGGAGCAAAGTTCACTTAACCATCTCACTTAGCAACGGAAATTTTGGGCTCAAAGTTGTGGTCGTAGGCTGAGGACAGGAAACCGTTCGTGTTATTAGGATTAAATGGCTAACGTAACCACTGCATGATTCACCTAATAACTGTGCCAAGAAAGGTCTTAACAACCGTCTTGCTTAGCAACAGCAATTTTGGATTTGCAGTTGTGGTGGTAAGCCGAGGACTGCCTCTTAACGGCGTTCGGAAAAGTGTCAACATCAGATGCGGTTGCCCCACATCCTAACTTTCCTTTTATTGAATTTTTTTCTTTCTGTAGAGACTCAACAGCTTTAATTTCAACATGGATCCTAAGGGACCTAATTACTTGCTCTCGCTTCCTCAACTCTTTATTCTTACTTTTGCGTCCTCTTCTGTGCATAATTGGCACACTGTAGGGCATTTCCTGTGACACATTTCCTATGACTGTTTTGCTTTCTTAGAAAACTAAGATCAGGAGTTTCTTCAAATTTCTCTCGGAAGCTCAACTGCCGGATCCGTCGCTTGTACATTTTTATGCTTTTATTGATTGCCTGTCTAGCCACCCTGAATCTCCAAGGAACAGGGCTTTCAAAGCGTTTTTTGGAATTTCGGGTTCAACATTTTTGTGAATCTTTTTAACAAAGCATAAAACACAAAAATGTAAAGAAAGGCAAAGGTAAAACAGGAGGAAAAGAGGAAGAGAGGAAAAATGTAGGGTAGAGGGGAGAAAAAAAAAGAATTGACTTCCGACTCCTTTTGGTGCCGTAGAATAAAATAACGACCTGAAGCTTCAACTTTTTACTTTGATATAATAGTGTACAGTGGCCATTCCTATAATAATAAATCTATCTCGTCACCAGAACCCAAAATCAAACACTCCTTTTTTTTTTTTTTTAACCTACCTCGAGCACAAAGTCCAGCAGAGGTTTCCAAGCAGAAACAAAATTAATTGTGTTCTTTTTTTTTTTTTTTTAAATCGAAGCAGTCCGTTTGGCCATTTCTGCAAACTCTTATCGACTTTGGCAGCCCTTTGTCCATGGTGAGCATCGCAGAGTCCTTCCGTTTTGGTGCATAAAGTAATCTTGCTGCCACAAATTGTGACGCAACTGTCCTTAGTTTTGCAGTGGTTCCTTCTTCAAGATCACACTCGCTCTATTTTATTTTATTTTTTAAATTAGGCTTACTCATTTATCCAAAAGAGAAACTCAGCCCTTTGACCTCTATTTATTTATTTATTTATTTTGGAAATAACTTCTCAAATAACTTTTTTTTAACGCTGCTGGTAGAAAAGACCGTTGTGGATACACATACATATTTTTGTAGATGACATGATTTATTATTTATTTATTTATTTATTTTGGAAGCCCTGAAATGTATGTCAGATGGGGGAGCTTGCTTTTTTTTATTATTATTTTCAATCAATATAATCAGTTTTCAGCATTGTCTGCCCAGGTAACAATCCTGAAACTGTTAGGTGATGGTCTACATCGCTACGATCACCATTTGTCTGGAATGGTGTAGGGTTTCCTGCTTGAGCAGGGGGTTGGACTAGAAGACCTCCGAGATCCCTTCCAAATTTGTTTTTCTGTAATTTCCTCTTTTGTAAATATATATATATATATATTCCTTCAGCCTCTACAATCTCTGCAATTTACAGTATTGGCTCTCTCTTAATTTCCAAGTCGTCCATCTTAACTACGAACCCCCCAACCAAAGCAAACCACAAGGATTTCAACCTGAGGCGAACATCATCACCTAACTGTGTAAACTGCAAGCTTATCTAGCAATGTTATGACACACCACGCAAACACACAAGTCCTGATGGTTTCATCGCATGTTCACAGGTTGCCATTCGTCCCCAATCCTTCTGGCTTCTCTCCTCATTCTGGGCCCATTTAAAGTAGATTCTTGCTATGATGAATTTAAGGGACGCGGTGGCTCAGTGGGTTAGGACGCTGAGCTTGTCGATCAGAAGGTCGGCAGTTTGGCAGGTCAAATCCCGAGTGCCGTGTAACAGAGTGAGTGCCTGTTACTCGTCCCAGCTTCTGCTAACGTAGCAGTTTGAAAGCACATAAAAATGCAAGTAGAAAAATAGGGACCGCTCCGGTGGGAAGGTAACAGCGTTCCGTGCGCCTTTGGCGTCTAGTCATGCCGGCCACATGACCACGGAGACGTCCTGGGACAAGCGCTGGCTCTTCGGCTTTGAAACGGAGATGAGCACCGGCCCCTAGAGTCGGAAACAACTAGCACGCATGTGCAGGGGAACCTTTACCTTTACCTTATGATGAATTTAGATAGCACTTTAGATAGCTGGGCTTAGTGTGATTAACAATATTTTTCTCATAATCTCGGCTTTTCTGTCTGCGCTGTTATTGTTGCTACTCCATCTTCCTTTTTGTTCCGTTGATTGAAGCAAGGCTTCCATTTTCTGAAGGAAGGGAGGCCTTGCTTTAATAGCCTCTTTGACAGCCCTCATTAATCAAGTCGGTGACCTCTTAGGCTTTTAAATGCTCCTCACCTGAACTTGGCTAAGTTCGGTTGTGTGCAACTGTTAGGCATTTGGGGAAAACCTTTGGGAATTTCTGTTCAATACTAAGTTTACCAACCTATCCAGCACAAAACCCTTCAGGGGGATTGTGACTGTATTTGAATGTGTTAACAACAAGGGACTTTTTTAGCATGCCAGGACATTTTGTGAGGTCCCAGGATTAATCATTTAAATTTGTTCATTTTTGGTGAGTGTGTAAGCCCCTGATGTTATAGGATGAGGTATTCCTGATGACCGCTTGTATATGTTAGTAATCATGGTTTTAGAGATGAGAAATTGTCTATGACTAGGTCATTATTCAACCAGGGACTGTTCTTTCTTTCTTTCTTTCTTTCTTTCTTTCTTTCTTTCTTTCTTTCTTTCTTTCTTTCTTTCTTTCTTTCTTTCTTTCTTTCT
>JAKJMR010001020.1:28351-41009 GCA_024449315.1 Daboia siamensis
TCTATCTATCTATCTATCTATCTATCTATCTATCTATCTATCTATCTCTGCTAACTAGCTAATTTCTGAATCTATCTATCTATCTATCTATCTATCTATCTATCTATCTATCTATATCTATCTAATCTGCTATCTAGGTAATTTCTGTCTATATATCTAGAATATCTCTCTCTCATCTATCTATCTATATCTGGCTAGCTAGCTAATCTCTACATATCTAGAATATCTCTCGCATCTCTCTCTCTCTCTCTCTCTCTTTATATATATATATTACTAAATATATATATATATATATATATATATAAAACGGTAAAGGTAAAGGTTCCCCCGCACATGTGTGCTAGTCGTTTCCAACTCTAGGGGCCAGTGCTCAGCTCCATTTCAAAGTCGAAGAGCCAGCGCTTGTCCGAGGACGTCTCCGTGGACATGTGGCCGGCATGACTAGATGCCAAAGGTGCACGGAACGCTGTTACCTTCCCACCGTAGCGGTCCCTATTTTTCTACTTGCATTTTTACGTGCTTTCGAGCTGCTAGGTTGGCAGAAACTGGGACGAGTAACAGGCGCTCACTCTGTTATGCGGCACTCGTGATTCAACCCGCCAAATTGCCGACCTTCTGATCGACAAGCTCAGTGTCCTAACCCACTGAGCCACTGCGTATATATATATATATATATATATATATATATATATATATATATATATTCATCATCTCTATATCTACTCTAACTACTCTATCTACTCTATCTGTCTACCTACCTACCTACCTACCTACCTATCTATCTATCTATCTATCTATCTATTTATCTATCTAATGCAGGGGTGTCAAACTCAATTTCATTGAGGGCCACATCAGCATTGCGGTTGCCCTCAGGGGGCCGGGTGGGTGTGGCATGGGTGGGCGTGGCCTACTGGGTAGGTGTGGCTAGAGTGCATATGGCCTACTGGGTGGGCGTGGCCAGTTCTATATCGTTGGCATCAAGGGTGCCTATGGGGGCCTGGGCAGGAGTGGGACAGATCTGAGGGACTCTGGCAGGAGGAGGGTCTCTGGGCCAGGGCCAAGGCAGTGGGGGCTGTTCCCTCACTGTTTCCAAGATGGCTTCACGGGCCGCATGAAATCACTTCGTGGGCTGGATCCAGCCCCTGGGCCTTGTGTTTGACATGTCTGGTCTAATGCTTACAAACGATTATCCATTGCAATATTTTTCCCTATTTTACTACCAGTTTTGTTTATTTCAGTTTGAACACTGTCATGAATTCTTTTTTTTTCTTTTTTCTTTTTTTAGATTTTGAAAACTTCACCGCTCTGTGCTTTTACTTCTTCTTAGATTGGATCAAGGAGGCACACAGGGAGTCCTTGGCTTACAACTGTTCATTTAGTGACCGTCTGGAGTTACCACAGCACTGGAAAAAAAAGAGACACCTGTGCGGCCACATGCATGACAGTCGCAGGATCTCCACGTTCCGGCGATTAAAATTCGAGCGATCGGCAACGTCTGTATGACAGTTGCAGTGCCCCGAGGGCCCTGTGATCACCTCTTGCGGCCTTCCCAGCTGGCTTCCACCAAACAAAGCCAATGGGGAAGCTTGAATGCACTTAATGACCACGTGATTCACTTAGCAACTGCAGCGCTTTGCTTAGCCACCAGGACCAAAATAGCTGGGAGAACTGGGTACAATTCACATAACAGCCACCTTACTGGTTCCCGATGATGGTCACAATTCAAGGACAAGCTGTACAGCGAAGACCATCATGTTAAGGAATTCTGAGGATGGGGGATTGCTTCCTGCAGATTTCTGCCAGGGTTCATTTTTCATTCCTCTGCTCCTGGCAAGCCTTTATAGGAACTTTCCACTTAAGTCTAATGCAATAGCCGTTTCCACTTCTTTCTTTCTTTTTCCTGTACTCATTTCTCATTGCGGTCAATCTTTCAACTCCATTTGCACAACTTGCTTCAACACACACACACAACACACACACACACACAGAGAGACGTACATATACGCATAGACACAAACAGCAGGCAGATGACGTCTCAAACCGAGGCCAGCTATTCCCAAGTGTTTGCAGGACTCTCTCTTCCTTTGATTTAACCATTGGATTTGTCGTGCCTTGGCTTATTTTTCTTAAGGAGGGAATCAGAGGCTGCGATTCAAATTGTTCTGCCTTCTTCGCCTTAGAACCAGTGGTGGGATTCATCCAGTTCACACCAGTTCGGCAGAACCAGTAGCTAATTTTTCTGTTGCCCAGGCTCAGAATGGACTTCCGGAAGCGGCATCCACACAGAGAACCGGTTGTTCACACGTTTGAATCTCACCGCTGCTTAGAACTAAAGTGTCAGGCAGCCAGTTAGATGAAAGGCACGGCGGGCAGCCTGCCTTTGGGAGTGCCCAGAGGCAAGAATGAAAAAAAAAAAAAAAGAACGAAAAATGTCGCATCTGCAATGAACAGGATGGGTGTGATCCATGACACCTGTACGTGGGATACTGCATCCAGTTTTACATCACCGTGCCAAAAAAAAGTTGCCAAGACTCTGGAAAGAGTGCAGAGAAGAGCAACAGAGATGATTAGGGGGCTGGAGGCTAAAAGACGCAATGAAGAGTTGTAGGAATTGGGTAAGTCTAGTCCAGTGAAAAGGAGGAGTAGCGGGTGCCGTGATACAGTCCTCCAATATTTGAGGGGCTGCCACAAAGAAGAGGGGGGGGGGGGTCAGCCTATTTTCCAAATCACCTGGAAGCAAGGCGAGAAACAATGGAGGGAAACTAATCAAGGAGGGAAGCAACCTGGAATTAAGGAGAAACTTCCTGACATTGAGGGCAATTAACCAGTGGAACAGCTTGCCACCAGAAGTTGTGGGTGCTCTGTTTCTAAAGAACCATTTGTCTGAAAATAGGCATAGGGTTTCCTGTTTGAGCAGGGGGTTGGGCTAGAAGACCTCTAAAGTTCTCCAAAGTTCTCTGTGTTATTTTCTCCTATTAATTAATCAATCAGTGGAACGTCTTGTGGGTGCTCCATCACTGGAGGCTTTGAAGAAGAGATTGGACAGCCATTTGTCCGGAATGATATAAGGTCTCCTGCTTGAGCAGGGGGCTGGACTAGAGGATCTCCAGGTTCCCTTCCAATTCTGTTTATTCTGTTCTGTTACACCCCCATGTTCTTCCACTTTTTCCACTTTTGCTTTCCTCGGCTACCCCATTGCTGCTTTTCCCTCTGTGTGTTTCACCCCGCTAAAGGTTGCCTTTCTCTCCTTCTCCATGTCCTCTTTCCATATCCCCAACTGCTCTGTCTTTCGGCTTCCTGCTCTGACTCGCCCTTTCTCCCCATCTGTTTGGCATCTGCTACTTTTTGACTAACTCAGGAACTGACCTTCCCTCATCCTGCCCAAATCTTCCATCCTGATCCAGACCTGCATCAGGTGGAGAGGGTTACTGCTCCTTCCAGAGATTCCATTTATTTGTTCATGCCATGTATGGTTTTGTTTTGTTTTTTTTAAAAAAACATGTTTCATGTAATCAAGAATAGTTTTTTGTGTTGTGTTGAAGGTGTATGGTTCTCCTAAGCCAGGAGGTCTTCAAACTTGGCCCTTTTATGACTTGTGGACTTCAACTCCCAGAATTCCTCAGCCAGAATTGGGAGTTGAAGTCCACAAGTCATAAAAGGGCCAAGTTTGAAGACCCCTGAGGCCTAAGCCTTTGGAAAGAAATAGCCAAAAATAGCAAGTGGAGGTAGAAGAAAGAAGTGAATACAGCTATTTCTTATCACATTAAACTTACATAGAATCATAAGGCTGGATCTTGGGGTTCTCCTAGTCTAGCCCCCTGCTCAAGAGTCCTTAAACCAGGAGTGTCAAACTGCTGGCCCGTGCCCACCCCATTGCCGGTAGCATCAAATTCCTGGTGTGCAGTTAACAGGTAGGCTGGCTTGGTTGTTCAACAGCGAGACACCGGTGAAGCGGGCACAGCAACGCCTGCATTTTCTGCACCGCATGAGAAAAGCACATCTTCCTTCCCCTGTCCTGACTACTTTCTGCAGAGGGACAACCGAGAGCATCCTGTCATACAGCATCACAGCCTAGTTTGGAAGCATCCCTGCTTCGGATAGGAAGGTGGTACAGAGAGTGGTGAGGACGGCAAAAAAGATCATTGGCAGTTCCCTCCCTCCCATCCAGGACATAGCACAGAAGCATTGCTTGAGCCAGGTCCGCAAGATTGTCTGGGACACTACACATCCTCTTCACAACTTGTTTTCCTTGTTATCTTCTGGGAGAAGGAGGCTCCATGGTATCTGAAGCAGAACCTCCAGATTCGGTCACAGGTTTGTTCCATACAGTGTCAACCTTGTGAACTCTCAAGCTTCCTCCTTCCATTATGCATTATAGATAGACAATGATTAATATTTACATGTCACTTATATGTCAGGATGTACAGTAGGTCTATACATATGTTGTATATAGTGTGTTTTAAATGTGCGTTATGTGTGTGTACACTTTGAGAGCAAGCAACTAAATTTCATTTTTAACGCGTGCCGTTGTGCCCACGGTAAAAAGTGACAATAAAGTTATCTAGTCTAAAGAGAGACAATGGCTAGAATGATGATGATGATGATGATGATGATGAATCCGATTGTTTGTCAAACAAACCCACAAAACGTATTTGTGAAATGCTTCTTTCAGGAATGTGCTGATAAAGGAACGTAGTTTGCAAATGATGAAAAGAGCAAAGAGATAAAACTGCATTCAGATATGAATTCCATTGATGTAATAAATTTATGGGCATCTATGAAACAGTAATAAGCCTGGGAGCAAAGTAGCAGCAATCACACAGTTGTAGCTTGGCAATCTGATGTATCCTGAGTATGAATCAGAGAGATTATTCTGAGAGGTAGCGGAGGAAAATTAAGAAACACCACGCACACAAAGAGGAGAGAAAAGCATTGGTTGTATGTGCCACATTGCTCCGAATTCAAAAGAAATGGGGTGGTGGAGCTAAGCCATCTTCCTGTGGAAAATGTGCTTTTTAGCAGCACAGCAGGTCTTTTTTATATAATAATAATTTTATTTATTTTATTTTATTTATTTAATCCCATTTATATCCCGCCCTTCTCCGAAGACTCAGGGCGGCTTAAATCTAAGAAGCACAAATCATAGCCTTCATTCTATGTATATGCCTGCTTATTAGGGCTTTCACACACACCCCCAAGCAGCATTATTACAAAGTCAGCTTATTGCCCCCAACAATCTGGGTCCTCATTTTACCTACCTCGGAAGGATGGAAGGCTGAGTCAACCTTGAGCCTGGTGGGACTCGAACCTGCACTAATTGCAGGCAGCCGGTGTTAGTTAGGGAGGCATTAGCCCACTGCTCCACCATAATAATGGCAATAACACGGAAAAAGGCAACTGAAAACTGGTGTAGGAGATGACTAGGCAGAGGGATGGGGTCATCAGTCTGGAGTGAGTCCCCCATGCCTCCAAAAGAGACCTAAGTCCAGCTGACCCTTGAAGTCCATTGACTTTTATCTGGTACCAACTTTCATTGACCATTAGTCGATCAGATTCTCGCGTATAGGTTGCATAGAATAAACCCACCGTTCTTTTGAACTCTACCTTGGCTCCTGGTTTTTTGTGTGTGATAACTCATTCCATTTCCCACCACCCAGTCAGACCTGAAGAAGCTTCTTGGACGAGAAGTGAAACATCTTCAAAGAAAAAGAAGATAGTCCAGTTGCCTCCTGAAAATCCGCCTTTGGGACAACCACGATCGGGATGACTGAGAATCTCCACAGATGCCCGATTACTCAGTTTTCATTGTTTAGGAAGATATCCGTGGATAAAAGGATATTCAGTCATTGATTGATAAAAATGTTTGGACTGAGGAACATCTCCAGGAGACATAAAATATCAAAAATATCAGCCATGATCACACAACTGAACATAGAATAACAGAGCTGGAAGGGACCTTGAAGGTCTTCTCATCCAACCACCTGATTGAGCAGGAGACCCTATACCATTTCAGATAAAGGTTTGTCCAGTCTCTTTTTGAAAGCCTCCAGTGATGAGGCAACCACAAAGTCTGGAGGCAAGCTTTTCCATTGGTTAATTGTTCTCGGGGTCAGGCAATTTTTCCTTGATCAGTTTCCATCCATTGATTCTCATTTTGCATTTTGGTGCCTTGGAAAATAGTTTGACACATACACCCCTCGTGTTTGAAGGAGCCCCTCAAATATTGGAACACTGCCATCGTATCTCTCCTAGCCCCTTTTTAAAAAAAAATCCAATCTTTTAAAAAAAATATATGTGGTTGTGTCCAACATCTTGACTTTTTAAAACTCTCTCTGTGGTCTGCTTCATCAGGAATGCTTTTCGGAGCAAGACTCCTAAAATTATCTTGATCAGTCATGGGAATAGATCAAGCAAGAATACATTTATTCTGAGATATCAAAGTCCATCAAAAAGGGTTTATGTCATAATCAACACCTAACAGGATCTTAATACTCATTTATAGGGCCATTTCTTCTCTCCTTTTTGACCAGATTTTCAGTTCAGAATGTAGCCCATCAAAATGTTCAGTGTGTTGGCCCAGAGTGTGATTTAGTTGGGTTTATTCCCAGTTCAGAATAATTATTCAGGAACAGCTAGCAGTGAGCAGTGAACAATCTGCAGAAAGGATAAATAAAGAACAGAAGAGGACTACGCTGAAAGATCTAGCACACTTGAAAAATTGTTGTATTTAAACATAATGAAAAATTGGAATATGTCATGAAAGGAAGGAAGGAACAGATGGGGTGGGAAATGATATCAGAACATTTTAATTATGTCTATGCGAGTATAGTAATTAATGAACTATCTTTCAGTCTACGATTCTAATATAATGTCACTAGTATGTAAAGCTACTCATTATATGACATCATGCTATAGTGATGATTGGCAGCTTGATGTTACTTATTGTGGGAATGGCTGTGTACATGAAAGGTGTGGAATGGGAGATTCATTCAAAACAGGGAGAAAGAATTGCTCAGAAACATCTCAGCTCAATTAACAAATGAGGAATATTGACTTTGAAAAAGATCTAAGAAAATACAAGAAATATTGTTCTCACATTAAGCTGTGGGGTCCTTGGGGCTCTCTTAGCTTGGTGGTTTTCACATAAGAAGTTGTTTATTGCACAACATGTGGACAGACTTCACCCTAATCTCAGCTGGGAAACTCTGAGCATCTTAGAATAAGCTAAGTCGAAACATGCTAGAAAATTCTTTGAAGCCTGGCACTCAACCAAATCAGCCATCAGCAGGCACACAGAGATAAACAACGTCTACATACCATTCAAAAGAGACAATCAAAAGGCAAATAAATCAATACAGTGCTACCTTGGTGCTCATCATTAATTGGTTCCGTGAGGTACAATGAGTAACAAAAATGATGAGCACCAATTTTTTCCATGAGGAATAATATAGTGAGTCATAAGGCAACCAACACTGACAAGTTCTAGCTGGTGCGTGGAGTACCAAACAAACAACGAGTACTGGGACAAAATGTTTGTGTCAAAATGCATTGAGTACCAAATTCGATGAGTTTCAAAGCAGCTGATCACCATTCTAAATTTAAGATCCCTATTTATTGTTTTAATCTTTTATGTTGCATTTCAGTTGAGTGACGGTAAGCTGCCTATGGTGGCCTCTGTGAGTTCGGCAGCAGATATGTTTAATAAATAAATAAAGTTTCCTGTCTGGAGCTTTTAAGAGAATAATTTTTTTTACAGTCTTGCCTCAAATGTCAACTAGTTTTCATCATCCCTTCTTCTTTTTAGCTACAGATAGTCCTCGACTTATGACAGCTTATTCAGTGGCTGTTTAAAATTATAACCGCAACTGAAGAAATAAGAAAAGGGACTGATAACCGTTTTTCACAGTTACAACTGTCATGGCAACCCCTTGGTCACGTGATCAAAATTCAGATGCCTGGCAACTGACTTGGACCTATGATGTTTGCAGGGTCCCGGGATCCTGTGATCCCCTTTTGCAACCTTCCAGTGAGCAAAGTCAATGGGGAAGCCAAATTCACTTAACAGCTGCAGTGATTCACTTCACAGCTGTGGTAAGAAAGGTTGTAAAAAGGGGGGGGGAAATTCACTTAACAACTGTCTGGGCTTAGCAACATAAATTTTGGCCTCAAGTGTAGTTGTAAATCAAGGACAACCTATGTATAACTTGATAACTCATTTCTCATCTTTTCTACTATCTTCTCCTATTGGTAACTTATTATTTATCACGTTGTTTGTATGCCATGATTAATGATTATAACTATGATTTACGATCTATGACCTATCACTTTGTTGCTGCACTGGAGACAGATTCCTTGTGTGTCCAATTAACTTGATCAATAAAGAATTCTCTTCTCTTCTCTTCTCTTCTCTTCTCTTCTCTTCTCTTCTCTTCTCTTCTCTTCTCTTCTCTTCTCTTCTCTTCTCCTCTCCTCTCCTCTCCTCTCCTCTCCTCTTCTCTTCTCTCCTCTCCTCTCCTCTCCTGTCCTCTCCTGTCCTCTCTCTTCTACGCTACTCTGCTCTGCATTCTATTCTATTCTGTTCTGTTCTGTTCTGTTCTGTTCTGTTCTGTTCCTTTCCGCTCCGTTCCATTCTGTTCTGTTCTGTTCTGTTCTGCTCCGTTCCGTTCCACTCCACTCCACTCCACTCCACTCTGCATTCCATTCCTTTCTGTTCTGTTCAGTTCAGTTCTGTTCTGCTCTGCTCTGTTCTATGAAATTCCAATGTTTGCAACAATTAATTTCATTGAGTTTAATAAAGGTATTGCTTTGTGGATTTTATGCTTCATCGTGATTTAAAAACACACAAACCTGCATACCTTTTGAGGTGGAATCGATAATCACCCCTATGACATTTAAGCCGTAGGTTGTTACGTAAAGAGCATTTAATCACTAAGAAGACATTTTAAATATTAAATTTCATAACCAACCAAATTTAGCTATCTCTTCACCCAGAATGAAATGTTGACACAGAGCTTAACTGGAAATATGACTAATATAGGGGAACTAAAGTATTATGTAAACAATTGGACATTTTGTGCTTTTTTTTTTTAATTTTAGGCTTAAGTTTATAGTTTGACATCTGGAATTTATCTGGCTTAAGAACAAGCAGATTTTCTTTTTAAAAAAAAAAATCCCAGTGCTGGATCCAGGTTTTATTAAGAACGAATCAAAGTGATGCAACATTTGCCATGCTTAAAAGAGATCGACTGAAAGAAGCAAGACTGGAAAGTCATGATTCATCCAAGTTCTCATTGACTTCAAGAGACTTTTCTGAGGGTGACTATGCTAAGATTCTAGAAAGGATTGGGTTCTAAGGTTGAGATTCTAAGGGTCAGCACCATCTGTTCCTTCACAAGCTGGGGGAAAAATAAGCTACGAATTTGAACCATAACATGGGCAGTTTCTTGCTTGCTTTTTTAATCTTAAAGCAAGCATATAAGAAGGTTAGAATTGTAAGATATACTTTATCTGCATTTGGAGGTTTTGGAATTTTTTTTTAAAAAAATATTATTATTATTATTATTATTATTATTATTAATTATTATTATTATTATTATTATTATTATTATTATTATTATTATTATTCATCACACAGTCAGCCAGATGTTCAGAATGGATTTATTTATTTATTTTTATTTTATTGAATTTGTATACCGCCCTATTCCCGTAGGACTCAGGGCGGTTTACAGAGCAGTTGGAACCATGAAATACAAAAATTAAAATCAAAAAATCAATTAAAACAATTCAATTAAATTCAAGCCCCAAAAGTGAATCTGAAACCCAGTTAAATTAACAACCCCACAGTCTGGACCAAACGGATCAAAGAGCCAGGTTTTCAGGTCCCGGCGAAATGAGCGAAGGTCGGGGGCAGTCCCAAGTTCTGTGGGTAGTTGGTTCCATAGGGCAGGCGCACCCACAGTGAACGCCCTTTCCCTGGGAATAACCCGCTGGCATTCATTAACCGGCGGTACCCTGAGAAGGCCCTCCCTGTGGGGGTGCACAGGACGATGGGAAGATGATGCCGGCAGCAGGTGTTCCCTTAGATCAGGGGTGTCAAACTGCCAGCCCGCAGGCCGGAGCATCACGGAGAAACCGCGCCCATCCCATTGCCGGCAATGGGAAAAAGTTCCGATATGTCACGCGACGTCACGTGACATCGCGAGTTTGACATGTCTGCCTTAGATAGTCCGGACCGAAGCCATTTAGGGCTTTATAGGTCATTACCAGCACCTTGAATCTCACCCGGAGGGCAACCGGAAGCCAATGCAGCTCGTGGATAAGAGGTGTTACATGGGAGAATCGGGAAGCTCCCATCATAACTCGTGCAGCTGAATTCTGCACCAGTTGAAGCCTCCGAGTGGTCCTCAAGGGCAGCCCCATGTAGAGGACATTTTTGTCTACCTGTTGAGTCCTTACCAAGGACCTGGGATAGGCAGATGTGGATGTTTGATGGTATTACAGATCTCGTCGCAGGATGGAAGCAGTTCCTAGTAAGGCTGCCTTTTGCAATTGACTGATGGCGAATTTGTCAATGCCGATGATGGTGTTCAAGGGGTGCTCCAGTTGTTTTGGGATTGCACCCAAGGCGCCTATTACTATTGGTACTACCTTTCTTGCCTTTGCCACAGTCTTTCTATTTCTGTTTGTAGGTCTTTGTATTTTGTTATCTTCTCCAGTTCTTTCTCATCTATTTTGCTGTATTATTATTTTTGTTGTTGTTGTTATAAAACTTTTATTCATTAAACATGAACCTCAGTCAACTGAACATTCAAACTGACTGGCACTAATGGTTGACACGGGCTGCTGCCAGCATCCTAGCTTTCAACCAGGTATCTCCTTAAAATGTAAGATGTTCCGAGTAGCGCAGTTTTTTATAGCTTTGCTGGAGTTATTGCAGGAAGCTGCAATTTCTTGATGTGTTTTGTAAAGATTTTGGACATAGTTCCCAGTGCCCCGATGACAATGGGTATCACTGTTACACATTTCATCCATAATCACGCAGTTTGATGGCCAGGTTGCGGTATTACATAATTTTTTCCAGTTCTTTTTCTTCAACTCTGGCATCTCCTGGTACAGCAATATCAATCAACTGTACACTTCATTTCTCTACGACTGCGATATCTGACGTGTTGTCTTCCAAATGGCGATCTGTCTGTATTCAGAAGTTGTTGTTATTATTAGTAGTAATAGTAGTAGTAGTAGTACTATCATTATCATCATCATCATCATCTGTCAATTTGTCCAAGATGTACAGATTTGGTCAGTCAGTCTAAAACTACAGACAAAATATTTCTTTCTAAATTTCACCAGCAATATTCAGAGGAACATTACTTAACATTATCCACAATTGCCATTTGCAAGCATGGCATGTAGTTACTATTTTTCATCCAGATCAGCGTGGATTGTACAATAACTAAAAGCATAAGGAGATAGCCTTACTGAGTTAAGTGGCATTTGCTTTTAGGTAACCATATCTACACATTTTTTAAAAAATGCAATGTCTCTTTACGTGTTATCCGTTGGGGATGTGCAAAAACTCACAAGTTTCAAGTTGCAAACTTGAAATATTTCAAAGCTGAAATGGCTGTTCTGTTTTAACCTTGATAGAAAACAGTTGTGTGCTTAGGTTCACCTCCTCCCCCATAGCACAGAAAAATTGTGATGAAATGGAATATTTTGGTCAATATTGCCTTCCAGGAGTGTTTAGCTTGTTGCTTAAGTTGTAACTGCCATGGTGGTTACAACTTTCAATGTAGCCAACAAAACAGTAAGGACTATTTCCATACTCTGTTGGTTATTCAATTTTTTATTAGTTTAGCATAGTATAAAATTCAGAGGAAAATGAAAATAAATAGGAAAGTAGTAGAAGAAAAAGGAAAGAAGAGAGAGTGTATGGGAAAAGGTAAAAAAAAAACATTGACTTCCAATTCTTTTTGACACAGTAGACAATAACATTACTTTCAATTTTTGCAGTGGTTTGCTCTCCAAACTTGTTTCAATTTAGTGTTTGTATGTTTCATTGCCAGACTAGGTAACATCAGCAGCAAGATTTTCTGAATTGAATTTACATTCAGTTTTGCAGCAACTAAGATTGTTGGCCATGCAGGTACAAAAATAGCCAGGGAAATGATTGAAGCCTGGGAAATGGGCCCCTTGTTAGTCTACAGGAGTGCTGATTTACCACCAGCTTATAAGGTACTTAGGAACTAAAGGCTTGGCAGCACAGGAAACAAAAGCCAATCGCCAGCCATCAACACACCAATCAACCAATAGGAAGGCACTACATAAATACAACTCATGGAATAGCCCAAAGCACACACTCTGCCTGACAAAAGTTCCCTGAGGAGACTGACCCAGACTATATTTCGATAACATTACTGCCTCAACTTTTTGCTTATACAGAGTAATCTATATTAGCCATTTCTATAACAATAAATCAGCAAAACCCCAAATCAAAATCCAGAAGCATTTTCCTTCCATACCTTCTTATTGCCAGAGTTACAGGAGGGGAGAATAGGATGATGATAAGGGGGAAAAGCCCAATTATAGGTAAACATATATACTGTGTGGGGGGGGGGGGGGTTTGCACACAAAATTGCACACATTTTCTTGGGTGTCC
>JAKJMR010001020.1:76885-90858 GCA_024449315.1 Daboia siamensis
AAGGAAAGGAAAGGAAAGGAAAGGAAAGGAAAGGAAAGGAAAGGAAACAACTTCCAGAACTGCTCTTCAAGGACAACCCTTTGGGGGTGATTTAATATTGAACAAATCCAGCAAAGCACTGGAATTTGCTTTTCTTTTTTAACAGTATAACAGAATTGGAAGGGACCTTGGAGATCATCTAGTCCAACCCTCTGCTCAGGCAGGAAACCTTATACCATTTCAGACAAACGGTTGTCCAATAACTCTTCTTTAAAAACCTCCAGTATTGGAGCACCCACAACTTCTGGAGGCAAGTCATTCCATTGATTAATTGTTCCAACCGTAACTGTCAGGAAATTTCTCCTTAGTTCTAAGTTATTTCTTTCCTTGACTGGTTTCCATCCGTTGTTTCTTGTTCTGCCTTCAGGTGCTTGGGAGAATAGCTTGACTCCCTCTTCTCTGGGGCAGCCCCTGAGAGATTGTAACACTGCTATCATGTCATCCCTAGTGCTTTTCTTTAGACTAAAAAGGTAAAGGTAAAGGTTCCCCCGCACATGCGTGCTAGTCGTTTCCGACTCTAGGGGCCGGTGCTCATCTTCATTTCAAAGCTTGTCCGAGGACATCTCCGTGGTTATGTGGCCGGCTTGACTAGACGCCAAAGGCGCACAGAACGCTGTTACCTTCCCACCGTAGTGGTCCCTATTTTTCTACTTGCATTTTTACATGCTTTCGAACTGCTAGGTTGGCAGATGCTGGGACGAGTTAACAGGCGCTCACTCTGTTACGCGGCACTCGGGATTTGACCCACCAAACTGCCAACCTTCTGATGGACAAGCTCAGCATCCTAACCCCTTGAGCCACCGCGTCCCTTCCTCTCTAGACTAGCCATACCCAATTCCTGCTATTGTGTAGCGGGTTCTGGAGAGCAGGAAGGACGCCGAGACGATGAGTACAGCATGGCAGATCTTTATTAGGTGGAAGTGACTGTACTGGGGAATAGGGGTTACCTGCCTGCCTTTTATACCTGGGCAGGTGAGCAGCCGACCAATCTGTTTGAACCTCTGTTTCCCGCCGAAACTGGGTTCCCGCCAAAACAGTTACAGTTCAACGCCCCCTGGTGGTGACTGCTATGTAAGTGTGTATGTGTTCTCTTCACCTGGATACATAACACTTTCTTCATATGTTTTGGCCTCCAGCACCATAATGATCTTTGTTGCTCTTCTCTGCACTAGAGTCTCAATATCTTTTTTTCATATATATATAATATGGTGACCAAACCTGGATGCAGGATTCCAAATGTGGCCTTACTAAGGCTTTGTAAAGCACTACTACTAATAGTTTGCATGATCTTGATTCTGTCCCTCTGTTAATAAGATAAGATAGTCTTTATTGTCATTTTTTTTTACTGTGGGCACGATGACACACGTCAGAAAATGAAATTTAGTTGCCCGCTCTCAAAGTGAAACACATACATGACACACACCTAAAACATGCTATATACAACATATTTATAGACCCACACCCCTACATATACATATCAAATAAATATTAAATACTGTCCATCTTGAATATATAATGAAAGCTTGAGAGTTCACAAGGTTAATGCTGTATGGAATGAAACTATGGCTGAATCTAGATGTTTTGCTATGGATACCACGAAGCCCCCTCCTCCCAGAAGGGAACAAGGAAAACAGGTTGTGAAGATGCAGCCTAGGATGGCACAGGTTTTGTTGGCATCTGCAGCACACTGCTGGCCCAAGGCTATTTTTTTTCCCCCACAAAACTATTTGAAACAGCACTAGAGTTTTCTCCGATGCATTGCACACTGCAAAGGTTTACTGTTTCCAAAGATCTCCAGTTCATCCTGAGATCCCAAATAAAATAAAAAGAAATGGTGTATTATCCTCAGGATACAAAGCTTCGCAATTCTTTTCTTTTTATTGAAAAGTTTTACAATACATTTTGAATACAACCCCCCCTCCCCCCTCCCCTCCCCCCTCCCCGACTTCCCAGAGCTAAATACAGGGTATAGAAATACAAACAAACATAATCTAAAATATGCAAACAACAATAAAATATCAAATTCTATCGCACTTTAACTCTCAGTAAAATAACTACAAGCCAGTTCTTGAAGCCATGTGCATCCTGTTAGTGCTTATTTTTCTTTCTCTTAAATGAATTTGACCAAGGTCCATTTCTCGCCTGTATAAACGGCGTGATTGCCAGTGTTTGCATTCTGTACAGTCTTTCTCTGTGCTATTTTTAATATCATATTTTAATTTGCTTTCTGACTTTCGTAGTTGATCCCATGCCAAGTTCTCTTGATTCCCTAAAGCTAGAGGTGTATTTCTAGCCGGATCCCAGGTCTTTATGAATCGGTGATTTGGCTTCGGCTAAGAATTGGAATTGAATAGAATAGAGCTGGAAGGGACCTTAGAGGTCTTCTAGTCCAGCCCCCTGCTCAAGCAGGAGAACCTATACAATGTCAGACCATCTAGCCTCTTTTAAAAAAAACTCCAGTGATGGAGCGCCCACAATTTCTGGTGGCAAGCAGTTCCACTCGTCGATTGTCCTCACTGTCGGGAAGTTTCTCCTTAATTCCAGGTTGCTTCTCTCCTTGGGTCAGTTTCCAACCATTGTTTTTCATCCTGCTCTCTGGTGCTTTGGAGAATAACATGACCCCCTTTTCTTGGTAGCAGCCCCTCAAATACTGGAATATTGCTATCCTATCTCCCCTATTTCTTCTTTTCCTTAGACTAGCCAAACCCAAGTCCCGCAGCCATTCTTCGTATATTTTAGTCTCCAGGCCTTTGATCATCTTAGTTGCTCTTCTCTGAATTTTTTCCAAACTCTCAACATCTTTTTTCATGATATGGTGACCAAAATTGGCTGCAGTATTCCAGGTGTGGTCTTACTAGGGTTTTATAAAGCGGTACTAATACCTCGCGTGATCTGGATTCTGTGCCTCTGTTTATACAACCCAGGATTGTATTGAGTCAACTGTTTTTCTTTCCTACAATATTAATGGGAAAGAAAATTAGTAGATCGTCCCTTTGGGAATAGTTTCAATTTACGTCCTGTTGTTCAAGAGCTAGTGGTTACTCATGCTTTTGTCAAGATCTGATTTAAACAGAAAGCCTCAGATCAATCTTTAAATGTCTTGATTTTTCAGATGGCCTTTTAATTTCTGGTTTTTTTCCCCATCTGTTGCAACCAGAAACGTGAATTCTCGCTAATTGACCAGTTGATTTAATGTGGGAAAAAAGGGGGAAAGCATTGCCTGCGTTTTTCCTGCCCAAGTTAAAATGTTATGGCTTAAGAATTATCTGGAGCTCAGTTGCTCTCCAAGTTGACACAGAAAAAAAAATACTATGTGAATTATATACTTGTAAAATAATGCAATGCAGAATGTGGGGGAACCCCATGGCCTTCCAATCTTGGCAAGCTTTCGAATTTGTGGGCTTCAACCCTCAATTCCCCCAAGTTCTTCTGTCATTGCTGAGAATTCTCAGAGTTAAAATCTCCTGGAAGTTATCCAGGTTGCAAAACACAGATGTAAAACACAGATGAAAGACAGGGGAGACCAAATAGTAAGCTGTCTTGTGATCCTCCAAAGCTGCAACTATGATTTTATTTTATTTATTTTATTTTTTTTATAATGAGATGGAAAGCAGTGGATATCAAACATTTAAGAAATCAAGACTGTCTGGAAAGCATCTCTCCAACAAAAAGAACGCAGGTAAGTCCTCAACTTACGTCTACAATTCAGCCCAACATTTCGGTGGCTAAGCGAGATATTTGTTGGGTGAGTTTTGCCCTGTTTGATGACCTTTCTCGCCACAGTTGTTAGGTGAATCACCACGGTTCTTAAATTAGTCACACAGTTGTTAAGTGAATCTGGCTTCCCCCATTGATTTTGCTTGTCAGAAGGTCACCAAAGGGGATCGCGTGACTCCGGAACGCTGCGACCGTCATAAATAGGAGTCAGTTCTCAAGAGTCTGAATTTTGATCACGTGGCCCTGGGGATGCTGCAACGGTCGCAAGCATGAAAAACGGTTATAACTCACTTTTTTCTATGTCATTGTAACTTTGAAGTTGAGGACTACCTGCGACTATATTTAATTGAAATAAAATGTGATTTCAATTGACTTTACTCATTTATTCTCTGGGCTTTTGTTACCTGCTTTGGCCAACAGTCCTGAGAATCCAAGAGTGGAATGGGCAATGGGGGATTATTGTTTTTATTGATTAAGGACCCTTGGCACTCTCTATGAGCTTCGCTGTTTGTATATTGTGTTTTTAAGCCACCCAGAGTCATAGAGGGTGAGCGGGCAGCCACATACATTTTCATAAATAAATAAATACCATCAGCCACCCTGCAGGATAAGGTAAAGGTAAAGGTTCCCCCACACATGCGTGTTAGTCGTTTCTGACTCTAGGGGCCGGTGCTCATCTCCGTTTCAAAACCGAAGAGCCAGCGCTTGTCCGAGGACGTCTCCGTGGTCATGTGGCCGGCATGACTGGATGCCAAAGGTGCATGGAACGCTGTTACCTTCCCACCGGAGTGGTCCCTATTTTTCTACTTGCATTTTTATGTGCTTTCGAACTGCTATGTTGGCAGAAGCTGGGACGAGTAACAGGCGCTCGCTCTGCTACGCGGCACTCGGGATTCTACCCGCCAAACTGCTGACCTTCTGATCGACAAGCTCAGCGTCCCAACCCACTGAGCCACCGCGTCTCACAGAGAGTGAGCAGGCAGCCACATACATTTTCATAAATAAATAAATACCATCAGCCACCCTGCAGGATAAATAGCACCGAAGCTTTGTTTTTATTGTAAAATAAAATATTGTTACCTTTTCTTTTAAGACTGGACTGGACTCTAACCCTGGACTTGGGTTCTCAGGCACAGTGTTGTTGTTAGTTGCAAAGTCGTGTCTGACCCATCGCGACCCTATGGACAATGTTCCTCCAGGCCTTCCTGTCCTCTACCATCTTCTGGAGTCCTTTTAAGCTCATGCTTACTGCTTCAGTGACTCCATCCAGCCACCTCATTCTCTGTCGTCCCCTTCTTCTATTGCCCTCAATCTTTCCCAGCATTAGGCTCTTCTCCAGTGAGTCCTTCCTTCTCATTAGGTGGCCAAAGTATTTGAGTTTCAACTTCAGGATCTGGCCTTCTAAAGAGCAGTCAGGGTTGATCTCCTCTAGGACTGACCGGTTTGATCGCCTTGCAGTCCAAAGGACTTGCAGAAGTCTTCTCCAGCATCATAGTTCAAAGGCCTCCATTCTTTGGCGCTCAGCCTTTCTTATGGTCCAACTTTCACTGCCATACATTGCAACTGGGAAGACCATAGCCTTGACTATATGGATTTTTGTTGGCAGGGTGATGTCTCTGCTTTTTAGTGTGCTGTCTAGATTTGCCATGGCTTTCCTCCCCAGGAGCAAGCGTCTTTTAATTTCTTGGCTACAGTCCCCATCTTCACAGGCACAGTACAGGGATCTATTTCCTGGTTAATTTAGTGATTACGATGGGTAATCGTACGTATTTTCATTTTGGAATTATTGTAATTGTTTTAATTTGGTTTTTTAAAAAAAAAAAAGAAATAAAATAAAATAAACAAGTTTTGTTCATCGTCCAGAATCACTTGGCGGCCGAATCAAATTAACCGATCAGTATCTTCTACACTGATGGGAGCAATGAATCACGAGATTGTGTCTTACTTTATAGTAGTCTTTTACCAAACTACTCATAATGTTAAGCCCATTTCCAGGTTAGGCATCATTAGCCAGTAAAATGCCTGTTGCACGGATGACAACAAAGCAGAAAAAAAAAAAAAAAACAGTTAGAGGTCTTTCTACCGTTCGTCTGAAATGGTGTAGGGTTTCCTGCCTGAGCTGTCTATTACTCATTTTTTTTGAATTTCTCTTTGTATTTTATATTTTGGTAAACCAATTTTTTAAAAAATTGAAATGCGTTGCACTATACATTGATTTGGTTCTGAGCAGCTTGCAGTTTGATCCATAGTCAAGTGAATAAAGTGAAGAATTTTTAATCCAATGCCTTTATTCCAGACATGTCAAACACAAGGCCCGGGGGCCAGATCCGGCCCGCGAAGTGGTTTCATGCGGCCCGCGAAGCCATCCTGGAAACAGTGAGGGAACGCCCCCACTGCCTTGGCCCTGGCCCTGGCCCAGAGACCCTCCTCCTGCCAGAGACCCTCAGATCTGTCCCACTCCTGCCCAGGCCCCCATAGGCACCCTTGATGCGAACGATGTAGAGCTGGCCACGCCCACCCAGTAGGCCATATGCACTCTAGCCACACCCACCCAGTAGGCCATGCCCACCCTGGCCATACCCACCCGGCCCCCTGAGGGCAACCGTAATGCTGATGCGGCCCTCAATGAAACTGAGGTTGACACCCCTGGTTTATTCATTCCTTCGTTCGTTCGTTCATTCATTCGTTCATTCAGAAGTGCCTCTGTTCTGTATCAGTAGGGATGGAAAGATTCCCCTTGTTGCAATTGTGGTGCTGATATGCAAACTATTAAACATATTGTACAAGACAGCCCGCGATGTGTGTTCTGTGGTCCCCTGGGGGAACTGCACAAAGCCAACACCAGAGGTGATCGCCTGGATAGCTCAATTGGACATCCAGTTATGAACTGAATGCCCCTGTAGAAGTTTTACTTACAACTACATGGAACTGTGTATATATGTTTACTTCTCTTTGTCAGGTTCTCATCATACACTAAATAAATATTCATTCATTCATTCATTCATCCATTGTATATGCATACATTTATGTTTCACTATCAATGTCTATGGAGGTTCTCATTCATCCAGGTATCGTTGTCCCAAAGGTGTGTTTTTTCAGGAGGCAACTGGACATTCTTGTTTTTTTTTTCTTTGAAGACATTTTGCTTCTCATCCAAGAAGCTTCTTCAGCTCTGACTGGATGGTGGGGAAATGGAAGGATTTATACTCCTTGTAGACAGCTGGCCATTTGCCTTCTTTTTAGAGAGTCGTTGAGGCCACTTGGAAGTTGGTGTCTTCAGGTTCACCTGAGTAGTGCAAATGTGTGTGGCGCCTTCTTGGCCGCAAGATGTTGTGTCCCTTCACTGTTAGACGGGCACAGGCTATTGGGGAGGAGTCTGTGTTGTCTGATTGACATTTAGCTATGCCCTTTAGGATGAACTCTCTTCAAAGGTTGCAGAAGTATGAACGGATTTCCAGAAAACGTTGCAGACTACGGGAACCATATGCGCTTCAGTTTGAGATGCAGACAACACAGACTCATCACCAACAGCCTGCCCCTCGCTTGTGAGATGTGCGGCTATATAAATTAGATCAATAAATCAGTTGTAATCTATTGCAAATGCTACACGCAGGGGTTCCCAGGCAGAAATTTGAACGCTCTTATTCGGCGTTCTTTACCCACACCCCATCTGTACTTCATAGGATGAACAAAGGGCTATTTGTCAAAACAAAGACATCAAGATATGTCAAAACTATAACACCACGCAAGGCCAGAGAGCAGAAAACTGGCTGAGAATAGCACGCCTGCTGTTCTGCGTTATAAAGATGTTTGAGGAACAGGAAGAGTGTTTCGGAATTGTCTCCTTTATTGTGAAGTAATATATTTCCTCCTCCTGGTTGGTGCCCACTATGGGAACTCTCAAGATCAATCAACTCAGAAATATTAATCTTGAAACTGAAGGCCACAAGGCAAAACACTGGGAAGTCAACTGAAAAACATGCTGCTAATTTGAGTCTTTCCCCCCCCCCTCCTGCAGATGTCTTAGCCTCAGGCCTCTATCTTATATTAAATATACATCGCACTGACAATGTGCATAAGTTTGGTTTGTGAGGTTCAGCTGCCTGGGAAATAACCTTAAAACAAAAAAAAAGAGAGCCCACCCTGGATTTTCAGTAGACATCTGTCTAGATCAGACATGTCAAACACAAGGCCCGGGGGGGCGGATCCGGCCCGCGAAGTGGTTTCATGTGGCCCACGAAGCCATCTTGGAAACAGTGAGGGAACGGCCCCCACTGCCTTGGCCCTGGCCCAGAGACCCTCCTTCTGCCAGAGACCCTCAGATCTGTCCCACTCCTGCCCAGGCCCTTGATGCCAACGATGTAGAGCTGGCCACGCCCACCCAGTAGGCCATATGCACTCTAGCCACACCCACCCAGTAGGCCACGCCCACCCTGGCCATACCCACCTGGCCCCCTGAGGGCAACCGCAATGCTGATGCGGCCCTCAGTGAAATCGAGTTTGACACCCCTTGTCTAGATTCTTGTAGATTGCTTTGCTTCTCAGAGCTATAGAGTGCAGAGAAGAGCAGCAAAGATGATTAGGGGACTGGAGGCTAATAACGTATAAAGAACGGTTGCTGGAAATAATAAAGATATCTACCACAGAGCCAGCGTTGCAATCCCATTTCTTCTGAGGTGGATGCCAGATAGTACTTGAACCCTTTGGTGAAAATGTGCCAATACCTTAGCACAGGGGTGTCAAACTCAATTTCATTGAGGGCCGCATCAGCATTGCAGTTGCCCTCAGGGGGCCGGGTGAGTATGGCCAGGGTGGGCGTGGCCTACTGGGTGGGCGTGGCTAGAGTGCGTATGGCCTACTGGGTGGGCATGGCCAACTCTACATCATTCGCATCAAGGGTGCCTATGGGGGCCTGGGCAGGAGTGGGACAGATCTGAGGGTCTCTGGCAGGAGGAGGGTCTCTGGGCCAGGGCCAAGGCAGTAGGGACCGGTCCCTCACTGTTTCCAGGATGGCTTCGTGGGCCGCATGAAACCACTTCGCGGGATGGATCCGGCCCCCGGGCCTTGTGTTTGACATGTCTGCCTTAGCACAATTAAATAAACTTTTTTTTTAAGTGGATACTTTTGAAAGTAGTTTAATGAAAAGAAGGACGAGGGGGGACATGACAGCAGTGTTCCAATATCTGAGGGGCTGCCCCAAAGTAAAACGGGGTTGACCTATTCTCGAAAGCACCTGAAGGCAGGATGAGAAGCAACGGATGGAAACTAGTCAAGGAGAGAAGCCATCTGGAACTAAGGAGAAACTTCCTGACAGTCAGAACAATTAACCAGTGGAACAACCTGCCTCCAGAAGCTGTGGGCGTTCCAACCGCGGAAGTTTTTAAAAAGAGATTGGACAACCATTTGCCGAAAATGGCAAAGGGCTGCCTACCTGAGCAGAGAGTAGGACTAGAAGACCTCCAAGGTCCCTTCCAACTCTGTTATTCTGTTATCATAACCAGATGCTCCTAGTGGTTGATTCCCAGAATCATTGGCTAGGGCTTTGATCATCCATTTAATATCTGTCTAGGGCTTTGCTTGAATAATACTGTCAACTAAAATTGGGTGGAACGTGCCTCAACTATAAATAAGGAGGGGGTAGAATGTTAGAAGTTAAAATGCTTCTTATGGAGAGCATTTGAAGCCTCCAAGAAGTCAATGAGAGTTCTCAGTTGGCATCCACTAAAGAGCATGCATTTGTCATAGAGAATTCATTTCACACTGGGACCCCAATCATCTCCATGGAATGAGAGCTTCTCCTTTTTTAGCCCCTTTTCAACTGAAGGTGCAAGAATTTTGAAAGCCGTTGTAAAACCTGGGTTGCTCCAGGGAAGCGTGGTTTTACAATTTGGCAATGCACTTAAAAAGGGACTGTTTCCAAAATCCATCCAGCAAAAGCGAATCGGAGCCAGGTATCAATTTGCAAGACTCAAAAGATCTTCTGGAAATAATAAAGATGCCTTTCGTGGAATTGTCAGCCTTCCGATCCCATTTCTATTGAGGTGGGTGCCAGATAGCCCTTGAACCTGTTGGTGAAAATGTAATTCTGAAAAGCACCATGGTGGACAACACTTTAGCACGGTTGAATAAACTTTTTCTAGATGGATACTTTGGAAGGCAGATGTAATTTGCTAAATGACCCAAAATAAGCCATAAAGCATGTGGGAGCTACTGAATTTGACGATGGTAGTGTGAACTCATGTATGCAACAGACTTGTACAAATTCTCCACTTCTCCATATTCTCCAAAGCACCTGAAAGCAGGACTAGAAGCAACGGATGGAAACTAACGAAAGAGAGAAGCAACCTAGAACTAAGGAGAAATTTCCTGACAGCAAGGACAATTGATCAGTGGAACAACCTGCCTCCAGAAGTTGTGAATGCTCCAACACTGCAAGACTTTAAGAAGAGACTTTGTCTGAAATGGTATAGGGTTTCCTGCCTGAGCAGGGGGTTGGACTAGAAGATCTCCAAGGTCCCTTCCAACTCTGTTATTCCATCAAAACTGTAATTGATAGGGCCAACAGCAGACTGCCAGCTTATAACTCGTTTATCATGGGACAACTTTCATTTCTGCAGATCTGGGCAGACAACGAAAGAGAGTTTTGTCCATGTTTCGGAAAGCTACCCTCAGCTTTGTGGAGAACGGTTTCTGGAAACCTGGTTTGGACTAAGAAGACCTATTATGATTATGCTCTTGTATATACTCTCGACAGCAGCACCACAAATGGGAAATCTGAAAGAGGGGCAGGAAAGCGAGTGAAGGGGATGGAAGAATTACAAGAACTTAGTTCTCCTCTGATGTGATTGTCCCAAAAATGCTTCTTCATGAGGCAACTGGACTTTCTTGTTTTTCTTTGACGATATTTTGCTTCTCATCCAAGAAGCTTCTTCAGCTCTGACCTAGATGGTAAAGAATGGAAGGATGTATGCTCCTTGCAGACAGCTGGTCATTTGCCTTCTTTTAGGGAGTCGTTGAGGCCACCTGGAGGCTTATCTGTGTCCTCCGGGTCACCTGAGTGGTACAAATGGGTGTGGAGCCTTCTTGGAACTGCTGAAAGGACTGTGTGGTAGACTGGAGATGGATGATATTGTTGTAGCCCTCTAAAAGAATGCAAATAGGAAGGAGACATTTTATTTACTGAATAAATTGCATTTGGCTGGGTTACCCCAACTCAGTAAAACATGATTTATAACCACCTAGATCAAGTTTGCTTCTCACTGCTAAGTCATAAACAAGCCACATTTTCGTTTGCTGTATAGTGTGAATCCCACCTCACTCTTGGCATTCTGTTTGAACCTACAGTAGTGGCCAAAATTGTGGAAACCTTTTGAGGTTCGATGGCTAATAAAACCCCTTCTTTGGAATAGTACCATAAAATTATATATCAATGGAAAGATAATTTAATCAAGAATGTAATGCAATAACTTTTATGAAGGATTTGCTATTAGAATAGCAGTTACGAAGAAGAAAAGTGAAACACATAGAAAAAATGAGATATACAAAAATTATCACGTAAGTTAATGCTTAGTTGGGTAACCTTTAGCATGAATGATGGCCTTACGTCTTCCCATGGAGTGAACCAAGCCCTTTAGTTCTGTAGCTGTTATCGTGTGAAACCAACATTGCATGATTGTTTCTATTAACTGGGTTTTATTGCTGGGTCGCTTCTGACTAACAAGTTTCTTTAGTCAGCTCCAAAGATTTTCAATTGGGTTAAGTTCTGGGTTATTCCCAGGCCATTCCAGCAGTGGAAAATGATTTATCTTGAAACCACTTTTTGCACACAGCAGCAACATGACATGGAGCTGAATCCTGTTGAAATATAAATGCTTCCATTGTCTTGGAAAAGATCATGTGCGGAAGGCTTCAGTTTGGGCTCCAGTATTTCATTAATGTATTTTTGGCCATTTATATTCCCATTAATCACACAAATTCTGCCCACACCTTTTGACGTCATACAACCCCAGATCATCACACTGACCGGGTGTTTCACGGTGCATGTAATGCAGTCAGGGTGCAAATCTTCTCCAGTTCTTCTCCTTGCGTACTGTAGAGGCATTTGGGATTCAAAACTGGGTAACTCTCAAAGAAACAGGCATTCATAATTATCCGTGGTGGTGCAGTGGTTAGAATGCAGTATTGCAGGCAAACTGCCCACAGCCAGGAGTTCGATCCTCACCGGCTCAAAGTTGACTCAGCCTTCCATCTACATGAGGTCAGTAAAATGAGGGCCCAGATATGCTGACTCTGTGAACTACTAAGAGAGGGCTGTAAAGCGCTCTGAAGTGGTATATTAGTCTGCTGTAGCCATCTCTTTTAGAAGACAAAGTGAGATCACAACCCACAGGCTCACCATTGATTCAAAGGATAAACTTTTATTCTGAATATACTGTTTATTCCACAATAACCCAACACAACAGTTTTTAAGATTATAAATTTTTTTTTTATCACAGTAGTGTACAAATTTTTACAAAACGATTTGCTTTATGCCTCATTTCAGCCTTTTAAATTCACAAAAGTATCATTGAAAGGGAAGAAAGATTGATCTCCCCATTCAGCAGCACTGAAGAGAAGGGGGAGGGCCAGGTCATAGGTAAACTCTGCCCCCCCAGTACAAACCACTCCCAATTCATGATTGAAACATCCACCCAGCTATTAGGAAGGTCAAGTAGACTTGTCACAACTCAACTGTGAGTTCAGATAGGATTTGGACCAAAGGGCATGTCTTGCTCTCAGATCAAGATATTTCTCTGTGGTGGTGAACTCCAGTTTTCAAAAATAGGTCCAATGATAGATGAACAAACCATTGCTTAATGGGTTACCATGAACTTCTGAAACTCCGAACCCTTGTTGATCCATACCCTACTGTTCACCATAGACTAGCGCTGATATTAACAATATTGACAATGCAATGTGACAAAGGGTGGGCTGGGGGTTAGCAACCCACAGATACAACCCTGTTTTAGGAATGGAATTACCTGGCCTGTCTTTTCTGGAGAAACATCGCTCCAAATTACAAACCAAGGGGATTCTGGATCCTCGGAATATCAATTTGGATTTTCTCATTCAATTTTGCAAAATGCAGAGGACTGATTCCAAGTAACAGCTACACACCCGATGTCAATTCAGGTCCAAGGTGATTTTTGCTCATGGGTCTTGTGAAAACAATGTCAGTTATGAAATCTCCAGCATTTGCACTATGACACCAAGATGTGTACAATTTCACTGTGGCTTCTAGGCGATGCTACAATCTTATGACTTCCTGAGGCCCTCCTGTTTCTTTTTTTTAATGTTCCTTTGGGATCAGAATTGACACCTGGAGCTCTAAATCAAACACATTGCTTGGATTATGTCAATACATTCAGCAGAAATATAATAGTTCAGAGAAAACAGCAACCACGACAGAGAGAGAGAGAGACACCTTTGGTGGAACCAAGGAAGATAAGCTGAGCATCTTGAAGGAACATCTCATCCATTGCCTCATCCCCCTTGCAATGTCCACTCCCTGAATTTGTAGTGGAGAACGCCTCAGACACACAGAGGGACCAAGCCCATGTTTAGAGGACCATTATACAGCCATCGTGCTAAGAAAAGTGCTTATGTCTGATCCATGGAGTCTTTCAGAAGAAGATTTCCATGGTGACCAACCGGATTTAAGGGCCAGGACCAGTTTATATGCCGAAACACCTGGACACAGGGCCCAACTCCTTTCAGCCTGGGGAAGCCACCTTGATGAAGAAGGATGTGAAGGAAACTCGGTTTCCACCACCCTTAAGACCCCACGTAGGAGAAAAGGAACCCCTTTTGTGTTCTTTAATGAATACTGAAGAATTCAAAAGAGCAAGTAACACTTAGGTTGCAAAGGTCACTTAAAATGAGATGCTGCTTATTGGAGCGCCTCAAGGCCAGTGAAAGGAATTCTGTAGGAAAACTTACAAATGACAGCCATACTGATTTTTCTTGTCAAGTTTCAGCAAGAAAGCCTCAAGCGTTAGAAACATCAAAAGGGATCATACTAAAATTGTTCAAGGTAGCAATAGCTAAAAACCTCCTCAATCAGACTCAATCAGGGAATATATGTCATGTTAAAAAGGTGATACAAATATGGACCACACTTCACGTTTTGGCAGTAATGCTGGTTGTTGCAGAGAGATCGAGAGAGAGAGAGAGAGAGA
>JAKJMR010001020.1:123083-160529 GCA_024449315.1 Daboia siamensis
TCTATCTATCTATCTATCTATCTATCTATCTATCTATCTATCTATCTATCTTTTGACCATCCATCATCTGTCTGCCTGTCTATTATCTATCTATCTTCTACGTATCTATCGACATCTATCTATCCGGAAATGCCATTCTTGTCTTACACCATCCTTGGAATTCATGGTTTCCAGAATTTAACCCTCATCCCCCTTAGATGACTCTGAGCACTGGCTTTGTCTTATGGATATTGAACTGCTATCTTCCATAAGATAGCAGTGGAAGTGTGGAAGAAGAGTCCCATTCTTTCCCACCTGCTGGCTTTAGAAGTTTCCCATTCACGGTGATCTTCACAGCCTTGCTGACCATAATCCCATCTTCATTGATGCTTCCTGTGCATTCAAAAGAAGAAGACAAGAGTTGACTTGCCATTATGATATGCCTCTTTATCAATGGCCCTGATACCTCAGATGACCCTGGTGCATTAGGAATCAATCACTTATCCCCCTTAGTTTGCATTTCAAGGCAAGTTGCACTTTTGCCTCATTTTCCCCTGTTCAGATTAACTCCTGAAAGACATCATTCCACCCACATCTGTATTCGAACACTAAGCAAAAAAGGAGGTTGTTACTGAATAGTTTACTAAGATTTAGGAGGGCTATATGATGCAATGAGAAAAACTAGGTGCCCATAAATGAAATTATCAGGAATAATAATAATCATTATTCAGACATGAGTAGAATTCTGCCTGGGAAAATACAGCCTTAATAAATGTGATTCTTTCCCAGCCAGTGGATCTGGCAGCTGAGTTTGAGAAATCAGATGAGGAGGAGAAGGGGCCTGGAGTGACATTAGAGTCAGAGGAAGGCTCTGAGGAGCTCCAAGACTTACAGTCGGATGAGGAGCCTGGCCCCTCTACTCGCCCTCAGGCTGAGACACAGCTGTGCTGGGAGTCTGAGTTGGATGGTGATGTGATGAAGCACAGCTGGGACAAATCCAGGATGCACAAAAGCGCCGGCAAGAGAAGCGAGTAGGACAGAGGAATGTAATGAGGTGGCTCCAAAGGCAAAGGAGAAGGCATTAGGAAGCCACGCCTTGGCTGAATTATAAAAGGGACATGTGGGAGGTGCTGGTTGCTGAAGGCCACCATTTGTGTTGAGGATCGAGTTCCTGTGGACTGTGTTTGTTTGCCTTGGACATTGATTCAGGTCTGTGAATAATAAAAGGGGTTGTTTTTTTCTTGTGATTCCTGTCTGCTTGTTTGAAGAGGGGTTTCTCCTTGTGAGCATAACAAGGACTTACCTAGGCTGGAACAGAACAACATGAAAGATTAGGTTAAGCGTGGCTTTCCACAAATCTCTTGGCGCCATTTTACAGTATTGATAAATTTATAAGAAACATTACTTTACAGCCCTTATGTATCCTTTATCTTCTTTCAGATTTATCTGAAATTGCTCCATTGTGTAACAATTGCTAAGTTGGGCACCACTATCCAGAATAAGTACTGAAACAGAGGGGTTTCAACCATAAACTATTAGAGAAATGAGGATTACTATTGAATTTTCATTTTGCAACCACAACTGAGCCCAAGGTTTCTGTTGTTAAAATAGACATTTATTATGTCAGTTTTGCCCAGTTTTACAAATAATAATAATAATAATAATAATAATAATAAGAAGAAGAAGAAGAAGAAGAAGAAGTTGGAAGGGACCTTGGAGGTCATCTAGTCCAACCCCCTGCTAAGGCAGGAAACCCTATACCATTTCAGACAAATGGCTGTCCAGTCTCTTCTTAAAAACTTCCGGTGTTGGAGCATTCACCACTTCTCTGTCACAGTTGTTAAGTGAACTGACACAGTGGTTAAATTAGCAACAAATTTGTTAAGTGACTATGGCTTCCCCATTGAATTTGCTTATGAGAAGGTCACAAAAGGGGATCACATTATATGAGAACTCTGCAACCATCATAAATACAAGTCAATTGCCAAGCATCTAAATTTTGACCCTGGGAATGCTGCAACAAAAGCGTCATAAGTCACTTTTTTCAGCACCGTTGTAACTTTGAACGGTCACTAAAGGAACTGTTGTTAAGTTGAGGACTACTTCTATAAAAGATTCCCTGTTTGTTTTATCATTTCACTTAGAAAGAATCCAATTTGCATGGTCTAAATCCAATTCAACCTGTTAACTTTAATTCTCCTATTTAACGAACTGGATCTGAACTGATGTAAGATGGTGAGAAATGGAATACGTTTGAATAGATAAGATGTGTATCCTGAATATTAGACTATGTGATGAATTTGATAAAGGGAATTTTGGTTACTCAAAATTTGGAAATGATAAACAATAAATGTTAAATTTGAATGTTAACGGGAAACTAAAAATTGGGAAAGCTAATTCGGATGTTGATTGTCTATAAAGACTGAATGTTAAAAGGATATGTCTAAGCTAAAAATTATTGATAAATGTAATAATGTTATTTTTATTTAATTGGCATAATAAGAACTGCATTAGTTTAAAAATGAGACAGTAAATGCTAAGGGGGAAAGAGAGGAAATATTTAACGTGGTATTTTGAGATGTGTATTAAAGAGATCTGTATGTCATTGAATTATCGGTTAACCTAGCCGCCACGATGCTTTTTAAATACTTAAATGTAAAATTAGAAAACGAATAAAACCTTTTTAAAAAAAGACTATGAAAACAGTGAGCAACCAGTGACTTACGGTTGAAGAATGGAGCCGTGAAGATATAATTTTCATTGTCTAAGCTCCTTTTGTAGAAGCTCTGTTCATAAGTTTCAGAATTTTCTGTCCAATATTCGCCTGCACTAAACATAAAATATAGATATTAATTTTTTAAATTGTGATTCCCTGGGATTTTGTTGTTGTTGTTTAAATGCTGGTAAGGCAGTTGTAGGAAAAGTTACTCCAGGTAGAGAGCCAGACAAGTGGGCTTGGCAAAGCCGTCTTGAAGCTGTTAAGGCGACAACAGTTGCAGAAAAAGCATTAAGCCCAGGGAAGTAGGAAAGGGTTAAAAAGTGACTCCAAATTGATTTCCCCTGACTCCTTGGAGAATAAAAATGGGGTGACAGGAAAACCCAATAAACTCTCAATAAAGCATTATTCTAGTCTTCCTATGAATTCGGTTTCCTGATGCGGTCTATCCCACAAGGCTGACGCAAAGTAAATGAGGATCCAGAAAAATGCATTATGAGAAAAATAAAAAGTGATTACACTAAAAGTAAGCTTTAGGGAAATCAAGGCACTACCTTTTCTGAAGTTCATTCATTCATTCAATCAATCAATCAATCAGTTCCCATAGCCACCACCTCGGTCAATGACTCTGGGCAATTTACAATTCAAAAAAATAGTGAGTGATTTATTGATTTAATTTTTATTCTACCCATCAAATCAAGGCACTAGCTTTTCTGAAGTTTGTTAGTTTATTGGTTCATTCATTCATTCATTCATTCATTCATTCATTCATTCATTCATTCATTCATTCTAATATTTTAATCATTCATTCCCACAGTGTCAATGGGCCTTTGCAGGAATTCTGGCCTCAAATCAGATACTTAAGCATGTTAATCATTAGCGAACCCTGTTAGCATTAATCAAGATTAAATGGCCTTCTTACCTTTTGGGATATACTCTGGTGATCCCTCCATCTGTAACTACAAAGCGAGCTGTAATTCCTTCCCTGGAGAGATAAAGATTTAGATCAACATCAGTTTAGAAGAACAGGCCAGCATTCTTGAGACCTTATTTAGAATGTTCCTCTAAAGCAGAACAGTAAATGCGCACATCCTTCGTCTAACCCTGTGATTTCGTTTGATGGGATTATTCAGACAGTAAGTTCTGATCTGATAGTTGAAGGAAGGGTGAACATTCAGAAATAGAGCTATTCATGGCATGGGACAGAGGAAGCAAAGAAGGAATACTCACGGGTCTTGCTTACTCCAGTAATTCTGAACCAGTTCACTTGTGAAGCCAGCATCCAACAAAGCTCTCATCACCAAGCCATTACCTGCCACAAAAAAAAGAGAAGAGAAGAGAAGGGAAGAGAAGAGAAGAGAAGAGAAGAGAAGAGAAAAGAAGAGAAGAGAAGAGAAGAGAAGAGAAGAGGAGAGGAGAGGAGAGGAGAGGAGAGGAGAGGAGAGGAGGGGAGGGGAGAAGAGAAGAGAAGAGAAGAGAAGAGAGAAGAGAAGAGAAGAGAAGAGAAGAGAAGAGAAGAGAAGAGAAGAGAAGAGAAGAGAAGAGAAGAGAAGAGAAGAGATCATTTATCTACTGCTATTAAATTATTAATAGCAGAACAAGATTGGTAAGATCATCAGTCCATCCATCTCAGAATCTTCCCACCTGACATAGGACTTGAATAGTTGAGGAACCATCTATCTCCCTTGGTATCTCTGCCCAACTGCTTCAATCTGATAGGATTGCCATGCTCAAGTTTCTTCAGTGGCATCTAACAGGACATTGGAAGCACATGTTCCCTGTTTTGTCCCTCTGGTATGGAGTCCCCTCTCCCAAGATCCAGGTGTTTCCCACCATACTGGCAGGTCACAGGGCCTTGAAGACCTGCGCATGGTGTGCATGAACCTGTAGCAAAATGGAGTGTTTGGGGATTCTTGAAGTTCCATGAGCCCGCTTCCCTTCATTATGACCGATCATTACCAGGCTAGGTAACATGATCAGTGCTCTAATATGGGAGATAATTTTTATCTGTATAATCAGTGCTCTGATGAAGTTACTTAGTCTGGTAATGAAATGTCTGCAAGGAAAACTACTAGTAATAATAATAGTAATAATAAGTTGGAAGGGACCTTGGAGGTCATCTAGTCCAGCCCCCTGCTCAGGCAGGAATGCCCTATACCCTTTCAGACAAATGGCTGTCCGGTCTCTTCTTAAAAACTTCCAGTGTTGGAGCATTCACCGCTTCTGGAGGTAGGTTGTTCCACTGGTTAATTGTTCTAACTGTCAGGAAGTTTCTCTTTATTCTAGGTTGCTTCTCTCCTTGATTAGTTTCCATCCGTTGCTTCTTGTCCTGCCTTCAGGGGCTTTGGAGAATAGCTTGACTCCCTCTTCTTTGGGGCAGCCCCTGAGATATTGGAACACTGCTATCATGTCACCCCTCACCCTTCTCTTCGTTAAAATACACATACCCAATTCCAGCAACCGTTCCCTATATGTTTTAGCTTCCAGTCCCCCAATCATCTTTGTTGTAAGAAAACCAAGAACCCAGCAACCCAAATCTCAGTTATATACATCTTACATCTCCATCTTCAAGCCTCTCATTTCATCCAAGGGACTATTTTACAATCTCACAAGAGAGAAAATAGTGAATTATTACCACTTTGTTAAAGTCAAGCAGTGAGCACGTCATTCAGTTCTGCCATATTATTTATAGATAGATAGATAGATAGATAGATAGATAGATAGATAGATAGATAGATAGATAGATAGATAGAGAGAGAGATAGAGAGATTCTGAAGTCTGTCTGGGTCAAACCCTACCATTATTTGACATTTAGAGAATTTTTTTTTATTTATGTCTTTTTTGCAACAGGCTTATCATTTTTTTAGCCTTTCATATTTGGTGAAATTCTGCATTCTCAGATTGGTTTCATGCTACTTTAATGTTGTGTGTTGTTTGATTTCATTGTTACATTTTAACTAAATTGATGCACTTTCAGTGTTATTGCCAGAGAGTAATTAATTGAAAGGCCATACTTACATGAAGGGTTTTCGGGTGAATATTGATCCATAAATTCAATGAAATTCTGAAGAAATACAGTATTATTGTCTGTTATTTTCACTGTGCTACAGTAGTCCCTAAAAAAAGTAAATAAAAATGATGAAATTTTGTACCATAGTGCTGCACTGGGTAATCTGCTACCATGTCACTCCTGGTCCTTCTTTTCCCTAAACTAGACCTACCCAATTCCAGCAACCGTTCCTTATATGTTTTAGCCACCAGTCCCCTGATCATCTTTGTTGCTCTTCTCTGCACTCTTTCTAGAGTCTCAACATCTTTTTTACATCATGCCAACCAAAAATGGATGCAATATTTATTCATAAGCTATTCTTTAATTCAGTAGAAACTTAATCTTGACATGCTCTACTTCAGGGCTGTCAAACTGCCGGCCCGTGGGTCGGACGTGTCACGTGGAAGCCGCACCCACCCCATTGCCGGCAAATGGTAAAATAGTCCCAATACGTTGCGTGATATCACGTGATGTCGCGAGTTTGACATGTCTGCTCTACTTTATTAGAGAGTTCTATTCTTCCAGAAGTAATTGTATGTCAATCAAAAGATATTATGTAATGCTTGGCAACATGGAGCAGCAAAATGTACTAACCTGGGTGCTAAAATTGTATATCCAAATTCATCAAAGGACTCTCGCTTCAGAGTTGCAATAACTGCAAAGAGGACAGCAAAATATTAAATGAACTAAATTCACCTTTTGATAGCACTGGGTGACAGGCAAAAATGTTTAACCACAAAACCACCTGGATGAATTCCACATTTAATTCAAGAGATTATGTAAGGTGCTGTGGCCAGACAACCTGGATGAAACACAAACATATTTGGCGTTCAGATAACCAAGTCATCTTTTTTTTCCTAATAGCTATAACGTCAAGATCAGCGTTTTCATTTTAGATGTGGAATAGATCCAATTATAAAATAGCAACTTAGGAAAATAAGCACAATATAAAATTGTTGCAACTTAAAAGTGAGCTGAACGGTCATCAGAGGCATCTACTGGATCCAGAGATTTGGGCAAACAGGAAGAAATGGGTGAGTTGTGATGTCACCAAGCAAGATCAGCTGTACAAAGGAAGCAGGACTGTGACATCACAACAGCCCTTTTATCACTTGCAATGGAGGACGGGTGCCTGATGCATTCTCTACCTCCACCAAGGATGCTCGGATTGACCACATAGCTACCCAGAAGAAGAATCTCAAACTCAAAACAAAAGCATTTGAAAAATTGGCCCCATCTCAAATACTTTATTTGAGCACAATTGCATTTCAGGATTGCTGAAATGCGTAAAGGTTCCAGACCAGAAATAAAATGAAGATTGTTTGCAAAAAAAAACAGCAAGGGAGAGAGTTGAACACAGGAGGATCAGAGAGCCACAAGACACTGAAACACAAATGGGGCAGAGAGAGTGGAGCTGTAGTGTAATTTTCAACCCATTTAGCCTTTTGGCCTCTGTAACACCCAATTGGCATTGGAAAAAGACCCTTCTGGGACCAATACAAAGGGTGGTAGCCGAGAGGGAAAATGAAATACAAATGGCCAACACCAACAATAATACGCAGAGGGAAATTAGCAACAAGAATGTTATATACTTGCCCTTTAGGACTGTGATTATCCATCAGAAAGAGAAAGCAAGAAACAGAAAAAAAAGAGGGTAAAACAAAAGGGGTCACAAGCCAATATTTTATTCAACTAGCCACGTGAATAAAAATATTGTGGCATAGAGAGAGAGAAAGAGAGAGAGAAAGAGAGAGAGAAAGGTCACAGATTCAGTTTTTCTACAGCTTTATTCTGGAGGAAAAACAACAACAACAGTATTTCTGAAATTTTGGCGCAGGTTTCTGGTCAAATATTTTTTTAATGTACAGGTAGTCCTCGACTTACAGTCACAATGGAGGGAGGGAGAAATCTGTTAAGTGAGCTTTGCTCCCTTTTATGACTTTTCTTGCCACAGTCGGTAAGCGAATCACTGCAACCCCTTAAGCCGGTTGTTAAGTGAATCTGGCTTCCCCATTGACGTTGCTTGTCAGAAGGGGATCACATGACCCTTGGACACTACAACCGTCATGAATACAAGTCAGTTGTCAAGCATCTGAATTTTGATCATGTGACCACGGGGATGCTTCAATGGTCGTACATGTGAAAAACAGTCATAAGAAGTGAAATTCAACCAGTTCGCACCACTGTGGCAGAACTGGTAGCTAATTTTTTGTTACCCAGGTCCAGGACGGACTTCCGGAAACGGCATCCACACAGAGAACCGGTTGTTCACATATTTGAATCCTACCACTGGTCATAAGTGCCGTTGTAACTTCAAACAGTCACTAAACAAACTTTTGTAAGTCAAGGACTAGTTGTGCTTCTATATACTGTGGCTATTTCGACAGAGTACACAATGGGTGAGACTGATTCCCAAAATATTTAAAATGCTGAGGGGAAAAAAATGTGCACATACATAAAAAGGGGCAGAGCCTTATTCACACGACCACCATTTTGACTTTTATCACATCCAGCCCGTGGATGTGCTGATATTTTGTGACATTGACTTGCTCTTTGAACATGGTTCACTTGGACCAGGGGTAGGCAACCTTGGCTCTTTTATGACTCGTGGGCTTCAACTCCCAGAATTCCTGAGCCAGCCATGCTGAGGGGAAAGGGAGAGGTTTCCAAGCTGAGCCATGCTGGCTCAGGAACTCTGGGAGTTGAAGTCCATGAGTCATAAAAGAGCCAAGGTTTCCTACCCCTGGCCTAGGCCTAGGCCACTTTGTGACTTGTGGACTTCAACTCCCAGAATTCCTGAGCCAGCCAGGCTGAGGGAAAAGGGAGAGGTTTCCAAGCTGAGCCGTGCTGGCTCAGGAATTCTGGGAGTTGAAGTCCACGAGTCATAAAAGAGCCAAGGTTGCCTACCTCTGATGGATGATAGCAAAGTTTCCAGATGTTTCAAATTCTACTGCAGAAAAACCTCAAAGCAGTACCGTAAGTCACTGTGAGCAAAGAAATTAGAATTTTGAAACTGCTAGAGTTTCCTACACTTTGAGTAGAATATCTTTATTGTCATTGTGTAGCTCACAATTTAATTAAGTATTAATTACCTAATTAATTAAATTAATTAAAACCCAGCTCAGCGCTTTACGCCTACATATCTCTGTAGATCTGCCTCGCCATTTTATACTCTATGGGAATCACCTTTAATTTGATCAATTAATTAGGTCTCGGTGTGTAAAATAATACAAGATAATAGAAATTAGGCAGCAACTGACAGGTTTCCAAGCCAGCGTTGACAACGAACGATGCAAATGTCAAAAGAGACATTTAAAAGAGTTAAATAAAAGGTGGGAAAGGGATTAAGCCTGGGCCAGGTTTGAAGATGGCCTCTGAAGTAGAGTAACTAATATTTGCTTGCTAAGCTAGGATGCTGGACATATTGTATATTGCAGATTTTCACAGACATCTGCTCTCCTTTGCTGCACAGTCCAGTGAGTGCTGTTTTTCTAAGCTAAAATCTGCTTCGAAAGCTGAGTGCCAAAAGAAAGGATTCTTTCTATATTATATTTATCTAAGGATTCTTTCTATATTATATTTATATTTATTTATATTTATATTTATATTTATTATATTTATCAGCAAAATAAGGTCTTTTAGTTAAAAGGATAGAAAGCCTTCCATGAACTGAGATGATGGTTTAAGACCTAAGGGGTAGGCAACCTTGGCTCTTTTATGACTTGTGGACTTCAATACCCAGAATTCCTGAACCAGCCATGCTGACTGTGGAATTCTGGGATTTGAAGCCCACAAGTCATAAAAGAGCCAAGGTTGCCTACCATCTAACATGAAGTGAGTATTTCACAGGCTGCAGCTATTAAGGGCACCACACAAAGCAGCTTTGCTAGACTTCATAACTCAACAGTGAGCTACTCAAAACATTTCCTGCAAAAGACAACAGAGGATATGCAAAGCAATGATTCTGTGCGTACATAAGCCGAGAGATGGGACAAGATCAAGATTTACTAAAGCTAGTACGGTAACAGAACATATTCTACTTGGGTAGAATATTTTTTTTGTATCTTGCACATTTACACAAGGACTTGGAATCATTGCTGTAGAGCTGGGGGTACAATCAGGAGAACATTAGTGAATTTCACAAGCTTTCAAAATGTTGTGTTCAAAAAAAGGCAGAATCTTTCTCACTGGGGCATAACAGTCACAACAGAGGAGCATTCACAGTTACTTACATTTTGCCTGAGTTAAGGTTTCATTAATCTTGGCTTTAATATAGTAAAAGCTGTAGGATGGTAACACCAAAGCCAAACTGCGAAAGAAACCAAATAATTACAATCAAGGGATAAAACAATATTCATCTGAGATTTAACAGCATTTTAAATCAGAGTCATTAAAGAAAGGATGCAAAAGAAGGGACAAGATGAAATGCGAATGACAAAAATCAAAAACATTTTTTAAATTACTATTTTAAATAATTAAATGAAATTATCAAATTGTCTCAGAGCGTCCTGCGGCGAGTTGGCTGTGGTGATCTGGCCAAGACTAGTTGGACATGGCAAATTGGCAGTGCCACAGCAAGTTGGCTATGGTGAGTTGTCCAGTGGCGGGATTCAAAGAGGCGAACAACCGGTTCTCTGTGTGTGGATGCCGCTTCCGGAAGTCCATTCTGGGCCTGGGCAACAAAACATTTAGCTACCGGTTCTGCCAAAGTGGTGCGAACCGGCTGGATCCCACCACTGGAGTAGTCCCTTTCCAAATCTAGAGTGTGAAACGAAGATGAAAGGTGAGAATGACCCATCTTGTTTTTGTTAGTTTAAAGGGGATCAGAGAGAAACTTGGGCAGATTTTTAAAACTTGAGGTGCAACCCTTTGTGGTAGCCATAATGTTATAGGGTATAATAACTGGACCTTGAGCTTCTTTCATATATTTCCTTGAACTTCTGGACTATGTCCTCGTTCTTCAAGTCCACTTTAATGGTTCTTTGGTACCTCTAAAACCTCTTTCAGGTCCTCCTGACATGATCTTGATAGTGTTATACCACAGGCACCAGTATTCCTTTTGGCTATCATATCTTGGCAGAGCAACTCAAACTTGTGTGAATGGATGTTTTTATTGAGGACAGTTCAGAATTGCAAACAAAAACAGGTTAAAATAAAGGGGAAAAAAACCAAAGAAGATAAAATATTATCATTGGTGGAGGGTTCATCAGGGGATGATCAAAGTCTGCCTAATTTTTATAGGCAAAAATGACAAATTTTAGTCGCGTTCCGGGAGACTGAATCATGCTGATCTTGGTGTTGAGGCAGCAGATTAGAAAGAAGGAGACGGTGAGTTCAAGTCCCACCTTAGCTATGAAAACCAGCTGGGTGAATTTCAGCCAATCACACCAAGAGATTGTGAGTTCCAGTCAGCCATGAAAGATGGCTGGGTGATTTTGGGTTCTAGTCCTACCTTAGCCATGAAAGCCAGCTGGGTGACCTTGGGCCAATCCCTCTCCCTCGAGACAACATACCTCACAAGGTTGTCCTTGTGAGGAAAATAAGAGGAGGAAATTCTGTTGGACATGTTCACAGCCTTCAGTTAGTTATAAAAAATAATAAAGGTGGGATAGATAAATATATAGGACAGGAAGGCCTGGAGGAACATTGTCCATCGCAATGGGTCGGACATGACTTCACAGCTAACAACAACGACGATAAATAAATAAACCTATACATTACAAAGATCAGAATTTCCCAGATGGTTTACCAGATAAGACGTTAAGTTTAGCAGATAAGGAGTTTTAGTAACATCTAGAAGGCTCCCTCAGGCTACGCTATCTGAGGTAGCTGAGTGTTTTTCAATGGGACAAATTACACCTTTCCAGATAAATCAAGAATGATTATTATTATTATTTTTTGCGTGCACCTTTTCGAGAGAAATATTGTTACCTAAATATGTGGGTTTGGTTTCATATTGCAGGCGTGGCAGGGACATAGTTTGCACAATTCAGGGAAGGCCTTCATGAGCCAATGAGAAATTGGAGTATTACTGCTTTGTCGCTCAGCCGCATGAAATACAATTGGCAGATACAAAATTCAGGAGGTGAGGAAACGTGTAATATTCCTGAAGTCACAAATAGGCTGTAGGCCAGCTTGGAAAATAGCTATTCACTTAACAACTACCTAGCTTAATCCTGAGAATTCCTGGAGAGGGGAATAGTCCAAGGTGACTTGACCATTAAGCCGATCCCTCTACCAGACCACCTGGTTTTAATCTGCCACACCCTGTCTGGACAAAACTGAGCGAAATTAGGTGTAATACTGGAAGAAGTGCCTCTGCCCTATATCAGCGGGGATGGAAAGATTCCCCTTGTTGTGATTGTGGTGCTGATATGGAAACTATTGAGCATAATTGTGCAGGATTGCCCACAATGTGCTTTCTCTGGTGCCTTAGAAGATTTGCACAAAGCAACACCAGAAGTGACTGCTGGATCCAGTTATGAGACCACTGCCATACCCCCGGTAAAGATTTTACTTATAATTATGTGGGCTGAGTATTTATATTTACTTCTCTTCTGTCATGTTCTCATCGTACACTAAACAAATAGTAATAATTCCTGAACTGAAAAAAAAATAATGCAAGGACTTTTGAGTTGGGTGGCCTGGCTCCAAGGCCTAATTAAAACATAACTAATTTGTATATCTAAACAAGGCACTGAAAGATCGAAAGCAGCCATAGAGATTATAGCCTATTTCCAAAATCACATTTAAATCATGAATATTTTATGTTCTCTTGGGCTGCGCCACCATTTTATTACTGGGGGGGGGGGGCTGCTTATTGTTTAATATTTCCTGCGATAGCTGCTGAAATTAGCATTAAAAAGAAACAGACTCTTGCACCATAAATCTTGCCTTTACCATTACGGTTGCCCCTCTATCTGCTTGGAGAAGAATTACTAATTATCTCGTGACATCTTTTCACTAATATTTGTCAAGGGAAATCAGGAAGAATTTTCCCTTCTATTCCCGGTTCCTGCTAAAAAAAAAAATGCAACTAATTGAAATCTATAATTGTGTGTATAAATATGCCCGTTGCCTTGAGGCTCCTGGGAGACTTTGCTGCTATTGTTTTCAAAATTCAAAAGATTTTTCAGAAATATTGGGCGGAAATATTATATATGCTAAGCAGGGCTCAGCAAGCCAGCGTAATAAGTCTGGAGAAATTGCTGTTTACAATTCAGAGCGAGGAAATGGGGAAAAAATGGTTGCTAATGAGCAAACGTCAGCATTAACTTTGGAGAGATATTGCTACTCAACAAGTTCATTCTTTCAATTGCTGTAGGACAATCCATCATCGGAAGCGTCCATGGGAAAGGATCTCTATTTAAATATGTTTAGATGTAGTGCCTAGCCTCTATGATGGCAAGAATAATGGGATTTGCAAAATTGTAAATGCCCTGGATAGTTTTCTGGCTAGAGGAACATTTATTCAATTATTTATGAAATTTATTCATTCATTTATTCATCTCACCATCAACAACACTGGGTGACTTACGTTGCCAAGGCCAGAAAGATTTGTACAATTGGGACTGCAAGAACCATCCACTCTAACTTTCCACAGTTTGCAGAAGCCAAGTCAATGTCCATGACGCACGGACAGGTTTTTCATGCACAACACATGACTCATTCCTAATTTGGTACCAAAAGCATGGGAAAAAATAATTGGGGGAAACAAGTGAACACCTGGAATTTCAGGTCCAGTGCAGAAAATGCCTTCTATGTTGCAATTTTCTGCTTAACCTCCCAAGGTTGATACATCCCCCAAAAAAAGGCTGTCTCTTTTTTTGTAATGTGGTGATCAAAAGTGGATGCACTATTCCAGGTGTGGTCTTACTAAGGTTTTATAAAGTGGTACTAATGCTTCACATGTTTTTGATTCTATGCTTCTGTTAGCCTTTTCTTGATTGTTCAAAGACAGGTCATAATTCAATTCAATTCAGAATAGAACTGGAAGGGACCTTGGAGGTCTTCTAGTCCAGCCCTCTGCTCAAGGAGGAGACCCTATACAAGTTGAGACAAGTGGCTGTCCAGTCTCTTTTTGAAAGCCTCCAGTGATGAAGCACCCACTTCTGAAGGCAAGCAAACAACTGGTTAGTTCAGGGGTCTTCAAACTTGGCCCTTTTATGACTTGTGGACTTCAGCTCCCAGAATTCCTCAGCCAGTGTGCCTGGCTGAGGAATTCTGGGAGTTGAAGTCCACAAGTCATAAAGGGGCCAAGTTTGAAGACCCCTGGGTTAGTTGTTCTCACTGTTGGGAAGTTTCTCCTTAATTACAGGTTGCTTCTCTCCTTGATTGGTTTCCATCCATTGTTTCTTAACTTGCCTTCAGGTTCCTAGGAAAATAGGTTGACCCCCTCCTTTTTGTGGTAGCCCCTCAAATACTGGAACGCTGTTATCATGTCATCCCCCTAGTCCTTCTTTTCTCTAGACTGGCCATACCTAAATCCTGCAACCATTCTTCGTATGTTTTAGTCTCCAGGCCTTTAATCATCTTAGTTGCTCTTCTCTGCACTTTTCCCAAAGTCTCAACATCTTTTTTTTTTGTAACGTGGTGACCAAAACTGGATGCAGGATTCCAGGTGTGGTCTTACTAAAGATTTATAAAGCAATACTAATACTTCACGTGATTTTGAGGCTATGCCTCTGTTATTACAAGCATCAATTAATTAACAGATTAATTAATAGATAATTGGTTATTAGATTAATTCATTTGCATGAGTAACGGAAAAAAATAATCAGAAAAGGCCGCACATAGATGCCTGGGTTAGCCACTTTGGTACCCCTCGAATCAAGGTCAGGGACCTCATCTCTAAGGTCAGTTAAAATTCCCTTCCCTTTCTAGCTTTTGAAAAGGCTAGTGGGGGGGGGGGGGAGAGATGAGGGCTAAAGAGGAACATAGGGAAAAATTATCCAGAATCCTTAGGGAAGGGTTAAATATTCACAAAACCTGCACCAGGCAGCCGAAAACATTTTCCATATAAACTTTTCCAAAGAGAAACTGGTTACAAAGGAATATGTAGGAAAATATTCTGATTTTTATCCTGTTTTTTTTTAAAAAAAAGCTTTCAGGACTGGGATATCAGAGCAAGCTAGCCATCCAATAGATATCTTAGGATATCATTTATCTTGAAACGTCAGGAATAATGGCATTTTAACCTCTTTTGTTGTTGTTGTTGTTGTTGTTGTTTTGGAAAAAAAAATATCCATAATTGATTACCTGTAATCAGTACCATTCACCTTGGTCCATGTGTACGTTCTGTTGCCTTTATCAATATAGCGCTGCAAAAGAATCAGCCAGAAAAATCATTTTATCAAAAGAATCTCAGGAAAGCTTAAACACGCCACACGGATTCAAGAATCAAGTTTCGCTTAAAAAAAGCAAAGCAGGGATGGTTATATGTCAGTCCATGAGGACAAAACTCATAATTCTTTCAGAAGCTAATTTGCAGATTTCTATTTTGGAAAGTGGCTTAATAAACTTAGACAAATCTGATCTACTGTTCAGATTGTTCAACTTGATGCTGCTTTGTCCATAATTGTTCATCTAGGGAACTATGAAAAAACATATGATTTCTTTTTTTTGTTTTACAAGATGGACATCTTCTTGGATTCCAATCAATAATAATTCAAATAAAAGATGTTTAAGACTATTAATGTGATGAAGACTTTTCCTTCAACAATTTCAGCCCCCCTCCCCCAGAGAAGGAAATATTTAAAGGGCAGAATATTATATTTCCTCAAAGGATTTTAAAGAGGCAGAAAAGCTTGCCCAGTTTTTCTTAATAGTCCCAAGTCTCCCTCCCCCAAGCAGAAACCAGCTCTGTAGAAATGCAGATGTGATAATCCATTCAGGAAGGTTGGAGGCCCCCAGCTAGAAGCTTAGGAAGACAAAGACACCTAAAATCTACATATCCCACCCAAATTCTAAGACAGGAAACATAATAGGATTAACCCACAGATGCCAAAGGGGCACACTCAGACTCAGGTCAAAGTACATGACACAGGAAACACAAAACCTCAAACAGGAACAGGAAACAACTCCAAACAAAAGCCCAAGAGGGTATAAAACCCACTCCCTACTACGTGTGCTCATTCTCTCTTTTTCTTCCAGAGCCATCTTCCTGTCTGGCTCTCCTCTTCAATAAACTACAACTTTCTTTCTAAAGCAGTCACCATGTTGTTTATTCCCAGCTTGGATTGAACCCTGATGAAGACTTTTCCCCTCAACAAATGTGACTGAAGATGGTGAGATCTATGTTACTGAAAACAGATGTAGGAGATGACCAGGAGATGAGCCTGAGGGAGAGGTCAAACGCGTCATAAGTCACGAGTCCCTTCGTGCCCACAAGAGATCTAACTCCAGCCCACCTTGCATGTTTTTCTTATCTCCTGCTCATTTCCCTTGACTGTTAGTTGGCCAGATTCTTGTAGAAAGCTTAAGCTCACAATGAATCTTTACACTCGTTTGAACTGCCTGAATCTGCTGATTTCCCAGATGCTTGACAGCATCTGGAATACAGCTCACCAACCCCAAAAGTAGTTTGGTCTTTCTGTAACTTCTTCCTATTTTCATTACTGAATTAGCTGCAGCCACAGGTGACAGGGGCAGGCAAACAAGTTGAAGTGGGGTGGAGCTTCCATTGCGATGCTGCATTTCTCATTCTAAATAAATTAACACAACACTAAGGATGCTGCTGTCTTTCAATCCTGTGAAAAGTTTTGATCTGAAATATTATATATTTATTATTAAACTTATATACCGCCCTTCTCCCGTAGGACCCAGGGCGGTTCACAAGGCAATTAAAACAACATTACAATACAAAAATTAATAGCAATTAAAATAGATTAAATTTTCCTTGATTAAAATCTAAAACCCCTATATCTCTGATTAAAAACCCAATTACAATAAGTTAAAAATTAAAAAATCCTCAGTCCTGGCCGGAAAGCTCAAAGAGCCAGGTCTTCAGGTCTTCAGGTCTTCAGCAATATTGTTATTGCTTTAATCAATTTCTGGTCAATAACATTTCTGGCCTTTGGGGGCCAATAATTCTGGATGCAATTTTAAAAATAAGTGGGGGTGGGGTGAATTGACCTGGTGTTGTTCATTCCTCTTTTAGGATCATTACAACTCGCATCCTTTGAAGGATGAACGCAAGCTTGATCCCGGCGTTGCAAAAACTAATCTGAACATTTCAGCTCATTTAATTACAGAATGGAATGAATGGAGCAGTGGCACAAAGGGGAATTTTAAAAGGTCTCCTGACGCCCGCTGGAGATTTTAATCAGAGTTAATACATCCCAAAAGAATGGAGTTATTCAGTTTTCATCATTTGTCGCTGTAACTCCTGGCTCCTGGTAGCATATTACAACATTATAACCAGAAACAATGACTCCTAGAAAAGCTAAACTTTGTTCAGCTGTTGCATTGTGGGCTTTCTAATAATATTCAGAAAATTGCAAGAGGTCTCCATAAGCAGTTGAAACATTAACAAGATTCTAATTTTCCTTTTTTTTTTTTGTCCCCAAAGCACTTCTTGGTGTTCACTTAGGTGTGAACATCCTGAGAAAAGTCTGCAATAAAAATTATTTGATTTGACTTGATGTATACTTATATGCTGCAATTGGGAAGGGAAGGAGCCATTTAATAATAATTTATTCTCGCAGCTACGAAAATACCTTTCTCAAATGCCCTTGTGAAGACTTCCCCAAGAGATGGGAACTAGTAAAAGATCCATATATAGGTAGTCCTTGACTTACAACCACAATTGAGCCCCAAATTTCTGTTACTAAGCAAGACAGTTGTTGAGTTTTGTTCCGTATTATGATCTTTCGTGCTCAACTGGTTAAGTGAGTAACATGGTTGTTAAATGACTCTAACTTCCCCACTGATTTTGCTTGTCAGAAGGTCACAAAAGGGGATCACGTGACCCCAGGACACGGCAACCATCATAAATATGAATCAGTTGTCAAGCATGTGAATTCTGATCATATATAACCATGGAGGGATTGCAACGGTCGTAAGTGTGAAAAAGAAGGTCATAACTCACTTTTTTCCAGTGCCGTGGTAATCTTGAATAGTCACTAAATGAATTGTCGTAAGTCGAGGACTACCTATATTTGGTAATAGTTAAAGGATAGGCTTGGAAGGAAGAGGGGTCTTGTATTTTTGTCCCATGCCATGATCCATTTTCTAATTTTCTAGCTCCGGACTTCTGACTGTTACAGCCTTAGCTGTGGGCCATTTTGTCTTACATCCATTTAGCCAACTCATTTCTTTTTATCAGAAAGCAAATCTTTGCATTCTCACCTCATCTTGAGATTTGACGAGCGTTTGAAAGGTCCGGTCGCCACTTTCACTGTCAATCATCTTTTTCCGAATCTATAAGTTAAGAAAATTACAACCCGAAATGAAGTCACTTCATACTTCTTTATAATGCAGTATTGCAGGCTGACTCGCTGCTCGCTGCCAACAGTTTGACCCTGACCGGCTGAAGGTTGACTCAGCCTTCCATCCTTCAGAGGTCAAGTGAAATGTGGACCCATATTGTTGGGGGGGGGGGGTCAACATGCTGATTCTGTAAACCGCTTAGAGAGGGCTGTAAAGCATTGTGAAGCGCTATATAAGTGCTATTGCTGTCTAAGCCCTGGTGGTGAAGTGGTTAGAATGCAGCATTACAGGCTAACTCTGCCAACTGCCAGCAGTTCGATCTTGATGGGGCTCAAGGTTGACTCAGACTTCCATCCTTCTGAGGATCCAGATTGTTTGGGGGGGGGGCAACATGCTGACTCTGTAAACTGCTTAGAGAGGGCTAAGTCAAGGGTGTCAAACTCAATTTCATTGAGGGCCACATCAGCATTGCAGTTGCCCTCAGGGGGCCGGGTGGATATGGCCAGGGTGGGCGTGGCCTACTGGGTGGGCGTGGCTAGAATGCGTATGGCCTGCTGGGTGGGCGTGGCCAGCTCTACATCGTTGGCATCAAGGGTGCCTATGGGGGCCTGGGCAGGAGTGGGACAGATCTGAGGGTCTCTGGCAAGAGGAGGGTCTCTGGGCTAGGGCCAAGGCAGTGGGGGCCGTTCCCTCACTGTTTCCAAGATGGCTTCGTGGGCCGCATGAAACCACTTCGCGGGCCAGATCCGGCCCCCAGGCCTTGTGTTTGACATGTCTGGTCTAAGTGCTATTGCTATTGCTATTCTAAACCTTGTTCTTTCTGACCATTTTCTAAATGTTAAACAAACGTTTTCATAATCTTTAATCAGATGTAATAATGAAAGCATAGTTGAATATTGCCATTGATCGGCTTCAGGGACAACAAGAAATTATTACATGTTTCTAGTCATAGCTCAGTGCGGAATAGATGGGAAAATCACCCATGGTTCAAGTCCGCAATATCTGTTACCTCGAGTTGTTGTTTTTCTTTTTGCAAAGTGAAGTAAAACATCTCTCAATAGTTTTCTTGAGGTGGATCGGGAATTTATTTTATATATTTCGTCTATTTCTGATTCTATTTTCTCTTCTTCCCAACCAATTAAACTAGAGCCGTAGATTTAATCAATATCTGATGTCTTTTGCAGACATTTGCAAATGACTTTTTGCAAACAACCAGAAGTTGTAAATGCTGCCACACTGGAAGTTTTTAAGATGAGATTGGACAACCATTTGTCTGAAATGGTATAGGGTCTCCTGCTTGAGCAGGGGGTTGGACTAGATGACCTCCAACTATAGTCCCTTCCAACTATTCTATTCTATTCTATTCTATTCTATTCTATTCTATTCATTCCGATTTCTATTCTATTCTATTCTATTCTATTCTATTTTATTCTATTCTATTCTAGAACTATTTGAAATCTTAGTTGAAGTTCCGTTCCTTCATCTTTTATCTTTGTATCTAAATTCTTGAAACATCTTAGAAAGACCCTAAAATCTTCCATTCCCCATCAGGTTTAAAGTTTTGTAGTTACATTATGTGTGTGTGTGTGTGTGTGTTTATGACTACCTCCCTCTTATTTGTGCCTGTATTGGTTAAAAAAAACCCCAACCATTTATAATACAGTTAAAAAAAACCCCAACCATTTATAATATAGCCAAACAGATAAAACTCCAGGAGGCAAAACAGTTAAAACCCAACTCTTTGTATGAGTTATGGTAAGGAATGACATTTCTGTGTGAGATCATGCAAGCTGACTAGATAACCATCTTATTAATATTGCCTATCAGAGATGTCCAGGGGAAGGATGGTCAAACACTTCAAGATGGCAGAGAATCAAAGTCCAGCCCTTAGTTCATGTGTTCCTGGCCCTTGTACTTAAAAGGACAAAGTCTTGGTCACAGCGTCAGGACCTCCGTCTTCATTTTGGAAACTTCTCCTTCCTCTAAATCAGACATGTCAAACACAAGGCCCGGGGGCCGGATCCGGCCCGCGAAGTGGTTTCATGCGGCCCGCGAAGCCATCCTGAAAACAGTGAGGGAACGGCCCCCACTGCCTTGGCCCTGGCCCAGAGACCCTCCTTCTGCCAGAGACCCTCAGATCTGTCCCACTCCTGCCCAGGCCCCCATAGGCACCCTTGATGCCAACGATGTAGAGCTGGCCACGCCCACCCAGTAGGCCATACACACTCTAGCCACGCCCACCCAGACCATACCCACCCAGCCCCCTGACGGCAACCACAATGCTGATGCGGCCCTCAGTGAAATTGAGTTTGACACCCCTGCTCTAAATTTTCTGTTGAAATCAGGAGGACAATGAGGACAGTTGCCTAGTTCCTTCATGATAAAAAGATTCCTACAGATTTCTTCTGAAGGGTGCTGCCTTAAGGATACTGGTCAGCCAGAGGCACAAAAGTAAAAAAAATAATAATCAGATGCTATAAAGATAATTTAGCCCCAAATGCCTAAGAGGGCTACCCGCCTTTGTGTTTGCTTCAGAACTGACTTGTGTTGTCAACATGAAAAATCCCAAATGGTCAATCCAACGTACCTCGACTTTGATGTCATTCTCCAGCTCGGCATCCAGAAAATCCAGCGTCACGGGTTCTTGTGATTTGGGATTCTGGAGAAGATTTCAAAGCAGCATATAATAAGCACATTCTGCTGCTAATCTAGAACCAACTTATCAAACTAAATTTACTTACCTTTCCACATAGCCGGTACAATTACAATTACATGTGCACTTTAGATTTAAACTGGAATTATTACAAAGAGATCTCTGTAGAAGATAGAGAAGATCATATAGAAAATGAATGAATGAAAGAAAGAAATGAATGCATGAAATGAATGAATGAATGAATGAATGAAAAGAATGAATGAAATGAATGAAAAGAATGAATGAATGAATGAAATGAAATGAATGAAATGAAATGAATGAACTCCTCTGGGTTCAGAAGCTAAGCAGGATCAGACTACTTAATGTTTCAAAGAGAGATTGTCAAAGAATTTAAGAGCTATAAATCAGGTTAAGTGGTAAAATAAAATAAAAAACTAAAATCCCAATGAAAGCATTGCTTCCACATAGTGACCAAGAAATATAATTCACATTTTACATCCAGAAAATGCAAGTAAAGAAACAAACACAACTTTGTAGTGAGAATACTGTAAGTATTAGGGGGGGAAATGATAATATTTCTGAATAGGAACTTTGGAAATCAAAGACCTCATTATGCAAAGTTGGAAATAGACTCAGCTTTGAAATAAAAGAGGCAGGATGGACAAAAAGGAAGAATTTTTTAAAAAAGAACAGAAATGTATTTCTATAGTTAAAGAAAAGGAAATAAAGACCTAACTTTGTAGATTAAAAACTGATTCAATTTTTAATGTCTACATTAAAAAGATTCATCTTCACGTAGCTTCACTACAACCACCAAAATGTTAAAGAAAATTAGCTACTCATATGCTTTTGGAACATACAATCTACTTTATTAAATTGATAATGTCTTCACTTCATTTTTTACAGAGAGCATTTAAGGTATTATATACGATATATCATATCTTAGATATGAGAATATTCAAATCGAATGAAATAGATCAATTTTAGTCAATGGAGATTACTTGTACATTCCCCACCCCCGTGACATTACAATTCCTAAAATTGTGTTCATCCAAACAAATGACTATTAAATCTGACAGTGAAATGAATCAATTTAGAATTAGATCAACAGAACAACAAAAAAAAAGCAATGGCATGTTTTTAAAAGTCAGCCATGTAACATTTGCAAGTCATAACCTTTTGTGTCAGGCATGCCGCAAACAGGAACAAAATTTAAATAATGCTGACATGCATGCAGCTAGAAGAAACAAGCCATGTTTTATGCACGCAAGACAAGATTGTTAAGAGAAAAACCCGATTATAAAGAAGGCGCAAGTACGGATTTTAAGAGCTAATCATGCTTAGAAAAGTAACTCTGTTGAAATTAACAGCATTTAACTAAGTCGATACTTAATTAGGCCTCACGGATTTAACTTGGCTGCATGAGTGTTTGCAGGCACAGTCAAAAAAATAAATAAAAAGCCGAAAGGGTGATATTGAAATTCTTGAAATATCTACATTAGAATTCTATCGATGGTCAGTTCCAAATGTAAACCTTGCATACTTCATCAAGTATTATATCAAGGCAGTAATTAATCTGTTGTCTTTTGAGGCTCCTCCAAAAAGAATAAAGCACTAATTCAAGTTAATAGATAGATGCTCTCAACTTGAAGGGACGTCTCCTACAAGCATCCACCCTTAATTTAGCGAGCTTCATGCGTTAGAGAAGTTGCTGGTTAAACAGCCTACTTAAGAGTTGTCCCAGGGAGCTAAAGAGAAGTTTGGCTTCCAACCACACCGTTAGTCATCTCCATTCATAGTTACCTGGACATAGGGTCTCCTCTGCTTAACTTTGGGGATGCCCACACCAATGTGCTAAAGCAACAGAACAACAATGGTTCATTCAAGGTTTCCACACCATTACGGCAGTCAGCTTTTATTCATTCTAAGCATCCGGATTCTTCTAATCCAGGGGTCTTCACACTTGGCCCTTTTATGACTTCTGGACTTCGACTCCCAGAATTCCTCAGCCAATGTGCCTGGCTGAGGAATTCTGGGAGTCAGGGGTCTTCACACTTGGCCCTTTTATGACTTGTGGACTTCAACTCCCAGAATTCCTCATCCAGCATGCCTGGCTGAGGAATTCTGGGAGTTGAAGTCCACAAGCAGGGGGTCTTCAAACTTGGCCTTTTGATGACTTGGAGACTTCAACTCCCAGAATTCCTCCCAGAATTCTGGGAGTTGAAGTCCACAAGTTATAAAAGGGCCAAGTTTGAAGACCCCTGTTCTAACCTAAGAAAACTCTGAGCAATTTGGCAATCAGACTAAGCTTCAGCGAGACATCTTTGATTCTAACTGAAAGTAAAGTAGTCCACAACTTACAACAGTCCATTTAGTGACCGTTCAAAGTTACAACCACACTGAAAAAAAAACAACTCATGACCGTTTTTCACACTTATGACCACTACAGCATACCCACAGTTACTTGATCAAAATTTGGAGGCTTGGCAACCGACTCAAACTTACGACTATTGTGATGTCCTGGGGTCAAGTGATCCCCCTTTGCAACCTTCAGATAAGCAAAATCAATGGGGAAGCCAGATTCACTCAACACCCATGTTACTAACTTCACAACTGTAATGATTCACTTAGCAAGAAAGCAAGAATGGTCATAAAATGGGGCAAAACTCACTTAACAAATGTTTCACTTAGCAAGATAAATTTGGGGCTCAACTGGGGTCATAATTCAAGGACTGCCTATACAATGGTAGAGGGAAAATTTCACTGTCTGTACATTTAGGACAGATAGATAGTTTATGAATAGAGACGCACAAGCAGTTATGCCAAGACAAAAGTAAGGCATACTCATAGCCATACCTCTGAGTCTTGTACAGTAGCTACTTCACAACATCTGCCCAACAACTTTAATATCGGTTCCCAATGGAAACCCACATGGGTCACTGAAGACTTATAAATGACCCCACAAAAGGGTGCCAGGCTTTGAACTACCACATCAGCAATGGACAATCCTGAATAGGTTTCACACCTCACACGGCGTCTGTATAAATGGGGCATAGTATCCTCCCCTCAGTGTGACTGTGGTGGTCCCACGTCAAACTGTAGATCACATTGAGACTGGTTTAAAGCTGAGGGCATACACCAGTCCCAGGATCTGATTTTTATCATATAAACAATGCTGCACTTCAGCAATTAGATGGCCTAGCTAGACATTGGTATCAGAATAGAGATGGAAGGGATCTTGGAGGTCTTCTAGTCCAACCCTCTGCTCAAGGAGGATGGGATTCAGCCAGTTCGTGCCAGTTCGGCAGAACTGATAGCTAATTTTTTGTTGCCCAGGCCCAGAATGGACTTCCGGAAGCAGCATCCACACAGAGAACCGGTTGTTCACATATTTGAATCCCACCACTGAGGAGACCCTGTACATGTTGAGACAAATGGCTGTCCAGTCTCTTCTTAAAAACTTCCAGTGATGGAGCACCCACAACTTCTGGAGGGAAACTGCTCCACGGGTTAATTGTTCTCACTGTTAGGAAGTTTCTCCTTAATTCCAGGATGTTTCTCTCCTTGACTAGTTTCCATCCATCGTCTCTTGTCTTGCCTTCAGGTGCTTTGGAGAACAGCTTGACTCCCTCTTCTTTCTGGCAACCCCTGAGATACTGGGAGACTGCTATCATGTCACCTCTGGTCCTTCTTTTCTCTTGATTAGCTATTAACCCAGTTCCTGCAACCGTTCTTCATATGTTTTAGTCTCCAGGCCTTTAAATCATCTTAGTTGCTCTTCTCTGCACTTTTTCTAAGGTCTCAACTTCATTTTGAGCATAGATCTTTTTAAGATTTATATTCTCTTGTGTTTTACTAATCTGGGTGAAATGTTAATGTATATGGCTAGCCTGTGTGCTATATGCCACATGCTAAATAAATGAATAATCTAGCTACTTCAAGAATAATGCCCGAGAGCTTGTGTTCCTCACCACACATCCTTCTTAATTTCCACAATAAAGTCTAGAGTGCCTGTCACACTGACCCAAGGTCAGTTACAGTACCTCACCCATAGAATGTGGAGGAAGACAACTCCATGTGAACTCCAGTTCCCATAATCCACAGCTTTAGGTGGGTGGTGGACTGGAAACAAAGTACTTCAACTGGGATTTGAAGCACAAGCACATTCAGACAGAGGTGCAACACTACAATGCTAAGAGACTTATAAGTGTAATTGCATGTTTCTTCTCTTTGTGTGCAACCTGCCTCTTCGATCCAGCAACTCAGAACTGAAACCCCCATTTTTAATGCTAAAATCCTGTTGACTGGCTACTCAACAGAAAGACAGAAGCTGGGATCAAGTTAGTTCCCTACTAAAGGTAAAGGTTCCCCCGCACATGCGTGCTAGTCGTTTCCCACTCTAGGGGCCGGTGCCCATCTCTGTTTCAAAGCCGAAGAGCCAGCGCTTGTCCGAGGACGTCTCCGTGGTCATGTGGCCGGCATGACTAGACGCCAAAGGCGCACGGAACACTGTTACCTTCCCACCGGAGTGGTCCCTATTTTTCTACTGGCATTTTTACGTGCTTTCGAACTGCTAGGTTGGCAGAAGCTGGGACGAATAACAGGCGCTCACTCTGTTACGCGGCACTCGGGATTCGACCCGCCAAACTGCCAACCTTCTGATCGATAAGCTCAGCATCCTAACCCACTGAGCCACCACGTTCCCTACTATATTAGCAACTAGCAGGAATCACTAGCTAGTTAACAAATAATTCTTTCCTTCAGTTTCAAAGCAATCTGTAAATATGTATGTGCTGGTTCTACTTGGCACATATGTATTGTTTCATTCCCTGTGGGCATTTTCACTGCGTTCTTTGCTATATGCACCAGTGAAGGTGCCGTGGAAATCAACACAACCACAGGGGTGTTGTGTTTCACCCACTCCGTTCTGTTTCTGAAACTCTGCACCACTTCAAACCCGTCTGGAAAGTCTCGCTGGTCCTCAGGAAGAGCTTACTTTAAAATAATTTCCTTTTTTTAAAAAAAAGATCTGTGCTAATTTTGGACAGGAGTCTCCTGTCTTGCATGATGATGAGATCAAATTTAAGACATCCAATTTAAAAAAAAAAAAACATTGAAGCAGAAGGATGTCTATTTTACAGTGTAGCCTACTATACGAATGTAAGTAATTGTAGCCATAGTTCAATAGTATGTGGCTGTATTTTAATAGTCTAACCCACAAACCAGATCATTCAGTTTAATAAAGGTTTTTTTTCCCCCAGAACATTTAGGGTTAGGATTTCGTTCTAATAATAGTTTCAGGAGAAAAAGGACCGCAGGACTACCGCAATGACTTGGATGTAAGTACTATTAAACTGAGTGAGAATTTTTTAAAAAAGATAAATAGAGCTTGATGTAAATTGCTGGCAAGCCAAACAAACCAGTTGCAGAACTCTGTTTTACTATGAATTTATTGGCAGGGGGAAAAAAAAATAGGTCAAGTTTCCAAAGGCTTGTCAGTTTCAGGAACAGTGATAATTTGTTGTTTGGGGAATTAAAAGCTACACACAGGCTATAAATAAAAAGCTCAGTTGTGTTGTACATGTTTTGAGTCTAAAAAGTATTCAAGTTTTAAAAAAGATATTTAGAAGACACAGATTTGCTCATAAAGGTAAATAATTATTTTTTTAAAAAAACTAGTGATAATTAAATAAGAGTTCTAGCACTTTCAATATATACATTCAGAGTTATCATGTCAGATGATGGATTGAGTTACTGAGTAATATTTAAATGGTCGATTAAATAAGATCTAAAATATAATGAACAACCTTCTTTCTAGCCTATGTTGACTTTGGATAATGGTTTTTATATCTGGGTGGCCTGCACCCTAATATGGAATAATATTCATCTGCTTGCTGATCTCCCACCTAACCACACAAAGATAGATTAAATATAGATTTAATCTGTATTTAATGATTTTTAATGAAGTCTAGTGTCATCCCAACATTTTTCCTCATGGTGTTGCTTCAAGCAGATCTGTTGAGTCTAATCAACTGGATTCAAAATGGCTTGGAAGGGACTATGTTTGCTGGCTTTCATAGCATATGAATAATAGAATAACAGAGTTGGAAGGGACCTTGGAGGTCTTCTAGTCCAACTGTTTGAAAGCGGAGTGTCTCCTTGTAGATCAGGGGTTCCCAAAGAGGAGTGATCGTACCTCCTGGGGGTGCAAGACGATACTCTAAGGCAGGGGTAAGCAACCTTGGCTCTTTTATGACTCGTGGACTTCAACTCCCAAAATTCCTGAGCCAGCATGGCTCAGTTTGGAAATCTCTCCCTTTCCCCTCAGCATGGCTGGCTCAGGAATTCTGGGAGTTGGATTCCAAGAGTCATAAAGCGGCCTAGGCCTAGGCCAGGGGTAAGCAACCTTGGCTCTTTTATGACTTGTGGACTTCAACTCCCAGAATCCCTGAGCCAGCCACGCTGAGGGGAAAGAGAGAGGTTTCAAGCTGAGTCATGCTGGCTCAGAAATTCTGGGAGTTGAAGTCCACGAGTCATAAAAGAGCCAAGGTTGCCTACCCCTGGCCTAGGCCTAGGCCGCTTTATGCGAAAACTTGGGTTTTCAAAATTATAGTGTATATGCATAATTCATTGCCGTTATTTTGAACTTTTTTAAGGGGTGTGAGAATATATCAGAAGCGTTCTAGGGGTGCGGGGTATGGAAAAGGTTGGGGGCCACTGCTATAGATGAACAGAAAGAGGAAATAGAGTGGACAGCAATTTGCTTTCTACCATCTAGTTCTGGACTTAGGGAAGTCACTCAGAAGAGTTATGTGGAAAGATAACAGGAGCTATCAACCTGCTTTTTTCCCCCAACTCTTCAGGGATGTTTCCACAACTCCCCTGAATAGCATTACATTTGGGGTCTGGCTAGCAGACCAGAACTGTAGACTTTAAATGGGGCTTTCTCCACCACTGAGATACAATGCTTCCCTCCCTTCTTAAGTTGGCCCAAAACAGCATCAACAATATTGTGGCCCTCACCAATCCCTTCCTCTTCCTAGTCATTGCTAAGGAGGTCATCCTTAGCAACGACTAGGAAGAGGAAGGGATTGGTGAATGCTTCAGCCCTTATGAGAAAGGTGAAGAGATTATCCTTCTGGTTATCCTCTTCCAACCTGTCACCAACCCGTTGGGAAAACATCTCCAATTAGGTCATTACGGCAAGATGATGAAATTTTTGACTCTGTCTGGCTTGTAGGCTACCCTTCCTAGATTTCATGTGGGTGCCAACATAAGGGATTTTTTTGAAGAAGAATAACAATAACAATAATAATAACAACAATAATATATGGGAAGGCACCAGTGCAGAGAATAAGCTAGAAAAGGGGTGTCAAACTCAATTTCATTGAGGGCCACATCAGCATTGTGGTTGCCCTTGGGGGGGGGGTGTTGTGGCTAGGATGGGTGTGGCCTACTGGGTGGGCGTGGCTAGGATGGGCGTGTCCTACTGGGTGGGCGTGGCCAGCTCAACATCACTTGCTTTAGAGGTTCCTGGGTAGGACTGGGGCAGAACTGAGGGTCTCCGGCAGAGGAGGGTGGACCGGGGCGAGTGCCAGGACATGGTCCCTCCCACCCTTCCATCCTCCATTCCTTCCTCCCTGTGTTCCTTCCTTCCTCTGTTCCTTCCTTCTTTCCTCCCACTCTCCATTCCTTCCTCCCTGTTCCTTTCTTCCTCTCTCCCTTTTTCTCTCCCTTCCTCCCTCCCTTTGCCTTCTCATCTCTTTCCTTCCCCCCCCCCCCCCGCACTCAGGAAGGGGTGATGGGAGGGATTGCTAGCACTAATATGCTGCTGCTGGCCATTCCTATACTATGTGGGTGGGTGGGGGCAGTCCTGTTGAAAGGGATGCCTCGTGGCTGCAAGGCTGGAGGTGCTGGTGGGGGGTGGGGGGGGTGCTGATCTACAACCTGGTTGCATCCATCAAAGCTTAAGATCCACTGGAATCAGCAAGGAGCTGCCTTGCCACTTCTGCCCCACCCGCCGAATGTGCGCACAGTAGATGGCCAGCACCGGCGTCCTGGGTGAAGTCAGCATGCGTGACAAGACAGACAGCAGGGACACTGCACTCTGCATGCGCGCGCACGCGGGGGGCGGGGCGGGGCTGCCCCGTGGGTTTAACGCTGAGCGTGTTCTGGCTTTGATGGATGCAATCAGGTTGTAGATCAGCGCCCGGTCGGCCTGGGCCAGGTTGGGCTGAGGTGCAGCGGGCCAGTCCTTCGGTCTATTAAGAGATGGTCCCCAGGATTTAAATAATTGGAAAAAAATTACAATTATCTTTATTGGGAAGAATCGCAGTTGTTAAAATGAATGTTCTGCCGAAGTTTCTCTTTTTGTTTCAAATGATACCTATATTGAAAAAGGATGCCAACCTTGATGAATGGCAGAAGGGTATTAATAAATTTATTTGGGCGGGGGGAAAAACCAAGAGTTAAATTTAAGATTTTACAAGATGCTAGGGAAAGAGGGGGACTCAAGGCGCCGAATTTGAAACTGTATTATGATGCGGTGGTCTTGACATGGGTTAGCGATTGGCTTAATTTAACTAATAAGAGAATACTTCACCTTGAGGGTTGGGATTTGGTATATGGATGGCATACATATTTGCTTTATGATAAAAAGGTGGATAGGGCTTTCAAATCTCATATTCTTAGAAGTGCCTTGTTGCGTGTCTGGAAAAAGTATTATTATAAGTTAAATTATAAAATACCGATTTGGGGAATTCCTGGACACGCGATAGAAGGTGTATCTATGGGAGTGAGTTTGGATATGTTTTCCTATAAGGAATTACTTAGATTGGAAGAGAATGATTGGCAACTTAAATCATTAGAGGAGTTAAGACAAAAAGACATAAGTTACTCTTGGTTTCAATATACCCAACTGAAAGCTAGGTGGAAGTTGGATCAGAAGGTTGGCATCACAATTACAGATGAAAATTTAGTAAAACAAATTAGAGATTTAAATCATGCACATATAAAGAGGATATATAATGTTTTAATTGAACTGGATTGGAAACGGAATTAGTTAAAGATTGTATGATAAAGTGGGCACAAAATATCCAGGAACCAATTCCGTTTGATACTTGGGAGGTAATTTGGGTTAGAAATGTTAAATTTACTCAGGCTCAAAATTTAAGAGAAAATTTTTATAAAATGTTTTATAGATGGCATCTGGATCCCAAAAGGTTGTCTAACATGTATCCTAACTTACAGTCTAAATGCTGGAGATGTGGTAGTTTAGAAGCCAGCTATTTTCATATGTGGTGGACTTGTAGAAATATAAAAGCTTTTTGGGTTAAAATTTGGTGGAACATTCAAAAGATTTTTAAGAGAAAGATAAAGTTCTCTCCGCAATTGTTTTTATTGGGCATTGTTGTAGATTGTGATGTTAAAGAAACCAATTTGATGTTGAATTTGATAACAGCAGCACGGTTACTGGTGGGACAATACTGGAAGAAGGATAGTTTGCCTACTATAGAAGAATGGGTGTTTAAAGTTTCAAATCTTGCAGAAATGTCTAAGATTTCTGCTTATTTGAAGGATCATTCACAGGAAAGATGTATTTCAGTTTGGAGGAGATGGATAGATTATATTCAGAATAAATATGGGACTAAAAAGTTCCATTTAGCTTATGAGTAGATTTTAGAGGGATATTGTTATAAATTTCAGTGTTAGTACTTTGCATGTATCTATGTTAAAGGGGAGTTAAAGCACATTATGAATTTGATTAATTTTATATTATGGATAATTTTTAGTTAGAATATGATTATTACAAATATAACCCTGTATTTAGCTCTGGGAAGTGGGGGGGAAGGGGGGTGGTTTGGGGTGGGTGGTTTTTGGGGATGTATTGTAAAATCTTTTTTTTGTAAAACTCTTTAATAAAAAAAAAAAGAGAGAGAGATGGTCCCCAGGCCAGATGGAACCACATGTCGGGCCGCATCCGGGCCACTGGCCTTGTGTTTGACATGTCTGAGCTAGAAGGATGGAGACCTACCATGAAAGAAGAATGAGAAACCTACCACAACTGTGCAGCTGGTCAGATCCCAGAGAAAGGGGAACCATGCATTGATTTGGATGGTGGAGGGAGGGCCAGAGCAATATAACAAATTTAAATTCATTAAATGTACAGCCAATAAAGCAAAAAAAAAAAGTGTTCATAAATTGAATAACAGAAATCTTTTAAAGGGGCATGAGAGGGAAAGAGAATGGAAATAAAAATACGGCGATCGTCATGATGACAATGATGGTAACAGTAGTAGGAAGAGCAGTTGTACAAGCCACTTTGGTGTAGTTGTTAGAGGCATTGAGATAGAAACCAACAACTAGCCTTGCCCCAATGTCTATGGAGATTCTCAATCATTCTAGGTCATGGTTGTCCCAAAGGGGATTTTCCACAAGGCAACTGGACTTCCTCGTTTTTGTTTTTCCCTTGAAAATGTTTCACTTCTCAACCAAGAAGCTTCTTCCCTTCAGTTCAGAACTGAAGACGTTTCTCGGAGGAGCAGTGAAATGTTTCCAAGAAGGAAACCGCAAAAATCAAGTTGCCTTTTGGAAAAACGGTTTTGAGATAGTCTTTCCTTTGGAACAAAGCCAGAAGGTTGACTTTGGATCTGTCCTTTTCCATCAACTATAAGCAGGCAGCACTTCCCAAAAATATTGTCTAGAAAACTGACTGGATTGATGAATGTAGCCCTACAGTTGCTGAGTAATTCAAATTGCTCTATGATGATGATGATGATGATGATGATGATTTTCTGCTCTTACTGCTTTCCCATTCAGTGAAATGGTCCCCGCAATTTGCCATCAGGCAACTTGGTCAGAGAACTTTGGAGACACGTTCCACCAGCTTGAAAATGAACTTTTAAAGTCACCTCCTTTAAAGAAGGAAATCAATGCTGGGAAAACTGCTAGGGATAAAAAAACATAAAAAATCATGCATGTGTGTACATTTGACTATAAACAAGGCCCAGTAGAGTTTACTAAAGATGTCAGTCAGTCTGCATAATAATAATTCTGTGTTAAACTCAGAGAGCAAAAGAGCAGTTGTCAAAAACTATTTCCAGTTTTTGGACAGGCAAAAAGGACATACATATTTCAAGATCCAGCTTCAGCATGTACACAAATAAGAATATATTTATTAAACAAAAAAAAGGTTTGGGCAATAAACCAAAAAATTAGACAATAAACTGAAGAAATATAAAACAGTCTTTCCTTACAACTTGAAATCAAAACAATATCCTGATTTTAGCTACTTCTCTGGCCTGGAATTCCTTAGCAGGATTTTACTCTCAGCATTTGACCCTTTTAGTAAACAGAAAGCTGGACTGTGTAGCTTCCGAGTATAAAATCAAAGCAAAGGATCTTCTGAACATGCCCCAAGGTTAGCCGGGAAACTGAAAATCTTCGAGATGACTGATCTCTTAAAAATGCCTTTTGCCAAACAGAAATTGAGATAAATCGCAACCAGAAGATATTCCATACCTTTGGTTGAAGATTTGGATGAAGCAGCACATAACCATTGGGATCAATTGCAAAATAATAACCGTTGGGACACAGCTGTTAAGGAAAAGAAATATAACTGTAATGCATTGGCCCCTGTAGTTGCATTTTAGAGACTCTTTACCACGCTGGCACTGGCACTCTTAACCACACTGGCACTGCACTTCTCAACTTACAGCAGTTCACTTAGTGACCGTTCAAAGTTATAAAGGCGCTGGAAAAAGTAATTTATGACCATTTTTCACACTTATGACTGTTACAGCATCCCCATGGTCATGTGATCAAAATTCAGACACTTGGCAACTGACTCGTGTTTATGACAGTTGCCCTGTCCCGGGTCACGTGATTTCCCCCTTGGGTGACCTTCTGACAAGCCAGATTCACTTAACAACTGTGTCATTAACTTAACAATTGCAGTGATTCACTTAGCAAGTGTGGCAAGGAAGGTCAGGAAATGAGGCAAAACGCACTGAACACACGTCTCGCTTAGCAGCACGAATTTCGGGCTCAACTGTGGCCATACGTCAAGGACTACCTGTTCTATCTTCAAGGACAACGCTAGTGATGAACTGACGCAACTTGCCTTGGTGGGGCGCTGAATTACAAGATCTATCGTCCCCAGCCACAATGGCCCTATCCGGAGATGGCCCAACTGGAAAAAGTTCAGTGAGGAAACATCTGAACATACTTTACTATGGCTCACTAGAGCTCCAGAATTTTTTTAAAAAAATATGAATTAAATAATCCCAGAGATTAAGCTGTTACATTTTGCTCCAACTAAATCCAGTGACGACCCATCATACACGTTATGTAAGGTGAAGGCATTCAGGCTCAAAAATGAGTTTGTTTATGTATTGAAATCATGCTCTAAAGCGGTGGCTATAAAGGAGGCAGAAGGCAGAAAGCAGTCAGCTTAATAAATTCCTTTTTTGGCCTCGTGTTTTCAAAGCCGTGGCACAGAGCCATCACCTCCAAGTCACTTACAACAGCCCAGAACTTTTGTTGGTCCTGCTTAAAGAAGGAAGTTATGTCCGCAAAGCTGGTCAAAAATAGGGGAAAGGGCAAATTTTTTTAAAAAAAAAATATTTTTATTATTATTTATTATTTCCAGGCAGTGGAGCTAGATAGCCTGGAAAGGAAACGTGAAGTGGATCCAAGCTACAGCAGAAGTTAAAAAATAGGTATTCGGGAAAACTTACGGTAAAGCGAGGAGTCAGTTTCTTAATTTCTTCTAGAGACACATCGACTCCCATTACACCAAGAATCAACTGGTTCTGGCAAAGAAAAAAAAGCGAATTTATTTTTAGATGGTTAAACGTAGCATTAATGAGGAGGTCAAAAATAATTACGAGCAAATTAGCATGTTCCAGATGTTAATGAGATAACTATTCCTCCTGCATTGTATACATTTTACATGCCCAGTAATTAACCCAATTTTAAGTCTCTTAATTGTTAAAGCCTTACGTTGACTTTAATCGTGTGTGTACACCGTGTACGGGTCTCCTGGGTTGGAAAGAAAGGACGATGCCCGCCGTGTATCCAGCCTCTTTTATTTTTTTGGTCTCATTGTGTGTTATTCATAATGAGGATGCCTTAATATGCTTTATTAGCAAGACATTTAACAATAACGCCAGCCCAGCCGGTTGTAACCTTCTCCAGATCTCCAAAAAGGGAATAACATATAATTAAACAGAATATCAGAACAACCTGAAGAGAGTTGCCAACCCATTCTGTCTCACACACAGAGAGCTAAATGAACAAAACCTGGAAGTTATGTCTGAGGATCCACAGCAAACAGACTGCGGGTATAAATCTACTTAGATGATTTCCAAATCAAATGTTGTAAACTTGTTCACAGTCCATTTGGGTTGAAAAAATATGCAAGCTGCCGTCTCTTAAGTTAAATGTCATGGACTTATTTCTGCATAGAGATGCTGTAGGAGATAACCAGGATGAGCCGGAGAAAGGGGTCAAACACGTCATCAGTCATGAGTCCCTGTGTGCCCCCAAGAGATCTAATTCTAGCCCACTTCGAATGCCTTTCTAATCTCCCACGCAATTCTCTGCTTTTTTCAATTCAATTTTTTATTGGTTTATCAAAATATAAAATACAAAGAGAAATTTTAAAAAATAGAAAAGCAGGAGGAGTGGGGAGGGAAAAAAAGATAGGGTGTAAACAGAGAAAATGGAAAGAAAAAGGCACCAACTTCTGACTCTCTTTAGCACAGTGGAAGGTAGCAACGTTACAGCCGCAACTTTTCGCATTTTACACAACAGTGTGTACACGCCATTTCTATAAGAATAAACCTGTCTAATTAGCAATAAATAAATAAATCAAAGCATCATTTCTTTTTTTCGTTGCAAACACGACATACAGAAGCAATTTCAAAATTGGAGCGGGTTAGATATTATTCTGTTCTTTGGATAAAAGAATTGACTTGACTCATTTCTCTTGACCGTTAGTTGGTCAGATTTTTGTAGAGAGCTTAAACCTGCGTTAAATCTTTATACTCATTTGAACTGCCTGAATCTCCTGATTTCCTCGGTGGTTGACAGACACATAATACTGGAAGCTCATTGCAGAGAGCACGAACTGGTTTCCACCTCAAGTTGATATGGTTGATATGGAAGCTTTATGTCCCTCCAGGATTGTGTGAGGTGCTTACCTGAACATTATTTTGATCTTTGGTTAAGTTGAAGACAGGCAAAGTTCCGGAAATGACCAACCCAAGTTCCTAGAAATCAATCAGAGGGAGAAATGTTTTATACGGAAAACAAAACGTTATCATGAACATGGAAGTCACAATTCAAAATGCAGTTCCCAAAACGTCATTTTGAATGAAATGTGAAATAATGTGGAACATATTTTTTTTATGAAGGAAACAAACAGCAGCCTACACAATCTGTAGGAGAATGAATAGGACATCACAATGGAGGCCTGACCTCTGTATACTATGTCTGCCATCTTGGAGGGTTGGAGCCCACCCTATCACACTCTGTGGTCTCCAGAAAAAAATGAGTCTATGCTTACTGAAAAATAAGAATATAGGAATATTCTTTATTGGCCAAATGTGGCTGGACACACCAGGAATTTGTCTCTGGTGCTTAAGCTCTCAGTGTACATACAAGCAACAAAGTGGTAAGTCACTGTTCATAAATCATAAGATACAAAAAAAAGCAAGTGATAAATCATAAGATACCAATAGTGAAAGGTAGTAGAAAAGATAAGGAGATGAGATGAGAAGGATAGTAGCAATACAGCCTTAAAAGGCAAAGGTTCCCCCGCACATGCGTGCTAGTCATTTCTGACTCTAGGGGTCGGTGCTCATCTCCGTTTCAAAGCCGAAGAGCCAGCGCTTGTCCGAGGACGTCGCCATGGTCATGTGGCCGGCATGACTAGACGCCAAAGGTGCACGGAACGCTGTTACCTTCCCACCGTAGTGGTCCCTATTTTTCTACTTGCATTTTGATGTGCTTTCGAACTGCTAGGTGGGTAGAAGCTGGGATGAGTAACAGGCACTCACTCTGCTACGCGGCACTCGGGATTCGACCCGCCAAACTGCCGACCTTCTGATCGACAAGCTCAGCGTCCTAACCCACTGAGCCACCGCGTCCCTGACACAGCCTTACTACATGGCTAAATATCCTTAGGGAAAAGACAGTGCTGTAGGAATTAGGTATTTAGCATCTGTTGAAGTCTGTACCTGTCCTGTTTGGTCCACATGTGTAGTGTGTTAAAAGCAGAAGGGGAAGGGGAAATGATCTATCTTACTCTATTCTCCTGTGCAAGGCGTAGGCTCATGGACCTGAACTGGAAAAGTCTATTTGCAATAGTTACACAAGAAACAGAAGTGATCCAGTGATCGTGAAGCATGCATGTGAAAGCTTCCGTGTTTTCTTCTATTATCTGGAAAGGATGTATTCACGCAGCAGGGAACCGTTATATGATAAGGAGCTTCCTGTTTGTAGGAAAATACACCAACCCTTGCCCTAAGAGCCTTGGTGGAGCAGAGGGCTAATGCCTCCTTAAGTAACACCAGTTGCCTACAATTAGGGCAGGTTCGAGTCCCACCAGGCTCAAGGTTGACTCAGCCTTCTATCCTTCCGAGGTAGGTAAAATGAGGACCCAGATTGTTGGGGGCAATTAAGCTGACTTTGTAATAATGCCGCTTGGGGTGTATGTGTGAAAGCCCTAATAAGCAGGCATACACATAGAATGAAGGCTATTGCTAAAGCTTGTAAGCTGCCCTGAGTCTTCGGAGAAGGGCGGGATATAAATGGAATTAAAATAAATAAAAATAAATAAATAATGTACTTGATACGTGGCTAACAAAATGCAAAAACGCACTTGAAGTCCAACATATAGGCATGAGGGATTTAGAGTCCCCTCTTATTCCAAACGAGGTCTAAAATCTATTAATTAAATTTATTAATTTAATGCTTTATCCTTTTGTCTTCCCTGTTTCCAAGTTCCTAACTGATGCTACAATGACTCAAGTCATGAATGACACCTTTATCTTCACATAGATTTATCTAAACCCAGAGAGGAGGCTGTTCCGATACTAATGTTTTCTGACATCCAACTACAACTGTTGCCTAGAAGGTGAACAGATTAATAAATGAATGAAATGGAATCAAGTGGATTTATGCTGCAGCCGTAATCTAGATAGGTGGAATGGGGAATTCTTGAAAAAAACAAAACAGGAAAACCGGGTGAGAATCATAGAGTTATAAGGCTGGAAGGGACCTTACAGGTCTTCCAGTCCAACACTGGTCTATCTCAGAAGTATCACAATGAGACCTGAAGACTTTCAAGATCCAGCCTCAGGACTGCATGGAGGTACAATATTTGGGCAGCACTCATGAAATATGGCTACAGTATGGAAGAGGCACACCATTTGTATCAGATATCTGAGAGAAATTGGAAAAACAGAAGAACAGAGAATGTGATTCAAAGACCATATACTAGAGTTCTATCTGTCTGACTGTCTATCATACCTATCTATCTGTCTGTCTGCCTGTCTGTCTGTCTATCATAGATAGATAGATAGATAGATAGATAGATAGATAGATAGATAGATA
>JAKJMR010001020.1:160539-186758 GCA_024449315.1 Daboia siamensis
GATAGATAGATAGATAGATAGATAGATAGATAGATAGATAGATAGATGAAAACAATATTTTAATGGCATGTGGGGTAGAAAAGTGTGCCCTAACCTCTAAGAAAAACACACTTTTGTCTGCAGCCCTAAAGTAAATCCTCAATAGGAAGTCATCTGAAGAACATATTGTCCAACATATTTATATAATTTAATCTGCTTTTCCAATGAGTTCCAAGGAATATTCCTATTCTTTGGAACTCATCGGCGGGGGAAAAATGATTAGGAGGACAGAATGGTTTTGCTTTGTTTTGGTGTCATTTTCCTTCTTTCCTTAGTGACATTTAAGAACAGGATGTGTAGGAAGACATGAACTTTATCCAGGACATTTCCAGTAAGGCCTTCATCACTAACCAAGAAAGGATGGTCAATGAACTTCTGAGTATCAGAACTATAATGATGCAAAAGACTGACCTATTTGATAGGGTTGGCTTAGAATGGATGGAGCACGTTGAAAAAATTAAGTATTATATTGTAAAGCTAACAGGAAAAGGTGGAAATTCAGCTGGCCGGGCAGCAAACACATATTACAGTAAACACTGTCGGGTTTAAGTGTGTATGTCAATGTTATCACCTTTCTGTGCCAAAGGTTTTAATAGCAGCGGTTGCATTCTTGCAATCTGTTTTGTAAATCGGTGTCATTTCCTGTACAGACATTTATTTGACACATTTCCAGAGATGGATGAACAACCAGGAAAATCTTAAAGATTGTTCTGCCTTTAAGCAAAGCTAAACAAATAATGCTGGGCTGCAAATCAGTTCAGGCATTGGATGAAAAGAACAACAATGATTTAATATGTAGAGCCAAAGGTTTCAGCTAGGTTGGTCAATCTGTTCAGCAGAGTCATTCAAAGAGAAGCAACAGATGGAAACTAATCAAGGAGAGAAGCAACCTGGAACACTAAGGAGAAATTTCCTCACAGTGAGGACAATTAATCAGTGGAATGGCTTGCCTTCAGAAGTTGTAGGTGCTCCATCATGGGAAGGAGGAGATTGGACCATCATTTGCCTGAAATGATATACGTTTCCTGCTTTGAGCAGGGGGTTGGACTAGAAGACCTCCAAGGTCCCTTCCAAATCTGATGTTCTGTTAATTAGCTTCCAAGCATCCAAGGAAGGAAGACTCTAAAAGAGCAACATACAGTGTGGGGTCCTTGGTGCTCTCTGCACTTGGTGATTTTCTTGCAGACATTACATTACCCAAACTTGGTAATATCATCTGTTGCAGGAACTGGGTGTGACCAGTCTAGAGAAAAGGACGGACCAGGGATGACATGATAGCACCATTCCAGGGTTTGAGGGGCTACCACAAAGAAGGGAGGGGGTCAACCTATTCTCCAAAGCACCAGGACAAGAAGCAACAGATGGAAACCTTGGTGGAGCAGTGGGCTAATGCCTCCTTAAGTAACACCAGCTGCCTGCAATTAGTGCAGGTTCGAGTCCCACCAGGCTCAAGGTTGACTCAGCCTTCCATCCTTCCGAGGTAGGTAAAATGAGGATCCAGATTATTGGGGGCAATAAGCTGACTTTGTAAAAATGCCGCTTGGGGGCCCCCAAAAGCCCTAATAAGCAGGCATATACATAGAATGAAGGCTATTGCTAAGCACATTGATTTGTGTTTCTTAGATTGTAAGTCGCCCTGAGTCTTCAGAGAAGGGCGGGATATAAATGGGATTTTTTAAAAAAAAACTAATCAAGGAGAGAAACAACCTGGAATTAAGGAGAAACTTCCTGACAGTGAAGACAATTAACCAGTGGAACAATTAGCCTTCAGAAGTTGTAGGTTCTTCAACACGGGAGGTATTTAAGAAGAGACTGGACAGCCATTTGTCTGAAACGGTATAGGGTTTCCTGCCTGAGCAGGGGGTTGGACTAAATGATCTCCAAGGTCCCTTCCAGCTCTGTTATTCTGTTTTTCCGAAAGAAAATTCTTCAATATTTTTTTAAAATATCAAACAGGAGAGGAATAAAAATGTACATTTTGCTGAGAATATTTCTCAGGATTCAGAATAGCGCTGAATTTCTAGGGGAAGAAAAAGATTTTTGCAATGGATAAGGAGCTACCAGTTGAAGTTAATCCTACTCTTCCAACCACAGTTGAGCCCAACTTTTATGTCGCTAAGCAAGACACTCGTTAAGTGAATTTTGCCCCATTTACAACCTTTGTAGCCACAGTTGTGAAGTGACTCACTGCAGTAGTTAAGTTAGTAACAGGATTGTTAAGTGAATCTGGATTCCCCTTTGACTTTGCCTGTCAGAAGGTCGCAAAATTTGATCCTATGACCCCAGAACACTGCAACCATCATAAATGCAAATCAGTTGACAAGCATATGGATTTTGATCATCTGACCACAAGGATGCTGCAACAATTGTGCTTGTGAAAAACAGTCGCAAGTCCCTTTTTTCAGTGTAACTTTGAACAGTCACTGTTCAATACTGTTTTACAATAATAAGATGGGTGAAAAATTTTGGTTACTATGTAGAATTAGAAAAATGACAAAGTCTATGGGAAAGAAACTATAAATTGACAATGTCAACTTCCTATAAAGAAAACTTACATAAAATGTTGTATAGATGGCACTTGCCACCGGCAAGATTAGCAAAAAATGTTTTAAAATATGTCAGATAGGTGCTGGAAATGTAAACACAAGTCAGGCACATATTATCATGTTTGGTGGACATGCGATAAAGCAAATAATTATTGGGAAAAGATACATACCTGGCTAGAAAAAATGTTAGGAGAACACGTTGATTTTAAACCTCAACTTTTTTTTAATTCGATATAATTCCAAAAAAGCCTAACAAACAAAGCTTATACTTGACTTTGCATGCCACAACAGCGGCAAGAATTATATTTACCCAACACTGGAAAAATGAATGAATGTCATCAGATGAAGAAATAATTAAAAAAAAAACAACTAGTATGCGCAGAGATTGACTATGACACTGAAAGAAAAAGAAGAAATGGACTATTATGAAACTTGGGATTTATTTCACTATCGGCTGGAGGAAAGAAGAAAGGATTAGGAATTAAATATGTATTACCATGTAAGACAGCACGTTGGTTAAAAAATTATTATTGTATGTATGGAAAAAAATAAATTAAAAAAACTTATATACAAAAATAGAATAAAAAATAAACTGTTGTATGTCAAAGACTACTTCTATCTAGCTTTCTCCCATCTCAAAAATGTGAGGGCTGCAATAAATAAGGAGCATAATACCGTGAAAATCCAGGTAGGCTTCGCTAATATTTCTTCTCCTATGAATTGACTTTTCTCCCTTGGTATCCCTAATATTTAGCAAACCTTTTGTTGTTTGTTTGTTTGTTTGTTTCGTTAAAGAGATTCCTTTCAACTATGACAAGGGATTAATATTTCTCTGCTGCAACATTTTAGGGCAATTAATCATTTCATTACTAACGATTTTCTGTCCAAAACACACATATTAGACCTACCAGGGCATCTAAATAGACGTTGGTCCACTGGACTTGTTTCGCTTTTTGCTCAGCTAGTACCATAGGCCTGCCCAAAACATCCAAGTATTCCTGTTTTTTAAAATAATAATAATAATAATAATAATAATAATAATAATAATAATAATAATAATAATAATAATAATAATAATAATAAAGCAGAAATTGAGTGAGCTGGTTAGTGGATGCCTTTTTTCCCCCCCAAAAGTCTAATCAGGCAATTCAAGGTGTTACAGCGATCCATGATGTCACCATAGACTATTAATAACATTATTATTGACAATGTATTGTAAACAACTTTGGTGGACCACAGAGAAATGTTTGTGCAAAACATTTATATGAATACATTTGACTGGACATAAGAATGGGCACCGTATCAACAAAAGGCTGCCCAACAGCCATGCTTTTTTACACATGAGTAAACTGTTTACTCTTTTGGTCTGCCCAAACCAACTGAGTATTCCTGGGTTGGTTGGTTGGTTGGCTGGTTTTTTAAAAGGCAAAGACTTAATGAGCTGAAGGTGTAAATCAGGCCAAAGGCCACACACTTAAAATTATAACACAGAAAATGACTATTGCTTCATCTGGATTGAACTTATCAGTTATATACAATGAATATGTAATGTTTGCTTAATACCTGGTTCCTGTTCTTCGATAATCTAAGGAAATAGGTATGTTGTTTCTTTATATACTACTGTATTGTTAAATTTTTAGTAAATTGAATAGTCAGTATTCAGAAGAAAGCCAGTATGGTTTAGTGGTGAAGACACCAATCACCAGAAGACTGTGAGTTCTAGTCCCACCTTAGACATGAAAGCCGGCTGGGTGACTTTGGGCCAATCACCAGGAGACCGTGAGTTCTAGTCTCACCTTAGATATGAAAGCCACCTGGATGACTTTGGGCCAATCACCAGGAGACTGTGAGTTCTAGTCTCACCTTAGATATGAAAGCCACCTGGATGACTTTGGGCCAATTACCAGGAGACTGTGAGTTCTAGTCCCACCTTAGACATGAAAGCCGGCTGGGTGATTTTGTGCCAATCACCAGGAGACTGTGAGTTCTAGTCCCACCTTAGACACAAAAGCTGGCTGGGTGACTTTGGGCCAATCACTAGGAGACTGTGAGTTCTAGTCTCACCTTAGACACAAAAGCCGGCTGGGTGACTTTGGGCCAATCACTAGGAGACTGTGAGTTCTAGTTCCACCTTAGACACAAAAGCCGGCTGGGTGACTTTGAGCCAATCACTCTTTCTTAGCCCATGTTGTCAGGCTTAGGTGAAAAGCAGGATTGGTTCCTATCAAAAGCAATGGATCAATATCTTTCCTTCAAACAATTCTTTATATGAGTTTTTTTTTTAACTAGCTATTGCATACGGATGAATTTTTATTTCTTCCACTTTAGAACTGGCATTCCTGATCAATAAATTACTGCAAAAATACACAAATACCTGGGTGTTTATTCTTATGGCGCCAATGGAAGGAATTTCATAATAATAACCTGAAATAGAAATTTCGATACAGAACTTTTGAGTTTAACTGAAATATTGATTTCCAGACAGACTACTAAAAATGTTATGACTAGGAACATGGAGTCAACAGCAGAAGAAACTGTGAAATTCAGATTCAGGAGCCATACATATTAAAGATTGCTGATATAAATTTCCTGGTGATTTTTTTTTTTTTCTGTACTCAGGATTTGACCCGCCAAACTGCCAACCTTCTGATCTAAACCAAACCTGGAAGTGATAGAATCACAGGTGCTTTTTTGTTTAGGCCTACCTAAACAAGCAATAAACTCTTCTATATTGGCCACACAAATATCTAAGCTGCATGCCATTGTTCTATGTTCAAAATTAAATTAATTGGTAATAATTTACAACAAATTACTTAAACAAAACATGTAAACGTGTATCTTTGATGATGCACACATTAAGTTTATCATATGCTGATTTAGCAAGGGAGGGGACGTATATAACTAACAAAACTATACGAAGTTTATAAATAGCAAATAAATAAAACTACAAGGACATAAGCCTGATTTTATTTCTACACAAAAGAAAACTAGGTTTTCCATATTTTGCTACCTGCTTTATTAATAGTCTATTGTTCTTAATATGAATATGCACTTTTAGCTGAGGGATCCTTGGTGCTCTCTGAGCTTGGTTGTTTCCTTGCAGACGTTTCATTACCCAACTAGGTAACCTCATCAGTGCTAGAAGGGAGGAGGAGGAGGAGGAGGAGGAGGAGGAGGAGGAGGGGGAGGAGGAGGAGGAGGAGGAGGAGGAGGAGGAGGAGGAGGAGGAGGAGAAATGTGAGGTTCTTGTTGCTCTCTGAGCTTTCTTGCAGACATTTCATTACCCAACTAGGTAACATCATCAGTGCTAGCAGGGTGTGAGTTTTGCTCTCTTTTTACATCTCAACCCTGAGCTGCAAATATTCTCCTTTACAGGCTTAAAAGTATCAGAGGGCACTGAGCAGCAACACTGTTATAGATAAATATAAACTGCATTTATTCATGCATATAAACACACAGTACCTTTATTTTCACAGGCCATCCACTGTATGGGTCCTTTGTCATAATTATGTTGACCAACAGAAAATGTAAACACACGGACCTAAAAAAGAAATATATATGTGTGTGTATGTGTGTGTGTGTGTGTGTGTGTGTTAGATAAGCATCAGCTAAAAATGCCGCTGTGAGTATAATATGGCTGGACCTTTCCTATTAGCAATGCTTGGATCTTTTGAACACATTCATGAGAGCTAATAGGAAATGATATAAGAAAAAAATAAACTTTGCCGTTAGAAAAAAAATGATGGGTTGATACTGCCACAGTATTAAATAATGGTTGCCACCTAGTGGAAGAGCTGTTGATGAGTGACAAAAATTTCTAGTTTTTTAAGACGAGTCTCGTTTAGCCTTAATTAACCACCTTAATTGTATGATGATCACCTTTGGCTATCTAAATTAAGTTGTTTAAGGAAGCTTTAAGTTGTTGTGAAATTATTCAAAGCTGTTGCAGTTGTTTCTACCCAGCCTTAGCTTCTCTATGCCTCAAACTTTCTTGGGTTTTAAGTAAAGGTAAAGGTAAGTAACACCAGCTGCCTGCAATTAGTGCAGGTTCGAGTCCCACCAGGCTCAAGGTTGACTCAGCCTTCCATCCTTCCGAGGTAGGTAAAATGAGGACCCAGATTCTTGGGGGCAATAAACTGACTTTGTAATAATGCCACTTGGGGTGTGTTTGAAAGCCCTAACAAGCAGGCATATACATAGAATGAAGGCTACTGCTAAGCTTGTAAGCCGCCCTGAGTCTTCAGAGAAGGGCGGGATATAAATGGAATTAAAATAAATTAAATAAATAAATAAAGGTTCCCCCGCTCATGCGTGCTAGTCGTTTCCGACTCTAGGGGCTGGTGCTCATCTCCGTTTCAAAGCCGAAGAGCCAACGCTTGTCCGAGGACGTCTCCGTGGTCATGTGGCCGGCATGACTAGACACCAAAGACGCACGGAACGCTGTTACCTTCCCACCGGAGTGGTCCCCATTTTTCTACTTGCATTTTTACGTGCTTTCGAACTGCTAGGTTGACAGAAGCTGGGACGAGTAACAGGTGCTCACTCTCTTATGCGGCACTCGGGATTCGACCCGCCAAACTGCCGACCTTCTGATCGACAAGCTCAGCGTCCTAACCCACTGAGCCACCGGGTCCCTGTTGTTTCTACCCAGCCTTAGCTTCTCTATGCCTCAAACTTTCTTGGGTTTTACCAGCTCTCAATTTTTCCTAAACATCTCCAGGTTGAGGTATCCAAGGATCTTAAGAAAGGGAACCCAAGAAGAAGGAGGGGGCCTAGAGAAGAAGGATTTTCTCTGCCGTGGCTCGTCTTCTCCTTTGGAACTTTTACTCCGTGAAACTGCCTATACCCTATGCCATTTCAGTTGTCCAATCTCTTCTTAAAAACCTCCAGTGTTGGAGCTTCTGGAGGGCAAGTCAATTCATTGCTTAATTGTTCCGTCAGGAAATTTCTCCTTAGTTCTAGGTTGCTTCTCTCCTTGATTAGTGTCCATCCGTTGCTCCTTGTCTTGCCCTCTAGTGCTTTGGAGAATAGGTTGAGACACAAACCCCTCTTCTTTGTGGTAGCCCCTGAAGTAGTGGAACACTGCTATCATGTCATCTCTAGTCCTTCTCTTCATTAAACTAAAGGTAAAGGTAAAGGTTCCCCCGCACATGCGTGCCAGTCGTTTCCAACTCTAGGGGCCGGTGCTCATCTCTGTTTCAAAGCCGAAGAGCCAGCGCTTGTCCGAGGACGTCTCCGTGGTCATGTGGTCGGCATGACTAGATGCCAAAGGCGCACGGAACACAGTTACCTTCCCACCGGAGTGGTCCCTATTTTTCTACTTGCATTTTTTTTTTTACGTGCTTTCGAACTGCTAGGTTGGCAGAAGCTGGGACGAGTAACAGGTGCTCACTCTCTTATGCGGCACTCGGGATTCGACCCGCCAAACTGCCGACCTTCTGATCGACAAGCTCAGCGTCCTAACCCACTGAGCCACCCGCGTCCCTTCATTAAACTACACATACCCAATTCCAGCTACTGTTCCTTGTATGTTTTAGCCTCCAGTCCCCTGATCGTCTTTGTTGCTCTTCTCTGCACTCTTTCTAGAATCTCAACATCTTCTTTTTTTTAATCTCGGTGGCACAACTGACTCAATAAAATGATCAAATGAATAATGTGTGAATGAGGAACTTGGTCTCCTCTGTCCATTAAAAACAGATGTAGCTTCCGTAAGGATTTGTGAATTTCATAATGCAAGACCAGGGAAGATAAAACATTAAGGTGAGCCAGTACATGTACCACAGTCTTTTGATGAACAGAATGCCTAAGTCGTTGGAAAAGTTTTTAAAAATCCTCGGGGGTAAATGGTAACAGGCAATTCGCCCAGATCCTATTTTTAGGCTCACCATCTAAAGTTCCTTGTCTAAAAAAAAATGTTTCACTTTTTAAAGGCTCCCAGGTAATCAGCAATTCAAAGAGAATATGAGGAGAGCTAATTTGGATTCTACATTTCGGTGCCAATTAGACTGAAAATTGTCAATCAAAGTTAGAGGGGTGAGGTCCACTGGGAAGAAACTTAATTTCAGCCAATAATTCATCAGACAAAGTTGGGCTTTGGCCTCAACCTTAATCAGGCCTGCTTCCAGCTTGCATGCCAAGTTAGATGATAGTGAGAAGACAACTCAAGGGAAGGATGGGTTTGATCCTTTCCAACTTGGCAAAACAGCAACGAGAGACCTAGGATTGGGACAGACGTTGGACTAAACCTTTAGCCGAGTTCAAAAATATTGTTTATTCAGATATTCATCTCCAGATCTGAAAAGGGATCTATGTGTGTTGGGTTGAACATGAACTCTGAATCTACTTTACAACCAGCTTTGCAGCACATTGTTAAGCCCCTAACACTGATCCTTTTATGTGGAACTTCATAAACCAGGTTTAATATCAAGAAATAAGAGTTTAGGATATAGAATCACACACGCTAGGAAAGACTCCTGTCTTCATGTGAAGAGGGAACTCTGCGAATTGTTTGAACCCCCTTTTTCCCAGAATGACAAGCCCTAATTATTCTTTTCTCAGAAAACCATTTTTTTTTTTTTTTTTTTGGGGGGGGGGGGGGAAGTGATATCTTGAGATACATCAAAAATTCCAGAATGTCAGTGAATTCTTTTATACAGACGTGCAAGTGGGAGAAGCAGGGTTTTCCCCTTGGCCAACAAATTTTCTTCAAATGCTGTGATGGTCATTAAATAGTTATTCCTAGTAATTGCAAATTTTCATTTATACTTTTACCGTGTACACATCTTTGTGTGTATGCATTTTAATTTTCCAACAAATGAATTCTTCAAATAAGCATCAGGAATTACAACATCCCTAAGTATGAAGGTGCACATAGCTGCACTCTATTGATTGATTGGCTCAAATGAGCGGTTTCTGAATAAAGCCTGGTTCCCCTCAACGTCTATTTTCTTGGTACAAAATCGCCTTTTGAAAAAAAATACAACAAAAGGCACATCACACCTCATTTCAGAAAGAGACCCATCTCTCCCCTTAACAACCGTCTTAGATTTCCCTCAGGGTCAGATCAATTTAACTAGGAAATTGACTCTCAGCTCTGTGGCCCAGGGCAGGTATAATGTTTCCAAAAACAATATATCATTGGTGGAACTAAACGGTCTTCCAAAAAGTCAAGTTATTACCAATTCAGGCCTATTAGACATAACGGAGCTTTATAAAAATGACACTTTATAATCAGTCTGTGTCATTCGCCAGATGCTAGAACATTTTATGCGCAGACCATTGATTAAATAAATGTATGCACAAACGGCAGTCAGCGCCCGCAATTATTCATACCTGCAAAGACATTTCTGCAAAGTGACGGACCACTCAGCTGAAATTTCAAATTCAGTTATAAGGAAGAGCTCACCTGACATTCTTTAAGCTGGTTAGTCTTCTTATCAATCAGTGACCTAGGATCTGGCCATAATTGCTGTCTCTGGCCGGTAAAAATCAGAAGCAATCTGCTTCAAGGACTTCATTGCAGATTCCATCCAGCTCACTCTAAACCAAGGGTCTTCAAACTTGGCCCTTTTATGACTTATGGACTTCAACTCCCAGAAGTCCTCAGCCAGGCATGTTGGCTGAGGAATTCTGGGAGTTGAAGTCCACAAGTCATAAAAGGGCCAAGTTTGAAGACCCCTGCTCTAAACAGTAGTGGCTGGTTGACAAGCCCCCAAAATTGGAATGTCATACATCTGGTAGAAGGTATAGAAGGAACTGCTATGGGAGACCCTCAAATACTGGAATGCTACAATCATGTCATCCCTAACCCTTCTTTTCTCTAGACTAGCCATACCTATTTCCTGCAACCATTCTTCATGTGTTTTTTTTTCTCTCCAGTCCTTTAATCATCTTAGTTGTTCTTCTTTGAGACTATGGAAAAAGTGCAGAGAAGAGCAACTAAGATGATTAGGGAGATAGAGGCTAAAACATTTGAAGAATGGTTGCAGGAATTGGGTATGGCTAGCCTAGAGCAGGGGTGTCAAACTGGCAGCCTGTGGGCCAGACACGTCACGAGGAAACCGCTCCACCCCATTGCTAGCAATGGGGGAAAAAACTCTGATACGTCACGTGATGTCACATGACGTCTTGAGTTTGACACGTCTGGTCTAGAGAAAAGAAGGACCAGGAATTAAATGATAGCAGTATTCCAGTATTTGAGGGACTGCTACAGAGAAGAGGGGGGCAACTTATTTTCCAAAGCACCAGGGGGAAGGACGAGAAACAATGGTTGCAAACTGATCAAAGAGAGAAGCAACCTGGAATGAAGGAGAAGCTTCCTGACAGTGAGGACAATTAACCAGTGGAACAGTTTGCCTTCAGAAGTTGTAGGTGCTCCATCACTGGAGGTTTTTAAGAAAAGACTGGACAGATACCTGTCTGAAATGGTATATGAGTCTCCTGTCTGAGCAAAGGGTTGGACTAGAAGACCTCCAAGGTCCCTTCTAGCTCTATTCCAATTGGTCCCAGCCACCATATACTACCCCAGATGAAGGTGACACTATGCCACAGGTCGGCAACCCACGGCTCCGGAGCCGCATGCGGCTCTTTAAGCCGTCTCCTGCAGCTCCCAGTCGCCCGGTGCGCGCGCACCTCTCCGAACGGGTAGTGGTGTGCACGCACCTCTCCAAATGGAGAGTGGCACCTCCCGTTTAGAGAGGTGCACGCACACCTCTCCAAACGGGCAGAGGTGTGCACGCAGCTGTCCAAACCTTTTGAGAGGTGCGCGCGCACCTCCGCCCGAACGGACAATAGCGCCGCGTTTGGAAAGCTGCTGCGGCCCGTTTGCAGGCTGCTGCCTTCCTCTGAAGGCGGTAGCTTTGCAAACGGGCCGCAGCAGCTTTCCAAATGAGCAGCGCCACTGCCTGTTCGGGCAGAGGTGCACACGCACCTCCGCCCGAACAGACAATGGCACCACATTTGGAAAGCTGCCAGATCAACCTCCAGGTGAAAATCCTCCATTTTCCCTCTCACAGCCCTCCCTTAAAAATTCCATTCCCGGCGAGGCCACGGGCTGTTAGAAACCACCAGGGTCCAGCCACTGTAGGTGAGGACCAGCTTCCTGGCTCTCTCCCTCTTTTTTCCGCAGGCATTATTTGCTCGAAAGTGTTTAAGTTTATTGCTCAAATGATGTTTCTAATAAGTGCTTTGGACCATAAATCCGAGCGGCTTGTTTTCCAACTGATTTATTATTTACCAGAGCATCGACCTCAGATGGGGAGAGAGAGATGGGGAAGCCTCAAACCGAGAGAACAGTGGGGATCCATCCACTCGAGGCCTGCGAATAGAAAGGAGGCTGGCACCGAGCTAAAGTTGCCAACCCACGCCTTCTCCCTGGCAGGAGCCCTGGGGATGGGGGGGTTGTTGGGAAGACCGGCCCCTCAAGCGTAACTCGGCTCTGGGACACAGCCACTGGGAAACTGAGTTGGGGGCGCGACCAGCGGAGATGCGGCTGCGGATGGGCTGGAACACTCTCGGGTGTGGAGGCGAGGGCGCGGGGGCCCTTGGCCGGAGTTGTTTCCTTGGCCTCTCCGGAAAGGCGTGGATTCCAAGAGAGGCAATCTAGCCTGCGCCAGGAGACGGGAGGTGTCGTCGATGAAGCCGTTTGCCTCCCCCTTGTGCCCGAGCCCGTCCCAATTCTGGGATTTCTACTCCTGGCCAGATTAGATCTTCAACTGTACCTCGCCACGCGGGTCCCTCTATTTTTGAGGGAGGGGAGAGGGAGGAGAAACTTATTGTAAAAAAAAAAAATAGAGGGAAAAGACTCCGCTGGAAGCAATTCCTGCTTTACAAAAGCCACTAGTGCCGAGAACTCCGTTCGGGCGGAGGTGCGCGCGCACCTCTCCAAAGGGGAGACCCGTCGCCGCGCAGGTGCCTCCCATGTTTTTTGCGCATGCGCAAAATGTTTTATACGCATGCGTGGACGCATGCACTTTTTTGTTTGTGTGATGGAACCGGTTCTGAGTGGCTCTTTTCCTTTTTCCGGTTGCCGACCCCTGCACTATGCTATCTCCCATGCTACTAAAAATATTATTGTTGAGTGCAGATAGTTATTGGGTTCCTAACTGTAGAACAGATACTGTATGGCACTATCACCATTGAACTTCTCTTGCTCCAGTTCTGCTGGTGACAGCAATCCTCCCAACTCAATTGTCCAAGAAGAGGGAAGGGGAGACTTGAGCCAAAACTAGAATACAGCTAATTTCATGAAATTGGTTTTGAAGACCCTTCATCAAGCATTCTTCCAGAAGATAGGCTTAAGATACAGGAGGATCTGGACAGACTCGAACACTGGGCACTATCTAACAAAATGAAATTCAATGGTGAAAAAAGTAAGGTTCTACATTTAGGCAGGAAAAATCAAAGGTGGTACCTTGCTCGATAGTAGTAACTGTGAGAGAGATCTCGGAGTCGTGGACAATCACTTCAATATGAGCCAGCAGTGTGCTGCAGCTGCCAAAAAAGCCAACACAGTGCTAGGCTGCATTAACAGAGGGATAGAATCAAGATCACGTGAAGTACTAATACCACTTTACAATGCCTCGGTAAGGCCACACCTGGAATACTGCATCCAGTTTTGGTCACCACGATGTAAAAAAGATGTCGAGACTCTAGAAAGGGTACAGAGAAGAGCAACCAAGATGATTGGGAGACTGGAGGCTAAAACATATAAAGAACGGGTGCTGGAATTGGGTATGTGTAGTTTAACAAAGAGAAGGGTGAGGGGTGACATGATAGGAGCGTTCCAGTATCTCAGGGGTTGCCCCAAAGAAGAGGGAGTCAAGCTATTCTCCAAAGCACCTGAAAGCAGAACAAGAAGCAACGGATGGAAACTAGTCAAGGAGAGAAGCAACCTAGAACTAAGGAGAAACTTCCTGACAGTTAGAACAATTAACCAGTGGAACAACCTGCCTCCAGAAGTGGTGAATGCTCCAACACTGGAAGTTTTTAAGAAGAGACTGGACAGCCACTTGTCTGAAATGGTATAGGGTTTCCTGCCTTAGCAGGGGGTTGGACTAGATGACCTCCAAGATCCCTTCCAACTTATTATTATTATTATTATTATTATTATTATTATTATTATTATTATTATCATTATCATTATCATTATCATTATCATTATTATTGAAAGCTGAATAGATAGACTGTGTCCTCAGCTCCTGCCAACAACCCACTGAATGAAAGTTGAGGAATTCCCAACTCCATTCAGCTAGGTATGTTGCCGCCATATTAACAACATTTGCAAAAGTGGGGTAGTGAAGATACAGTGTTGTTAGTGTGGATCCGAGATTGCTTGGACAGAGAACCCCAAAATGGTGTGATTGAGCTCTATTACAATCTTTTGAAAGTCAAGGGACCCTGGAATTTCAAACCCTGGTGACTCATAGGCACATCCATCCAGTTTCCTTGGCAACAATTGAAAGTTGACCTCAGCCTTCTTCCAGAATGGTTTTCAATTTCCCACTGTAGTACAGGTTTGGTATTTCCAGAAAGTCACTCATCCAAATACTAACCAGGCCTGATCCTACTTAGCTTCTGAGCCCAGCTGGTCAACCTGTTGCTATTCCAGCTGTGACGTAGTTTCTGTTATCTTCTTAAATTATCACATTTCTTTCTTTTATCATTGCCTAAAATATATTCAATATTATATCAATGTAAAAATGAAAATATTACTCTAAAATAGAGTAAAGCTATTTTTTAAAAATTCCACTGTTCATTCCTTTTTATGCACTGACCTAAATTCACACACGTTACACATTTGTGTCACCTTCTTGGGTTTTTTTTTTAAAAAAAATAGCAAATTATTTTAGACAAAGTAAATATCAAAATATTTTTACTAGAGGATCTTACCTTCTTGTCCTTGTTGTATTTCTCAAATATCTCCTGAGCTTTTTCTTCACCTCCATCAGTAAACAACATTATAATTTTGTTGCAGTTAGCTCTGAAGACACTCTGACTATCCTAGAGTAGATGAAAATGTAGTCAGGAGATATACATTCAATTTTGCAACTACTAAGATTGTTGGCTGAGCAGGTCCAAAAATAGTCAGGGAAATGATTGAAGCCTGAGAAATGGGCCTCTTGTCAGTTAACAGGAGTACTGAGTTACCACCAGCTTATCAAATACTTAGGAGCTGAGGGCATAAACATGACTTATAGAACAGCCCAAAGCATGGTAACCAAATTCAATCTCACATCATTATTCTGGAACACATATATTTGGCTTCATCCATAAGATAATTTCTTCCTGCTATTCACATAAAGTTTGGCAAACTCACTTCACAGAGAAAAGACAGGATATGAATGTCATTTATAAATAAAATTGGAATCCACTCTCTTATTCAATAATTAAGCCCATTCTAAACTATCATTGGTTTATGGTACTACAAAAATGTCAATACACCAAAATTAAGTTTTTAACTAAGATTACTAAATTGACTATTACTAAATTAAATATTGAGTCTTAAATATTTTAAGCTATTTATCTATCCATCTATCTTTTTTTCCAAATGCTCTCCCTAGGTTAATAAAACCAGCAATAGGATCTTAACTCAGAAATAAAACATTTATGTAGATAGAAATAAAAAAAATTCACATAGGATCCAACACACATTCTTGTTGCTTTGGAAATCTGACAGTGTAAACTTTTTTTAAAAAAAATGCTTCATAAATGTTATAAATTACCCATGATAAAACTTGCTCATATTTCAGATTCTGTGATGATACAGAAAACTCCACATACACATGAATAAATAAAATAATTTATAAAGTTACAACCTGTGAATAATTACCATGGTTTAAGCAAAGGGACCGTATTTCAGATATTTAATGAAAGCAAAGAATTTTTTTCAGAACGTAACTGCATATCTCAATTGATAACCAATTTAAATAATATCTTGAAAGTGCTTATCGGTCAAATAAAGATTTAGGAACTGAATATTGAATTACCGCTAAATGGACACAGCTGGATACATACAGTAATTTCAGCTTTACCACTAAGAATTGAATATTAAATTAGTAGCTGTCTTTAGACGTTATACAGGTAGTTCTTGACTTACAACAGTTCACTCTGTGACAGTCCAAAGTTACAACAGCACTGGAAAAAATAACATGACCATTTTTCACACTTACGACCGTTGCAGCATTCCCCATGGTCACGTGATCAAAAAATTCAGACACTTGGCAAATGATTTATATTTCTGATGGTTGTAGTGTCCCAGGGTCACATGATCCCCTTTTGTGGCCTTCTGACAAGCAACGCCAATAGGGAATCCAGATTCACTTAACAACCGTGTTGCTAACAACTGCAGTGATTCACTTAACAACTGTGGCAAGCAAGGTCATAAAACGGAGCAAAGCTCACTTAACAAGAGTTTCTCTTCGCAATAGAAACTTTGGGCTCAATTGTGGTCTTAAGTCGAGGACTGCCTATACTACACCACCTTTTAGCGTGATCATTATGAGCAAAAGAGACTGGGCCAGGGGTAGGCAACCTTGGCTCTTTTATGACTCGTGGACTTCAACTCCCAGAATTCCTGATCCAGCATGGCTCAGCATGGAAACCTCTCCATTTCTCCTCAGTATGGCTGGCTCTGGAATTCTGGGAGCTGAAGTCCACGAGTCATGAAAGGGCAAGGTTGCCTACCCCTGCGCTAGACTATCAGGTCCAAAGAACCAAAAACAACCTGTGCAGTAGTTCCTTTATTGCTGTTTGCCTACAGACCGAATCTTGCCATATTAAAGCAACTATCTAGGCATGATCTGTGAACCGCTAGGGAGGTCTATCCTTGCCCTCTTCCTGCCCACCAAACATTCCCAAAACCACTCCCCTTTCTGTCTATGGAGATTCTCAGTCATCCAGGTCATGGTTGTCCCAAACGTGTGTTTTTTCAAGGGGCAACTGGACTTTCTTGTTTTTCTTTGCAGACATTTCGCTCGTCATCCACGGAGCTTCTTCAGCTCTGAGTGGATGGTGGGGAATGGAAGGATTTATACTCCTTGAAGACGGCTGTCTGAGAAACTCCATAGACATTGAGATGAACACCTTTCAAACGGTTGCAGGAGTATGAACGGATTTCCAGAAAACGTTGCAGACTACAGGAACCACTTGCGCTCCAGTTTGAGATGCAGACAACACGGACTCATCCCCCAACAGCCGGTGCCTGTCTTCAACCGTGAAGGGACCCAGGGCAGAAAATATCCGGCAACCATGAAGTCTCCACACACATTTGCGCTACTCAGGTGACCCTGAGGACACAGATAAACCTCCACGGGGCCTTCTCTAAAACAGGGGTCTTCGAACGTGACCCTTTTGTGACTTGTGGACTTCAACTCCCAGAATTCCTCAGCCAGGCACTCCGGCTGAGGAATTCTGGGAGTTGGAAGTCCACAAGTCATAAAAGGGCCAAGTTTGAAGACCCCCCCCCCCTGCTCTAAAAGAATGCAAATGACCAGCTATCTGGAAGGAATATCAATCGTTCCATTCCCCACCATCCAGTCAGAGCTGAAGAAGCTTCTGGGATGAGCAGCAAACAAAAAAGTCCAGTTGCCTCCTGAAAAAAGCACCTTTGGGACAGTCTCCTGACTTTTTTGCAGAAGCAGCCTGTCCTTCCTGCAACACCAGTCCACCATTTATCACAGAGACTGTGCAAAACTTCCTTTTCTAATTCGAAAAGGAGCTTCTGAACATCTGGTGTCCTACTATTTTCCAGGAAAATGCAGGTTTTTCAAAGCCTCGTAGAGAGGGACCAAAACTGTAAGGTTTTACACTTAGCCTCACAACTACCCCAGCATTACTCAGGAATTTAAAAGAGCCAAAAGAAACTCCTGAGCCGAGGTTTCAGCAAGCAAACAACTTTTATTTTGATCAAAATAGAGTTGGGTGGCCACATCTCTCTTCGTGGCTGGTAGAGGGAAGAAGGCGACAACCAGGAAAGATGTCTTCCATCTTTTATCCCTTTCCAGAACAAAGAGATCCGGTCTCGGTACTAGGAACCAAAAGGTACAGAAAAATAATTCCTAGATGATGACTCATACACAACCACCCAGGCTCCACCATAACTCCATTCCTCCCTCCTCTTTTAACATGAGGCTTTTACTTTTCCAAAATACATAAGGCATCTGACTACAAAATAACGATTACTAAATAACAAAACAATGATTGCATCATAACAACACAAGTATCAATATAAAATGGTTATTATATTTAGAAAACAGCTGCTGATGTCAAACTTATCCTAAAATCATAAGCACAATAAAATCCTTTCAAAACTTTTTGGCATTCTAATTTTGGACAGTAAATGACAGAGAAGCACTGGTTTATACTGGTGCTCCCAGTACAATTCTAGACCATCTTTTGGAGATGCTAAGCAATGGTTTTGCTAGCCAAACCTGATATAATTTTGGCATTAATCACAGTTTAGCATGTCCACTCAAACACTGCCGTGTACTTAACCTTAATTCTGGTCAGTGGCAACTGGCCGCCCCATAAATCAACTTTTCAAAAGGTTGCAGGTTTACCCAATTATAGCTGAAATTAGCCAGAGTTTGTCAAGTCCACAAACACTCCCCATTAGGGAGGGAAGATTAAAATTCCTTTCTTAGAAGCTTTATTTCCAAAATGCCCTTTTTCATGGGTGTGTATGGGGGGGGGGAGAATTTTCAAAAGAGCAGGAAACTCCACTTATGTCAATGGAGCGCTTAAGAAAGTGAGGAGGGAAAATGAAACAAGATTAAACTCTTGCATCTGAAATCACAAGGTAACAGAGTTAACATCCTCCTCCACCAAACGTTGTTGTTAAAATTAAATTGAACTGCCGCAGGAAAAGATTATTATTCCAAGCAAGTTTTTTCTTCTTCTTGTTGTAGTTAAAATGCAAGCGACCGTGAGAAGTAACTCACCACCCGCCATATTCCTTTTAAAAACTCCAACTGCTTTTAAAACGGCTTTATTAAAAATACCGATTTTTTTCCCCCAACCGTCTATTGGGAAAGCAATATTCTCATTTTCTTTGGACACATCGGGATGACTCAAAAGAACTTCTGAACTTAAGGAAGCCTGTCCTCACTTAATGACTGGTCACTTAGTGAATGTTCAAAATTACAACAGGACCCCCAAAAGGTACTTATGATCACTTCCAGAGAGTGTCAGTGGCACACACATACCCACGGTCACATGATCTTATTTGGGGAGCTTGGCACCTGCAGTGTTCTGTTGTCACATGACCTGATCTATGAATTTATTTATTTTTTGCTTTTCCCTATTAGTAATTCTTACATATATTCTGGTTATTGTAACTGACCACAAACTACTCCACATATCTTTTCTAGAAAGGACAGAGGCAAAGTTTTATTATAACTTTATAATAACACGCAATCCAACTTTAATTCAGTGTTTGCAGAACAGCACCATGGCAATATCTTTTAGTAAGCGTGTTCAAGCTGCTGTAAAAATTTATCGCGACTCAAGAGTTTTAAAAATTAATACTCAGATGAAATTATTATTTTTTCCTTACTAGGAATTTATTTCTATGAAAGGTCCTTGGTGTTCTCTGAAGTTGGTTGGTTTCTTGCCGACATTCCATTACTCAAACTAGGTAACATCATCAGTGGTAGTCAAACAGTGCTAATTTATTTCTTTATCACTAGAGGGCACTGTGGCACTGCTGTCTCTTTTCCAGTATGATCACCCCCTCTACTGGTTAAAAAAATATAGTGCAGCTTTCATGCCTTAAAAGCCAGAGATGGGTTGGAAAGCATCACCAGAGAATAGAGAATAGCAGGTAGAAACAGAAGAGGTGGCAGAAGTGGGACATAAGATAGAGGAGAAGAAATTAGGAAAGGGAAAGTGGAGACTGAGAAGAAAGTATGGGGAAGCACTGGGTAGAAAAGAGGAGGCAAGAGATTAGTGTGGTGAAATTACTACAGAGTTCCAGGAAGGTATGAGATCTTCCGAAGGAGCAAAAATGCAGTTCAGCATGGAGTATTTGATATGCAGAAAGAAAGCCAGGATGGACCCTCCCTAACCTCTTACTGGGTATATCTCATAGCTGTGCAGGTTTGTGCTTTAGTCCAGCAAGATTCCTGTCTCTAGGCAAGCAACAATAAAGAAACTGCTCTGGAATGACTCAAGGTTGACTCAGCCTTCCATCCTTCCGAGGTAGGTAAAATGAGGACCCAAATTGTTGGGGGCAATAAGCTCAATTTGTAATAATGCCGCTTGGGGGGGGAGCGAAAGCCCTAATAAGCAGGCATATACATAGAATGAAGGCTATTGCTAAGCACATTGATTTGTGCTTTAAATTGTAAGCCACCCTGAGTCTTCGGAGAAGGGCGGGATATAAATGGGATTTTTTTAAAAAAAGTTGTTCTTGGTTCCCTGCACCTGATAGTTTGACCACATTGTGGTGAGATGGGCAACTATATGTAGACTCCTATCACATATATCTAATAGCTATGCAGATTTGTGCTTTAGGCTGGCAAGATTCCTGTCTATAGGCAAGCAACAGTAAACAAACTGCTTTGGAATAACTCGGGTCATTCATGATTCTTGTGGTTTGGTATGCTGGTCTGACAGCTGCAGACAGGAAAGTATTACAGAGGGTGGTGAGCATAGCACAAGACATTGTGGGCTGTTCCCTGACACCACTGGATGACCTCGCCAGGGCTCGTTGCCTTGGAAGAGTGAGGAAGATTCTCAGGGATGACTCACGCCCTGGACGGTATCTCTTTACTCTCCTACCATCCGGTAGGAGATATAGGAATATAGCCAGCCGTACCAACAGGCTGAGAAATAGCTTTTATCCGTGGGCTGTTAGGCTTTTCAATGGGACATAACCTTATGCAGAATTGACTTGGGAGGCCGGTGTGTGGTGTAGTTGGTTCACATGGTGTGGTAGGATGGAGGGTTTGTTGTCACTGTGTGTTGGGGGGAGAGAGCACGGGGGGGGGGAGACTCAGCTAATCTCAATGTACACATGTTGTACTTTGACGATCAAGGTTTATTTATTTATTTATTTATTCCCTGCACCAGACAGTTCGATCACAAATGTGGTGAGATGGGCAACTATATAAAATACTTAAATAAATAAATAAAAGGAAGTGTTGAGGTCCCCTAAGACAATTTTCTAGGAACCCCCCCCCAAAAAAACCCAAGGTGGTGTTCTTTTCTTTTCTTTTTCTTTCTTTTTTCCTCCCTCCCTCCCTCCTTCCTTCCTTCCCTCCCTCCCTTCTTCCTTTTCTTTCTTCCTTCCTTTCCTTTCTTTTTTCCTCTGTCCCTCCTTCCTTCCCTCCTTCCCTCCTTCCTTCCTTCCCTCAATCCCTTCTTTCTTCCTTCCTCTCTCCCTCCATCTTCCTTCCTTTCCTTTCTTTTTTCCTGTCCCTCCTTCCTTCCCTCCTTCCCTCCTTCCTTCAATCCCTCCTTCCTTCTTTTTCTTTCTTCCTTCCTCTCTCCCTCCATCTTCCTTCCTTTCTTTCCTTTCTTTTTTCCTGTCCCTCCTTCCCTCCTTCCTTTCTTCCTTCCCTCAATCCCTTCTTCCTTCTTTCTTTCTTCCTTCCTCTCCCTCCCTCCATCTTCCTTCCTTTCTTTCCTTTCTTTTTTCCTCTGTCCCTCCTTCCTTCCCTCCTTCCTTCCTTTCTTCCCTCAATTCCTTCTTCTTTCTTTCTTTCTTTCTTTCTTTCTTTCTTTCTTTCTTTCTTTCTTTCTTTCTTTCTTTCTTTCTTCCTTCCTTCCTTCCTTTCCTTCTTTCTTTCTCCTGGCTTAAACCATATCTTTACTGTGTAAACTATGTTAAACACATATGAACTGTACCACCACAGGTCAACCCAGCTGTTGAAAAAAGTGAGGTTAGAATCCTGCTTTTAAAAAAAGGGGGGGGGTGTCCTTGTTTAGTTATGCATTTATATAGTACAGGAATGAACCCCAGTTGAATAAGCTCAACGAGGCCGCTTTCCAGCCCTTACATTGAGTAGCTGCTCAAAGGCGTAGCTGAACCCCTTTTTGTAATCGGTGATTCCTTTTGCTTGGATTTTGTAGACCGCTTCCTTCAACTTCTTCTTATTCCTCACATTAGCTTGTACAAGATGGTTGAAACAACTGACGTTTTGAGCTTTATCGTTGAACTGAGAGAGAGAGAGAAAGAGAGAGAGAGGAGGCCAGTAAATAAAACAGAGGAGGTAAAGGTAGAAAATCATTTTGCAAATTAGATCACAAATTAAGTGACTGTTAAGACATCAGGTTGTTCTTAAAGTGGAGCTCGGCGTTCTTTTGCAGGAGATAAATGTTTAGACAAAGGTGTTTCCATCAGTACTTCAGAATGGCTTCTCCTCTCTGGAGAGTCAACCAAACAGAACAGAACAGAACAGAACTTTGTAAGTTACAAAAGAAAAAAAAACACAAGTCATGCCCTATGGGTGAGCATGCCGTGTTTAGAAGGAGGGAAAAAAAGAAGGAAAAAAGCTGATTAAATCCAGTCACTGATCTGACTGGAAAAACCAGCTATGCAATTCTTTAGATCGTCTACTGGTAGAATTGGATCGTGATGGCAAATGAACCATTCATTTGTCAAACTGCTTCCTCCCTTTGCTTACGTCTACTATTTCGGGTGAGTGATCCCTCAACGGTCTGGGATGGAGGTTGATTGACGGCTGGAGAACCTAACAACAAAACAAGTCTACTTTTCCAACAAATAACAGATCAACCTACTGGATTGACATCAAAGTTAACGGATGCATTAAGGTACCCATGGAAGGTCTGAAGGTCACAGAAGGAGCCACGGCTGTGTCCGTAGACCAAAGGAATTGGGGGCTATGTCTAATTCATTTGAATGCAATAAATCAAAGAATGCACCGCTCAGTAAGTCTTCCACCCAGCCACCACATTTGCTAAGTTCCCATTAGGTGATATGCATGGTGACCTCCAAATTGGAACAAGTCCTTTCAAGTCATTAGATGCATTAGAGATTAGACATTTCAAGATGGACTCAGCCTTCCGTCCTTTCTGGGTAAAATGAGGATCCAGATTCTTGAGGGCAACAGGCTGACTCTGTGAATCGCTTAGAGAAGGCTGCAAAGCACTGTGAAGTGGTGTATAAGTCTAAGTGCTATTGAAGCTGCTATTGCTATCTGTCTGTCTATCTATCTATCTATCTATCTATCTATCTATCTATCTATCTATCTATCTATCTATCTATCGGTTAGAATGCAACACTGCAGGCTAACTCTGCCTACTGCCAGCAGTTCGATCCTGACCGGCTCAAGGTTGACTCAGCCTTCCATCCTTCCGAGGTCGGTAAAATGGGGATCCAGATTGTCAGGGGCAACATGCTGACTCTGTAAACCACTTAGAGAGGGCTGTAAAGCAATGTGAGGTGGTATATAAGTCTAAGTGCTATTGCTATATGGCTATTGAACAATGATTTGGCGGACTCTTTTCACCCGCAAGTCACCACAGATGGGTGGCATATTTGTATGTAGGGATTTTTCACTCAATTCAAAAAAGGATGAAAATCACTCAGAGCACCACTATATATTTTGCGTGTAGTGCGCACAGGGTGGACTGCATACGGTCCCCTCTGGGTCACAGGTCTAGGAGAAAGGAGAGAAAGAGTGTGGATGGCATCCCTGCCAACTTTCCAAGGGGCGAACATAAATTTTGGCCATTGGGGAAGGAGGAAGCTTAACAGCAATCGCAATAGCACTTAAGACTTATATGGTGCTTTGTAATGCTTTACATCCCTCTCTAAGCGGTTTACAGAGTCAGCCTGTTGCCCCCAACAATCTGGGTCTTCATTTTACCGACCTCGGAAGGATGGAAGGCTGAGTCAACCTTGAACTGGTCAAGGTTTAAAAGCTTTAAAAGCTAAAAATGCAACTTATAACAACAACAAACACAAACAAACCCCGAGTGCTTTACTATTTACGTTTACCAGCGTTCGATCTAGTTAAAATTATGGTTGGCTGCACAATCAGCTAGAATGGTCAGACTGGCGTTTTTACCCGCCTGCCAAGTCCTTCCCAAGAACCTGGGCTAGATAGACGATGTTCTTTGATGGTGTTAAAAGTCACAGAATGGAAGCTGGGCCAAGTCAAGCTGCCTTTTGCAATTGACCCGACGGTGATTTTTGTCAATGTCAGTGGTGGTCAAATGGTGCTCCAGTTTATTTTGGGGATTGTGCCCAAAAGCACCTATTGCTATTGGTGCTACCTCTGCTTTCTTCTGCCACAGTTGTTCTATTTCTATTTGCAGGTCTTCTCCAGTTTTTCCTCTTCTGTTCTGCTTCTCCATGTACTTGCCACATCCACTATCAACTATTCAGGACTTTTTGTCTTTCTAATCGACAATGTTTAAGTCTGGGGTATTGTATGGCAGGTCTGCCTGTTTGAATTCTAAACTTTTTTTATTTTATTTTATTTTAATCCCATTTATAGCCCACCCTTCTCCGAAGACTCAGGGCAGCTTACAATCTAAGCACAAATCAATGTGCTTAGCAATAGCCTTCATTCTATGTATGTGCCTGCTTATTAGGGCTTCCCCCCCCCCAGCAGCATTATTACAGCTTATTGCCCCCAACAATCTGGGTCCTCATTTTACCTACCTCGGAAGGATGGAAGGCTGAGTCAACCTTGAGCCTGGTGGGACTCGAACCTAATTGCAGGCAGCTGGTGTTATTTAAGGAGGCATTAGCCCACTGCTCCACCAAGGCTCTCCACCAATTCCCAGATTATTTCAGCTTCTTTAAAAAAAATATTCTACTTTGTTTATTTTGTGGTTCCATAACCTCTTATTGTTTGTGTTTAAAAACAATCATAGTCAAGGTTCATAAGGCACTTAGACTACAACTGCCTAGCAGTGCTACAGCGGTTATAGTGTTACAGTTGAAAGCAAGGTATTTTTGAATGTTTATTATCGAAAGAGCTAAAAGGGCAATCAGAGGTTTTGTTCTCACATACGGAGGGGGGTTGTCCATGCAAATGAAAGCCTGAAGATTATTATTTAAAATCGAGAGATATATTATACATATATTATATTTAATATACATATATTAAACACACCTCAGAGGAAGTCTGAAAAAATTCAACGGTTCTACACAACTCAAAAAGGAAAACCATAGTAGCTATTTGTGAAGACGTCACCACTAGGTGGCAGTGCCATAATGCAGAAGGAATAATACAGAAGGTTCAAGTACAAGGTAAGTCCTTCCTTCCCTTAAGACCACAATAGAGTCCAACATTTCCATTGGCAGACAGTTGCTAAGTGAATGTTGCCCCATTTTGCAGACTTCCTTGCCACGGATGTCAGGCAAATTGCTGCAATTTGTTAAGTTAGTAACACAGTTGTTAAGTGAATCTGGCTTCCAAATGGACTTAGCTTGTCAGAAGATTGCAAAAGGGGATCACTTGACCCCAGATCACTGCGACCGTCGTAAATATGAACCAGTTGCCAAGCATCCAAATTTTGATCACGTGACCCCATAGGGATGCTGTTTTGGTCTTAAGTGGAACTGTCTATCTATCTAACTATCTATCTATCTATCTATCTATCTATCTATCTATCTATCTATCTATCTATCTATCTATCTATCTTGTCTTCTATCATCTATTTATCATCTATTTATCATCTATCTATCTATCATCTATTTATCATCATCTATCTATCTATCTATCTATCTATCTATCTATCTGTCTTCTATCATTTATCGATCATCTGTCTGTCTGTGTGTCTGTCTGTCTGTCTGTCTGTCTCTCTCTGTCTATCTCTATGTATCTTGTAAATACTGTAAGCCCCATCCGAAGCATTGGTGCCACCTAAAGTATTACAGGACATCATTGGATGCAATACTTTTTCCTGCAATTGTAATTGTGTTGGTCTTAAGCGTGAAAAAGTCATTTTCCCCCCACTGTTATTTTAACTTCAGTTACTAAACATGTAGTTGTAAGTTGAGAATTATCTGCAGTGTTTTAATCACTCTTATCTATTATTTGCACAGAAAATATTCCTTTAAAAATCTGTGCCTGGTGTGAAGCTCCACAATCCATTAAGGATGAAGAAAAATCCTTCTGGCCTTTGCATGTGTTGATAATACTGTATCTGTAATATGCAGTAAACACACCTGTCTGCAATTGGCAAATAACAGCCCTGCATATTCAAGCAGGAAACTTCTGCAAACCATCATCCATTGAGCGAAGGTATCTGTGTATTTGCCAACAAAAAGTAAAATATTTCTGTTGATCTGCTGTATGTGATCACCATTGTCAATGAGCAATTTTGGTCGGCAAACAGAATTAAAGAAAACAGTGACAAACATTATGAAAGTTAGAATGCAAGGAGCTGAGAAACAACAACCCACATTTCACCTGCAACAAAATATTGTATGTTTACCTGAAAAGTCTACAAACATAGTGATTATTTGTTTCATTCTTTGGACTCAAATCCAATTCCTCCTTTGCATAATTTTCCATCTTTGTGATTGAGAAAGGACTGAAATTTATCTATCTATCAATCTATCTATCTATCTATCTATCTATCCATCCATCCATCCATCCATCTATCATCTATCTATCTATCTATCTATCTATCTATCTATCTATCTATCTATCT